>WOFM01000116.1:0-600000 GCA_011428145.1 Ericerus pela
AATAAATAAACTTGAAAACAGGGATACTGTACATTGTGAATCACATTGAAGACGGAGATGCCAACATACTTTAAATATGTCCAGAACATCAAACTTGGATGACATTTAAGTAAGGAGAACTTTCAAAAAAAGACAATGAATATTTAAAAATAAATATCATTATAGAAAGATAAAATTTAAATGTAATTTTTAAAATATGAAAAGAAAGCCATGTAGAAACAAAGGTGTTAAAAACGTAAGTGTCAAAAAATGAATTTAAAAAAGGGAAGTTTCAGAAAAGCTGGAAAATATGGATGTCTAAGAATAAATAGCAGCCAGCAGTTGGCACCTACGTTTTTAATATGAGTACTGGAGAAACAAAATAGTTAATAAAGGAAACAAAGAAAAATAAAGAAAATTGCAAAAATAGAGTCCTTAGATACATTTTCCTATGTATTTCCTGTTCACAAGTGATGAAAATTAGAACTGTATGCCAGATAATAGGGTTTCATTCATGTTTGTAACAAAATTTTTATTGTCTATTGATTTCTACTTAGTTATCCTTTACAAGCCCTGAAGTGCCACGTAACGGTGCCTTGACTTATGCTAACCCTGAATTTCTGGCAACACTGTATAATTTGTTGTTTCGGAGGCAGGGCCTCAGAGAGAAATTTCGGGCCCGGGAGAAATAAATTGAAGGGCCCCTCTTAGCTCCAGCTGCAGGATTTGTCTTTGGTAAGGGGTTATAAATCCAGAAAACAATTTCACTCACTCTTCTCACAAAATAAAATTTTTAGATACGTTTTGGGTTCTAAAACATATATTTTAGTGTTTTTTTTTCTCAAACTTTCCGAAAATTTACTTCCAAAAACCTCATCATGGATCGGTCCTGACGCCCTTTTTCACCGTTTATACTTAAAAATTACAATTTATTTCTAAATTAAGGGTACCCTTTCCCCCTCCTTCTAAAAGGCCTTGTTCGGAGGAGACAAAGAACATTTTTTTTTTGTTTGTGTGGCTGTGTGGGTATTGGCGCATGCGTATCGAGGGAATAATTAGCGAAATATTGTCGGTAAATAATTTTGTGAAATAATTAACAGTTTGTACGTTTATTATAATGATGTCTAAAACACAGGTAGGCAATACAGAACCTAAAAACGTGGAGAGAACTTTTTCGCAGGTGTTTCCATAAATTATTTCCCATTTTTAAATAGTGTATTTTTGCAGCTGACTGTGTTCTAAGCTTACATTTACAAAAAGAGTAGAAAAATTAACGAATTACAAAGAATGTTTCACAAACTCATGATCTCTCAGTGCATTCCTGCATCTCGAGAGTCCATCTAATTCTTATACAATAATTACTGCTGGCATTTATTCTAGCAGTACCAAACCAGGACGTTTACCTGCGGCAAAATGATCGGATTTGAAAATATGAATTAGTTCACACGACTGTGAGAAGAACCATTGAACCTGCTGTCGATTTACAAGAACACGTACCTCCCTATTGTCTACCTTTTTTTTCTTTTTTTTTTTTTTTTTTCACTTCATATATTGGGTGCTAAAGACTACATCTTCGAAACTGTTATAATTAACCGTTGTCTAATTGCGGTGGATGACTGTCAAAAAAAAAAATAAATAAAAAAGTATGGTATGTGCAGCCTTATATATACCGTTCATGAAATCGCCAGTCGAATCAAAAGGGGAACACTGGCGGCTTAAATTCTAATTACAGATCAGCGTATGATCGTTTTTGAATTATTCACAATTTACGATCAATACGATCATTGGACCGCAATTTGGTAACTGAGCTTTATAAATTGGCAAGAGTGGATTGCGAATATTCGAATAAACATACATGTAGCTGCGTACCCACCTGGTATTGCCAGAGTTCTTAAATAAAAAAAATTAATAAAAAAAATTAATAAAAAAAATTAATGTAGCCTACATTTTCGATAATAATGCGAGTACTCTAATTAGAAATTTAAACCGTTCACTACCTACCTACCAAGTTAATAGAGATATTCGTACTCGAATAGGTACGCAAGCATTAATAATTTTTGTATTTTGGGTATCAGTCGGCAGATGTATACGTTCTGATTAGTAATATGTCTTGTACCATACGAAGAACGTTTTTTGCTAAGCAAGACTAATGGCTTTTTTTTTTAAATACATTCTTTGCTACTTGTTTGAGAGTTGAGGTAATTAAAAAACAGCATAACTATTTTGGGTCTTGTGAAAATAAGATAGTTGAGTTCATTTCGGTATTTAGTATTTACACAGACAACTGTTGAAGTCTAATTTTCATAAACTGTAGCCTAGGCAAATTTTTTTTTTTTAGTTGTGAAAAAACTTGTATCTACGACCTACGAGATTACAGTTTCGTAATTTTTCACTTGGTTTTTCAAAATGACGCCGAAGTTTTTTGGTGTTTCAGAGAATATTTTGTTGTTTCCTAAACAATAAAAATTATCAAAAAAAAAAAATCAACTGTTGTGCTTGTAAAAAAAAAATGATTATGTTTCCAATATTTCTTCCATTTTTCTTATTATCTATTAATTTTGTATCCTTGGATATTATGTTAAAATTATTCATCTTTAAAAATACTGTATTTTGTTACCCATATTGATTTAGGGAATATTTTACATTCCAAAGACGCATATTTTTCACGTACTTAGACATCGATAGTAGTATATTACACACAAAAGTTCAAAAGTGAGTGTTTACATGAATTGGAAAGTTTGCAAAATGTGCGCAGTGAGAGAGCAGTTTCCGAATCATGTAAACTAACTTTTGAACTTTGTTGAGGAAAATATTTTTTATAATTAATGATCAGAAAGCGACAAAACGTTAATTAAATATTTCGTAAATATTCTTAATGATGGGTAAGGTACTTCCAATATATGATAGAAAACTATGAATATTTCACATACAACATCAAAAATTGTAGGGCTGTGTGTAGCCAATGAAACTATCATTCAAGAAATATCAGTTTTAAATCCAATTTGGTTTTTTTTTTTTTGTAATATTATTTTTTGTTAATAATGTCTATATGGTGGTTTTTTTAACGTATAAAAAAAAAGAAAATAAGGTTAAGTATAATATTAATATTGAAATAAAAATAAAAACATTACCAGTTAGAACCTTGCAACCTCCATGTCTCAAAGTGAAATTCCTATGTAAAAATTTTTATATAATACAAGATCAGAAAGGTCATGTTTATCCTGGTATTTTGCAAGTTAAAAGTAGCTCATATTATAAAGTGAACGCATTTCCATGAAAAATGTGAAGCATCTTTTTTTATAGAAGCATGATCAATTTATATCAAGGTAGAGGTTACATTTTCTAAATTAAATGTTAAACCTACAACAATGATGAGGTCAATATTTTGTTCTGTTTTTTATAATTTTTGCGAAAGACTCATAACTATGATAGAATTTTAACGTTTCATTACATTCTGATCATTAATTACCGTTGTTTTTTATTGAAAATCTTGTGAGCTGAAAAAATCTAATTTTACAGAAACAAGAAAAAACTTATTAAAAAAATCAGAAAAATTTTCCCAAGGTAATAATTAACGTCATTATATTGTAGAAGTGACGGGAAATTAGAGTAGCATAAATTATAATTTGTTTTATTTCACCCTGATCCTTTATTATATTCAGATTTGTTTAGACTTACGAGGTTTTTAACAACCACATAAGTTGCCCCTTTTTTTGCAATAAAAACCTCATAAGTTGCTAGCTTATACAAATTTTTCCTTAAATACTTTGTATGTCGGACTTTTTTGTTTTTTAATTTTCCTCTAAGAGCACTAGTAAAAATAGTAGACTTACGAGGTTTTAAGAAATTAATTTGTTGACTTTTTTTCTTTAAAAACCTCTAGATCTGAAAATCATAAAAAGTCTGACTAACAAAGTTTTCAAAGGAAAGCGATGTATAAAATAAATCTTCAACAATGTTTAAAAGTGAGTTTACATGACTTTGGAATTGCTCATTCGCTACGCTCATTTCACAAATTTTCTTCTCATGTAAATGCTCACTTTTGTACCTTGGTGTTATATACTGTTAAACGGAGGTACATCCACTTTAAATCGAGGTTATGTTTCATCAATGACAAGCGCTACTTTTGACTTCCAAAAATGTCAGTGTAAACATTGCCTTTTTGATCATATATTATAAAAAATAATATTTCATGGGCGTATTTCATATTTTTTACGATACAAAATACCTGCCCTAACAATTACGTATTTTAAAGTCCAGATTCAGAATTACATCGGATATACGTACCAAAGTCTGGATGTACCATCCGGCTGATCCGCACCAAAATTAGTAACTTGTTAAAATATATCAAATAAATATCTCTTCTAAATTTCGCAGATATTGGACAAAAATAATATTAAGCATTTTAGAGCTATGTGGAATACCTTGCCGTGAGAGATATTCACACTAGAAGGTTTTCAACAGTATTTGCGTGTTCTGCCACTTCATACAATTAAGTATGGGAGAGCCAAATCCTCGGCAAACACTGGCGATTTTTGAGCCGGTTCTGAGAGTTTATATACAGGATTTGGTACACGCACACAGACATACATGAATACGTACATGTACGTGATTATGTCATGCGTTACGTCGTTTCTTACCTCTGTCGAGGTGATAAGAAATGACACAGCGCGTTTGGTACCGGGCCGTGACATCACCGAGATCGTTATCTGGTAATTGATCTCGGCCCGTGCAATGTATCTTACCTGTACATACGTACAGGTACGAACATACAAACGCACCAGTGTAAATTCGTTTAACGTCATAAAGAAGATTATTGCCAGCCTTTGGGCGGTGACTGTCGTTAAGGGGTGTGAGCCCCTATTACCTCATACGAGTATTGTCCCCACAAGCTATAAAACCTCCAAAATAGCAATATAAACATATATATATATACGCATTTAAAGTACTGTCTGGCCGGTTCTGGTCCATGGATTAGCATTAATGTTCGTACCCACGACTATTGCAAAAACATTGTGACCTGTAGCCTACTATGGTAACAAGAAAATGGAATATATTATATTGATATGAATTTCAGCTTTTGGCCCCAAAAGTTTCCGCTCGTCATGAAACGATAATTGTACCCACCCTCTTGCCTATATGTCGGTTCATTAGATGAAAATTAATATGTAGATTTCCATCAAAAACCTTCATAAAAATAAAACTTGCTCCTTTCCATAAGCAGTTTCATTCACGTATCATAACGAATTAAGGATCAACGAAGGGTACGATTAAAAATTAAATTTTATGAAGTTTTAGTTCAAAAAATTTTATATAATCCAAGTAGGTACCTATTCGAGAATTTTAAACAATATGAATTTTTCATTTTGGAGAGAAAATTTTATAAAATAGGATGGACAATACCTACTTATTGAACAAGAAGCATTTTGTCAGAAAGCAACTTAAAATAAGCTTTTAAATTAAAATAAATAACAACACTTCGTTTACTTTTTTTCTTTACATAATTTACCCATCTAGTTTCTAGAAATAATGAAATCTGGTCTGCAACTTTTTCTAGTCAGAGTCACCAGTAAAAACAATGAACAGACAGTTGGACTATTTTATTATAGGTAATATCACGGATAGACATCCTATGAACATAATTCAACCATCAGATTTGTTGTTGACAATTTCCTTTTCGTTGTAAATTACAAAATCTCAGCTGGTACCTCGGACCTCGGTTCTTTATTGGTAATTTACAAAGAATAAAAAACAAACACAAAAACACAATAACTAGAATAATATTTGAACGTAAGATCGGTTTGAAACCATTGAAAACCATAAAATAATAATAAACTAGTGGTACATGATCGAATTCACGGTACTAGGCGGAAGAAGAAGTCTCCTAGTTTATCGACTCTGGATCAAATTATAATTTTATGATTATTTTATTGATCGAAATAAATACTGTTGCATGGTTGTACGATCTTTCAACATAAGGAAGTATACGTTTTTTGGTGAATCAAAATTTACTACCCGTCTACCTTAGACGCTATTTCGAGTCAACTTCTCGTATTGCAAATTTTATGTCACAAATAATAACCTAATATGGTAATGAGAAAAATATCATTAAAGAAGAAAAAAAAAAAAAAAGAAAAAAAATCTGAGGAAAGAAAAGAAACTCAAAGCCACGAATGCGTATCATAATTTTATAAAAAAGAAAATCACTTAACACGTTTCAACCGTACCACCACACCGGACTGGCGTTCAAATCTTGTAATGATTTAACTTGAAATCTTGAATTCGAATGACATTTTTATCACAAGGTGCTCAATAAATTACTTCATTTGTCGATAATAATTTTACATAACTGGTATGCCTAGGATAAGGAAGATGATAGAAAAAATTATATACAGGCTTACAAATGCGGTGACAGTATTATGAATTGTAATATTGTTATGTGAAAGACGAGGTGGAATAAAAATATTAAAAAAAGAAAAAAAAAAATTAAGAAAAAATATGAAAATACTACATTTGTATAAAATGAAGATATGTTATTATTGGTGTAAAATTGTACGAGACTCGTGTAAGAGGCTTTTTTCCGGCATAAAAATAACAGCACTAGTGCAGAATAGTGCAGGAAAACGAGTGTTTTATTGTTAACATAAAATTTCTTTACGAAGTAGTTAAATGTCAAAAAATAAAAATTAAATCAACGACTTCAATCGGAGGTCTGGCCAGGAATAGGATGTTTTGTAAAATAATTACGTAAATCATTATTCACTGAAAGTTATTTGTATATTATAACCATCCTATATAGTGGTTGCCTGTTCAATGTATTAATTTACATTTTCTTCTAAAGCTCATAATTTCTGAATTCATTTGGTGGTTGACGATTTTTAATGGAAAGTTTTGATCATTTTTACAGAATATTCGAAACACTTTTCATGCATTCGTGGTTAACATCAGTAGACTGGGGAAAAAAAAGATCATGAAGTAAGTACATACGGTACAGTGTAGTAAGACTAAAATATGGAGAAGAGAGGGGGAACACAGTAAGTTAATCACCTGTCTTCACATTTGGGAAATTCCATATAAGATGATGGACTAATTCTTACGGCATTCATCGCGTTCGTTGTTAAAGGAGTAACATCTCCTATCAACTGTGTTTCCTATGAGACCACCATATGGTGCAGGCGATGAAAAATTAAAAAGAACTGTAGGAGTAGGGTATTTGGTGTCCTTCTATGGATGTTAATTATTATGTTTTTATTTCTTCCTGCCATGGTTGAGAGCTGTCTTGATTTTGTTTTTGCAAGAGCACTTGAGTTTTTTGCATCGTCGAAGTAAGATGGCATAAGCCCAACCACCAAATGAGTTTATTAGGCGAAATGATGAAAATAATAATTTTAGGTGTAATTTTTAATGAAAATTTATTAGATACATTTTTATATTCGAATGTATAATAGGCTACAGTTGCTACAGAATACATACGTAGGCTATAATATTTTATGGAATGGTTTCTATCAGCTCCCGATTTGAGACACTTTTTCATAAATTTCCTCCTCCTCATTACAGCTCTTATGATTGAAATTACCATTGCTTGTCGAATGCATCAATGTTTTTTTCATGTTCGAGTCAGAAATTTGAGTACATGAAAATTGTTAAATAAGTACAACAAATTAGATTTTTCAATGCATCCAATTCAATGATCTTCGATCCGTAGCCAGTGAAAGAATTTACAGATAGAGAAATACCTGAATTTGATTTTTTATAATTGGGAATTGCTCAGTAAAAGTATGCACTCTGGTGAAAACTGTGGAACTAACACCGTTATAGGAAAAATGTGATGAAAAACCAAAATAATTGGGTAGTCTACATTGGGTGGTTATCTGTTGCAGAATATTTTGTTGTTTTTCATACTTCTTACTTTTGAAGTTTGTTTAAAATTTTATTTCAATGCTTTTCTGTATTTTATTATCAGGCAACTCAATCGCTATCATGTGTTTCCTTTACATTTCATAAATTTCTCTTCAGAGGTTCAGAATGGGTGAAATCCTGTGTTAGTTATTATAATGATTATCCTATAATGGTCTCCTACTCTAGCGCTTCTGGTGGAAGCCGAAATTACTTATAGTGATAAATTGTTTTTCTCTTTAGTGTTTTTAATTTAAAGTTTTTAATTAATAGCTGGTGATTAATTTTTTTAAATGCTGATTAGAGTCATATCCATGGCCAGGGGTTTTGGGTCACAAACACTCCGCCTCCTAAGGCTCCAAAAAATATATATATTCTTGAACCCGAAACCACATAGAAAATTTTTTTTCGATCGTTCCATTTGTAAAATTATTTTCTCAATTAATAACCTTTCTCAGGTTAATTCTGCAGAAGGCATTGATGCTGATAAATTTTTTATACTTTTGTTATTTTTCGACTTAGGCCTTCACCAAACATGGATTTTTTGGACTATGAGTATGAAAAGGTTGAGAACTACTGATTTAGGTACAGAAAATACGTCGTAAATGGTTTTGAGTCCAATGAAAAGCTGAGTCCTTTATCTGGGAGTTTAATAACAGGTTAAAAACCGCACAGTATGATCAGATAATATATTTGTTAAGAAAGACAAATTCCTAAACACTTTTCATTCAGTTCTACTACTTACTGTTTTTTTTTCGATTGTTTAAATTTTATTTAAATTTCCAATGTCAAATTATTTAGGCTTTTCAAAAGTTTGCCGGACTTGACCAACACACATCATTGTTTTTACAGTTTTTGAACACTATTTGCTTGTGAACTGAAAAAAGTTGCTCATGTCTGTTTTAAAGTACTATTTTTTGGCTGAAAGTAGCAAAGTGCAGCTAATTACATTTTTTGTGAGATTTATGACTTCACGAATTTTCTTAGGGAAATGAGATACCCTAATAAGAAAACATCGTCAATCCAATTTTTAAAATTTTTGAGAACTTCAAAAATATTTGAAAAAATGTCTTATTGAACTGTGTTCTATCGTAGAAATTTCGGGAACTAATTATTTTTAGAAATTTTGAGTTGTCGAAATATTTCGTCGGAGATATGAAGTTTTCACTCTAATTTTGCTATTAAACTGGAGATACGATATTTTCATACGGACATTTTAAGCCAATTATTCAATTTTAAGAAAATATGAATATAAAGTTTTATTATTGAAGTTTACATTTTTAAGGGTCTACTGAAACCTTGTTCAAATTTTTTTCACCACTCTAAGGCCTTCAAAAACGTGAGTTTCAAGATCTTAGAGTGATGAAAAGAATTTTAATAAGGTTTTAGTCGATGGGGTCACTTGTGTACCGCCAAATACTGCCATAATCATTTTTGTAAAAAAAATTAGATTTACAAGGTCTTCTTAATTATTAGGGTATCATAATAAAATAATTATTACATTCTTACGAACAATCGGTTTGATAAACCTTACATAACAGTGGTAATTTAGCAACTTTGCAGGCACTTGTTCTAGACCTACACATCAGAAGTAGGTTGGTCTAGGTACCTATGAAATAAAATTAGATGCTCCTTTTAGGTCGAGCTGTAACGAGTGTATTCTTAAATATTTTATACCATATCCTCAGAAAGGGAAGGTGTCACTCAATGATGTCACAGCAACCACTAGTGGTGTCTGGATACTTGGCTTTTATACTTCACAAGTATCCCATCTATAGTCACACACTTAATTAACTATACTAAAACGTATCTATTCCTATTTTGAATTACACTCAACTTCTTCTTCGGTATCAATCGTTGTATTTGCCCGCAAATATTTGTTTCTTCTCCCTTTTTTTGATTTTTAAGAATTTAATTTAGCCTGCCAGAGTTATAGTCTGTATTCGACTTGGTCTGTCTCGTTGAAATATTTTTGATTTTATTCTGCTTGTGCAGCATAATTTATCATATTGTATTAGTTTTTTCAGGATGAAGATAGCAGTTTGTTGAATGTACGTTTAAAAATAGCGCCACATATTCTTAATTTATAGGATTTTATATGACTTTTATCTCAGCTGAGGGAGATGTTAATCGTTTCAACTACCCCTACGAATTCGTAATTTCTTCAAGGTTGAGCCATTTATACCCTTTCACATATACCAACGTCATATAAAATGGGATAGGTATACAAAAATTGAAACCATCCTACAACTGAGTCATAAATTTCTGCATGGATAAACTAATTTTTTTAGGTTAAGTACAATTTATTAATTCATTTGTTAAATTTACAATACCCAGTTCGAGAAAGGGCAGCCTGCAAAGCGAAAAAAAAAAAAAAAAGAAAAAGAAAAATGATCTACGTGATCGCGATTAACCCAGCCTAAATTGGTTAATCGTGAAGAAATGATACGATGATAAATTTTTGAACTAATAATTAGCTTTTTTTTTTTTTTTTGTAATATTCCTTTTTTTTCATTCTCAAAACTTCTTCGTAAGAGGCGATATAAAAATAATTAAATACCATAACGTGAATGGTGTACCTACCTACTATCGAATGGGTGGAGAACACGTGCTAAATTTCACGTTTTTGGTTGTTGTTGTTGTTGTTTTTTTTTTTTTCCCCACTATTTCACTTTAAGCCCAAGTAGGTATAGACAAACCAACAAAATCGTTCAAGAACTGCATTATATGCGACTATTCTGTGTCGTTCACATCGAACCAAAAGGAAAGAGAAAAAAAAAAAGATAATGAATCAGAAAAAAAAAATTAATTCGCCTTACAATGGTCACTGTAAAAATGTAAAACGAACGTTATTCTAGAATATCACATTTTGGATGTAGGTATAAGTTAAGTATGAAAGAATGAAAAGATAGTAAAGCGGAAAAGAAATAAAAAAAAAAAAAAAAAAAGCTTGCGGTTTCAACCGATGAATCAAAATTTCCATTATTATGTGCGTCAATTTTAATAAAGGTCGTAGGTTATGGAGAGAAGCCGTGGGAATGGAACTGGGACGAAGCTGGACGCTGGAAATATGCGTAGGCGGCTTCGAGGGTGGACTTGTACTGTGCGTTATTGTCTAACTATTTCACATATCAAAAACAATATTAATCTCCTATTATGTATATACTACTATATATATATATATATATATATACACTTACTTACGCCTTAGATAATGGGAGGAGTTTATTATTTTGTGTAGCTATATGTATAACGTATCCCATTCAGTATTCGACTGTATAGTATCAGCTGAGTACCATCTATACGCTATAGGTATACACCTGAGTCGAGGCACGAGAAATTGAATGAAACGAGTAATTACCGGTGGGTATACCTATCTGTGCGCAGGAAAATGTAACAGGAAGGAAATAAAACGTTGGTACCTGCTCTATCAATTAGTCCTATCTAACAAATTAGATGGATTTTCGATACAGGTTAACATTTTTGAAACGTAAAACCGATTATTATAATTATACAGAGTCGGATATAATATTATATTCGCATAAAATGATTCGAAAATAAAAATAGAAGAAAAAAACAGTGACAATGAAGGATACGAGACGAGTTTCGATTTAGAATAGCAGACAGAATCAGTCGTGTGAAATAACTTTAAAAAAAAATGAGTCCCTGGTTCATGCATGTAAGAATTTTATCACTGTACCGACAGCTAGTATTAAATTAGTGGTGGAATGTGACAGGGATGATAATCCATAATTATACCTGATTTTTACCAAGAAGTTGGATAATTAATACCTACTTAATTTATAGGTACAAAGTTAGCAACTTAATGAGTATGATAGTCTTTTGAGTTGGCCAACAGAGGATTTCATATTATTGAGTAGGTACTTAGTAATGACCCAATAAGAAAATATACGTGAATTTTGTTTTTGTTGGTGACTTTAAAATCTCCTATTATTTTTTGCAAAGTAATGTGAGGAGCTCTTCTCAATCAGAATTTAATCAGAAATCATACGGTCAAAGTTTCTGGTTCATTCAACCAATATTCACGTAGATAGGGTTGAAACTTTAATTGTGATCATAATCTTATTTGTGATGGAAATGAAACTATAATCAAAAGGTGATAAACCATCCGCCATTCTTTCCAAAAATGCATTAATTGTTAGTCAGTTTTTGTTGCCAGTGTGTTACAATTGCGGTTAAATTGTATTATGGTAGAAATGATGCTTGAACCAAGGCTGCAAGCTGAGTAATAAATCTCAGGATTTTGGCTTTTGGATTTTGGTTTTCCCTTTAAAAAATGCAGCTTCGGATTTCCGACTTTACCTGAGCCAAGGAAATTTTCAGTTTTCGGCTTAAAGATTCAGCTTTTGACTTAATTTTTAGTCTTAGAATTAATAAATTTATGACGAAATAAACTTTTTTAAATTCGAAATTTGTAGATATAATTTGATAATAAAAAAAAATCAATAAATTATCATGGAGGGGGTGTGGAATATCTTGTGCCGTGAAAAGGATTCCAGTACTGATGGTAATCTTCAGTTTGCATGTTTACCAGCTTTGTACAAAAGTATCGGAAAGCCAACCTCAGTAAACATTACCTGAAGTTTTGTGTTTACTGGCGTCTTCTATTGTGGGCTCTGTACATGCACATTTACTTTAACACATACGTATTTGTGCATGTATAATAACAAAAAAATAAAAAACAAAGGAAAATGTACAAGGGCTGCTTGATTAAAAAAAAAGTGTATGAATTTCGGCGTGAAAAGTGCATTATCCACTTGTGTGATATCCTTCTACATTTTTTCCAAGCATTTTTTTTTTTCACTGTGGAAAAAAAACACTCGTGTGTCAGCTTCTTGGATTCACATATATACACCCACAAAAAACAAGTTTTGGAACAGTTGTACCTACGTTGATCATAGTGATATCAGCTTCTAAATGGGAAAATGTCATAAGCCACAAAAATTAGATTTCCAACAAGACCAGTCTTTTGGGTTGTGACGCCCCAAAGGTAGTCATAATATTGTTGAAGAAAAATAAAAAAGATCGAAATTATTTGAAGTGTCTATTTTTAAGTGAACAGCTCAAGATCATCGATCTTCACAGTCAGAGGTACCTCAAATTTAGAAAGGGGAGGACATGAAAACCTAGTTCCCCACAAACCACTGTGAACATGAAGTCACAATGTCTTTATCCTACACAACTCCTCCTGAGATTGTAGAAAGCCCTAACAATCCAAACGGGTGATCTTGAACAAAACGATTTAAAATAACACATGGTTAGGCCAGTATATGTTAGTAACGATCTTACTTTATGTTGTTGAATGTCCGTTGTTCGATGTCAGTAAGCCGCACCATGTGGAGATGATGACTTCAGAACACCTTTTTGTTTCATCTGGTTTTATTTATATTACCGTAATTATGGAAAGTTTATTCTTAATAAAGAAATGAACTATTATTGAAGCATAATCATGAATCGTTAGAACTTTTATTTTTATTTTATTTTCTTTTTACAACTTCACTTTAGACGTGATTGAAAGAACGTCCTTTATCAATTACCATTTTATAACAGACTGACTTCCCCACTTCCACAATGTTAATTCTTGTCAATCTTTATTAATAGAATTAACTGGGGAAGTCTTCATTTATTCATCTTTTTTCTTCCATCAAGATCTGTTAGTATAATAACCTGTAATTATCTATCTCATTTCTTTTATTACAGTCATCTATTTAGAGAACGTGATTTTTATAAAGGAATGAAGTACGTTTCTTATTTATCGGATCTTGATGGGTTTTATTATGTGAGTTCGTCTATTTTTCTATTTTTTTCACGAAAATATGTCTCACAGGGTTACCTTTCTATGTAACTAAGGAATCAATAATAGGGCTACAGGAATTTTCGAGCCAGAATATTTAAGCTATTCCTCTTATCACTATAGCATTACCTATAGATGTCCTATATATACGCGTGGATTTTTTTAAATATTATATTCCACATGAAAATTTAATCATGTTTTGGAAGAAATTGCAAATATGAAGGGATTTAGCCACTTGTCCCTCCTTGAATTTTAAGCCCATCTAATTTGCCTGTCTATGTCTACAGGGATATAAATAATCTTTTGCCTCGGGAATTTTGCTTTAGGCATTTCGTAGCACTGCACTCACTAGTTGTGTGAAATATCGATATTTTCTCGTATCTCATCAGTATTTCAGGGAAAATATCGATACGCTAAATATTGATATTTAATTCATATCGCCATATTTAGTCAAATATTGATGTTTTTTGATATTTTTACACTCTGATAAAATATTGATATTTTCTTCTAAATATTATAGAGGTTGTGAACTGAGAGAGATCAAGAATTGTAACAAGAAATAAAGATTTAGAAATGTGTGTATTTACATCAATCATTTATGATGAGAGTAAGTACAAATTGAGTGAGATAAACGAAGACATATGGTGATAAATAAGTGAGTGGCAGAATAGTGTTACAGTGTAGCTGCAAGTAAAAGTGTAAAATTATATTACCAATAGTCGAGTGTTCGCAGGAGTGAGAGGGGAGAAGAATTGGTGGTCTCAACAAATATTGATACCTATCGATACATTATTATGGCCACACTCACGAGGCTCCTACGCATGGGCAATTTGTTAAAGTTCTCCCTCGTATAGAGGAGATACTGGTATTGAGGCGACATTAGTTGTGAGATATAAGGTATTTGATACAGATGCACAATTCAAACCAACCTTATATGGTCCCTTGGACCTTAAATTATTTATACAGTAGAAATTTGTTAAAACAAATTTCAAGGAACTGTGAAATTTGTTTTTTGTAGCCAAAAGCTGGATTCAACAAACAGATTGCTGTACCTACCCAGTTTGTTGTGGATATGTGGGCCTGTAAAACAATGATGATGGCAAATTGATCAGTACCAATCATCAACGATAAATAATTACGAGGACATTAATTTTTACTTTCACTGTCCATTAAAATGTTATTGAATGCTGATTAAATAACACATGGTAATTTTTAGAAGCATAAAAGTGACTAATAGAAAAATATTAGGATTGGATAGAAAAAGTGGTTTGTTGCATGAAAGAAATTAAGAAAAAACAGGCAATTTATTTGTTGTGGCTGGTTTTTTGGCTTCATTTGGCACCAAAACCGTTTATTGTTGCCAGTAATAATTTGTAATAGCTGGATTTGTTGTAGCCAATTTTCATTAACACAGAATTAAATGAAGTTTTGCTGGGACCGGCATTTTTAGCCAGTGTTTGTTTCAGTGATTTCTACTGCATATTAAGTTTTTATACACTTAATAAATATCTGTTCCATCGTATTTAGGCAGATGAACATATTCGCTGACCTAAATACTCCGCAACAATTAATGGCGAATATTTCTTCTAAATATTCACCGTTACCTCCGTTAGTAACCCAATTAATAAGGCTAACAGTTATGCAGACATTCAACTAATCAGCATAACTGTCAGCACTATTTTGGAATGTACTAGAGGTACCTTTTGTGAAACGCAAACGATTATAGGCTCAAAAAGAAGTCACTTGGTAAATCGATATATACCAAAACTTCACTTGCCTTACTGAAGAGCTTCAGAGTAGTTCTACTACCTCCAAACTCTAAAGTCTGTCGGTGTTCCCACACACTACCAAGTTAGTCGTCCACCCTATGATGAGGTGAGACAACGTTGGGTATAGTATTAGTATATAGAATTATTACGTATGTTCATTCGCGAAGTAAGCGAAGTTATTAAGTATAAGTATTTTATTGTGACGAAGTGATTACTGAAATATATTGTAACGTTTAATATCGAATTAAATATTGTCTCGTAAAGTACGTATTTATTTTGTGTTTTTGTTATTAACTATCCGGGATAACAAACACAACAATATCCATATTATTTTTCATATCTCTATCATTCAGCAAATTCTGCTTTTGTAATTTCTTCCAATAAATTATTACATTTTGATGCAAATTACAAGGTTTTTCAAAAATTCTGAAGAAAAATCCGCATATACATGTGATATCTATTGGTAAGATGAGAAAAATGATTTAAATATGTAGCAACTGAGAATTACCTATTGTTTCGTTATAGATTCCTTACTGTAACCAAATCAAGGATTTTTATACAACATGGGCACTAATTTTGGTAATGACTCTTCAATTAATCTGGTTTTTTGATAGGGTGATATCTCAAAATGTTATTGAAAACAAAAATACAAAAATTTAACATTTTTTAGGTGATCGCAACTGTCAGGAGAATTTCCGTTGCTTGTTACTGCCATTGACCACGAAGTAGCATGGTATATCAATTGCTT
The DNA here is from genome assembly GCA_011428145.1 of Ericerus pela. Lineage (NCBI taxonomy): Eukaryota > Metazoa > Arthropoda > Insecta > Hemiptera > Coccidae > Ericerus > Ericerus pela. The sequence goes on from WOFM01000116.1 coordinate 16,208, forward strand.
TTGAAGCAGAAAAAATGAGAAGTTACCAGTTACATCTCTTATGGCTTCTCATCTGGAAATGCAACACTTTGCCGTGCCACCTTCCAGCAAAGACCGTCTATCTGCTTTCTGCTTCTTCTAACCAGCATCAGCCACATATCTCTCGTTGAATGGCAGCTACAGTGGCAGCTACAGAACGTGTGGTCAATATTGTTAAATCCCTTTACAGGTATCTCACACTTTACCTGCTCACGATCCACTTCTCACTCGTACCCATGCTATTAAAATCCTGTGACAAGCATGCAACTAGGAGGAAAACTGTATGTCTGTTGGTTATGAAGCAGGTAGAATCTTACATTGCTAGTTAGATTTACATCAGCTCCGCAACTTCAGAATGTCACGATGTTTTTTCCATCTAGTGGATAATATAAATGCTCCTAGTAATGCTAATTTTTCTCATTTTTTTGTGTTTTGACATTGTCACAGTTTTGTACCCATAGACTGGGAGTCTGTCGCAATAAAATTTTTTTATTCCAGTTTTTACCATTTTTATTCCATAACGTTTTTTTTTTTTTTTGTCTTAATAGAGGAGGGACTGGATTCGAAGGCATATAAACCACCAACTTATTCACTGGAACGTGCTCAATTCCATTTTTCTTTTCAACAATCTTGCAGCACACATTTTTGTTGGTAGGTGCGACAAAGGTTAACATATTCGACACTTCTGCAGCTGTGCGCGGATTTTACACCCATTTCGATATTGGGCAAGAATGTAGCAATTCTCTCGTACTTTGTTTCAGATATAAATCACTTAATGATACAGTACGTATATATATACATATATGGTAGGTTTCTATAATATGTACAAAACCCACCCAGTGGAACTTATAAATCTACCTTATACTAAAAACCGATGGATATTCATTATTCAAAAGACGAACTTTTAATTTTCTCGTTGTTTCGCGATGAAATTTTATGCTTCGCTCGTGAGTCATTCTTGAAAAATAATTGCCAGCCTCGCGTAAACGTATTTCCTCTCAAATTTTACTGTTATCTTATTCCATCATGTCACTGTAGCGCATAAAATATCGCTTCACGATTTCTTTTACTATTGGAAAAAAAGAGAAATACAGGAAAAAAAAAAATACAGTTTCAATTTTTTACGTGTCAAAGAAATCCTTCGGTCGAATCTATTAAGAAAAAAAAAAAAAAAAAACCAAGTTTCATCTGCAATTTGTTACTTAGTGAAAGTAAACGAAGTTAACTTATTTTTCTTTTCTTTTTCGAAATGGGTGGAGAAAAAATGAGTTATTTTCTCTGATTATAGGATCAAAAAGGTTAATTTTTTTTCTATTTTAAACTTTTATTTTGGTTTATTAAACATTTCAAAACCCATACGTAAATGGAACACCAATCTTCTTCTGTATTAATTACTGGAAGTACCTATATGGGCGTTTTATATTTTCCCATCCAAAAGAAGGTGCTGTAGAGTATAATCGCTTTTTTCAACGTATCGAGCACGTAAAATAGGCATTATTTTTCTTTTATAGACCATTGATAGAGACCGGAAATTAAATAATTTTTTATTGACGTGTAATTGCTGCGTTTCGAGTGTCGAGTTAAGATCTGTCGAATGTAGCAAATCTTAGTCAAACAGTTCATTTGACCAGTGTTTTTTTTTTTTTTTAAACAATCTTTCGAATCTTATTGATAAAATTAGTGCCTATCCTATATTTACAAAATTAGTCGTTTTTAGTGGTAGAGTCTCGATTTAGGTGTGGGTTTGGTGAGCATGCTGAGCTTGGAATTCGACGAGAACTGCGTTAATTAGGCCCTCCTCCTCATTTTCAGCATCTTTCATATTCGATTTATGAAGGCATAAGTTATGGTTTTTAATGATTATCGTATGTCAGTTAAAATTCAAAAACTGTGATCTCACCAAAAATAAGACACATATTAATTTTTTTAAATAAATTTTGTTTTTATGCTTCAATTTTAAGGCATGGTGAACAATTTGAGGGTTAGTGAAGGCTTTTCAGGATGCATTTGTGAGAATCCAAGTAGGTTTTTGAGGAAAATGCAGATCATGTCGATGGCGTCCATACTTTCTTGATGGCTGACAACAGAAGGAAAAGAAGTGAACTTTAAAATACATGATGAAAGTATCATGTGTAGGTCATCTAAACAGTGGAATGTTCCCCATTAGGAGGTTTGGAAGTTTCTATGATGATAATGAACCCAGTTATATCCTCCTGAGGAACTACATGTGTTGATTATAAAATTACTTTTTCACCGTACTAAAAAGAAATTAATGATTTCCATTCAATAGTCAATGGACGAAAGCATTATAAAATAATATATTTTAAATGTTAGTGACAATTGGAAAATAAGTTTACTGGAGCTGGAAAAGAACGTAACAACCAACAAGAGAAATAAAACTAGGAAAATAATGAAAACGTGCCGACAGTGGCGTGAGAAATTATAATTCCGGGGGTTGAGCTTTCAGTCATTAAATTTTTGAATTCTCGTTCGTTAGCCATCGCTGAAGAAAGGAGTTAGGCTACGATTTATTTTTGGGCTCTGGAGAGGGGGTTTAACTCATATGTTTTATTTTGTTTTTTTAACGTTGAAAATATTCAACTTCACGGTATTGGGGCATGTTTTAAAACAGTGTGAAAATTTTTCGACATCAACAATCGAAAACTATGTGCAGATTTAAAAAAATGAAAATCCGTGATGAATACGAGAAAGAAAAATTAGTGAGAATCGAAAGTATAGAAAAACGACAAAAAAAACCATTGGGTAGAATTGATAAATAACTTTGGAAAGAAGTGATTCCGAACTTGAACTTTCAAACCTAATGACAGCTCTCAAAATAGAACTTTCGAAACGAAACTTGGCAGAAATCATCTAAAGATAACCCCCTAAACGAGGTTAAAAGTTTTTGAAAATCTGTTAAGTTGGAGAGGCGGGATGCCGCGACTGCGACTAAAAAAAAAGCAATTTCAGTTTACAATAATGATGTGTAGAAAACTATGTGATAGTGTACGAAATTGTTTGATGCTTCGAAAAAAAAAAAAAAGAAGTAATTTTCTGTATTATTATTATTATTATTATTATTATTATAATTTTTTTTTTCAAACTCGTAAAATTCGGCAAAAAATTATTACAAAAAATCCAGAAAAATTTTATCATAATGCCATAATGTATTTAAATAAAACTTTAGAAGAAAAGTTTTGAATAAAATTTAATTTCTTCTTCATAATATCTGATTTTTCGAAATTTTGAATTACGTATAGCTCTGCTAGAATTTATACGTACCCATGCAACAATCCTGAAAAAATACGATCAGTTTTTATGTACCTACCTGCTAACAATTTCATCATTTAGGTGAATTCTGTTAATTTTTCTTCTAATCTGAACGTAACACTTACTTATTCTATTTATTATTTTTATTTGTTCAGCAGATTCTGGCACGGAATTTATATTGGCTAGCTTGTGAAGGTTATTTGACATTGAAAAGTGGCAAAACAGTTACAGAACAGGTACCTACCAAAGTGCTCGTAATAATATGTCCCTACCGATATCCCTCATTGTAGCCGCTTTTAAACATACGTACATTTTGGGTGATTGTAAAAAGAGCGAAATTAATCACCCGCCGAGCGACACCCGCAAGATTGGGGGTACTCATGATTGTAAAAAGAGCGAATGAAAATGAACACCCGTCCGCACTGGATATGTAAATAGAGCGAACAGTACTATCTTGTATATCACTCGTCCATTCCTGTATTTATTCTCTTATCTCATATCATTTCTATCGACGACAAATATTTCTACTCGTATCGAAATCAAATTTATTTTCAACATTCACATAAAAACTTATTTACTTAGATTCGCCAACCTTGTCATACAATTTCAAATCTGAATGAGATGAGCTGTACGCGTATAAGTGATACCAGAGTAACGCTTGGGCAGCAAGGGAAGAATTTAATCGAATTTGACGGATACTGTTTCCGTGAAGATCGCAATATGGCCTCCGGCGAAATATCCTGGTGGTAAGTGATTTTTGTATAGTCTTGATGTGTTACCTTGAAGTAAAGAGGCCACTAGCGGCACAGCATCATGTACGTACAATATTTTTCACAGATACTGTAAGAATATATGTTCTGTGTCATTGAGGACAATTGGAGCCAGCTACGTAATTACTCACACAAATGGCCGTCAACATAATCATAAAAAGATGACTGAGAGAACAGTGGGCAGGCAAAGGCTTAATGCTTCTGCAAAAAGGAAGGCAGAAAATGATATATGTGAAAGGCCATCCAAATCGTTATAAGATTAATTTTTACTCTTTCTCATATTATGTCATTTTTACTTTTAGAATGAAATACCTACCATTGACACCATGGCCGAAGAAAATTGTTTCTACTATTTATACGTTACATTATAATTTCTGCAAATGTTGTTCGCTCTTTTTACGTACCTCTCAAATTACTAAGTGTGAGAGGTTTGCTCTTTTTACATCGTACCCGACCCATGTTCCACTCTGTTTTCACTCTTTTTACATCATGCCCGATCCACTTTCCGGATTTTTCGCTGTTTTCACTACCGCCCGTACATTTCTAATACGATTTTGTTTTTAGCCCTTTCCCCGTTGAAGAGGTCATAAAAAAATTAATACGGCCGTCTGTCTTCTTTCTTTTCAGCTTATTACTTCGAAGACCTTCATTAATTTTTCTGCGTCTTACCACCAAACACTCAGTAACGTTTTGTTGACCCGGATTCTAATTATATTATTTAATTTCTTTTAATTTAAATTTATTTCTAATTTCTATTTTGAAAAATCATATTCCAGTTTCAAATAAAAAGGGAAAAAAAGTCAGACTCTATATCAACATAACTTGGGTAGGTATCAAAATAAAATTCATGTGGTTAAAAAAAAAAAAAAAAAAAAAAAAAAAACCAAAGAAATAACCAAAGAAAAAAATCGATTATTTAAAGATAATCACATTAATGAAACTTAATTTTCCGCATTATCGTCAGTCGTTATAAACACAAATTAATTAGCAGTCATTCGATTAAGATGTCGATAAGTTTATTAAATTTTTCATCTCGACTAATTATTCTAACGCGATTCAGTTTGTCCTTTCGGGTATTGCTGGTCATTCGAGGGCAACTTTATACACGTACACGAAACGATAACATTTGCTTATCTGATGATCTTGTTGGGTTCTCGTCGTTCGTCGCTTGAGATGTTTTTTAATTGATTGTTAATTAAGATACTTACGACACTCGACCCAAGAAATCAATTCATTGGTAGCTAATGGCGCGAGAAAAATGAGAAATACCTGAGGATACCTATAAAGAGATGAAAAAAGGAAAGAAGAAAAATTAGTCGAGAGTTATTTCGATTGAGGTGTAGTTTTGTCAAAGAAAGCCGCGATATGTAGCCGAAGAAGAAGTCGTGAGAAATATTTCATCACCTGGAGAAACCGCGGTGAGTTATTTTTTGGAAGATCATACAGAGGCTGAAATAATTTGTGCGAAGATATGCGAAAAATTGGTTATCGATGGTGAAACAGTAAGTCTGATCAGAAGAAGATGGGAGTAAACGATGTGACAATAATTCGATTTGACGGAGAAATTTGTTTGAGAACATTTGATTGTTTTTGTTAGATGGCATAGCTCTTGAGTAACCAAACGGAATTAATTTTCTTTTCTATAAGATGGTGGTTTGGAGGAGATCAGAAAAATGCTCGGTAATGAATCTATTATTGAGGTAGATGCACCGGTCCGCAACACTGTACCGGTTTGCAACAGTTTGAAATTTAAGGCTTAGAAATAAGAAGAATAAGTAGATTTATCAGTTGAAAGTACTTTTATCGCAAATATTAAAGCATACTCTTTGATTCCCATCCATTTTTAATACCTCATCGGTGACATAGATGAAACAATAATTCAAAGAAAATTCCAACTGCTGTGAAAAATGTAAAAAGTGCTTTTTCTTAAAAGAAATCTGCGCAATAGGTGATGAATAGTGCTTAGAGTAGTTGCTATAGTATAACTATTTTAGTGTTCCAAAATGGTAAGTACACTTCGATATTGATGAAAATCAGTGTTTTATATTAATTTAGCTAAAATTATTAGTATTATACGCCTGTTACAAAATGGTTCATTGAATGTCAACGTTTTCAGTTTGCAACAGGCACTTTTTGCTTCAGTTTGAATGAGAAAATTCAAATTATTTTAATCGTTTTGGTGCGATAACACGAATTACCACCTCTGAATTCATATATCTTTTCCAAATATTAAATTTCTCAAAGAATTCTCGTTTTATGACTAATACAAAAATGCCATTTGTCCCAGTTTGCAACACTTATACCCCAGTTGTGCAACACTCATGTTCCAGTACCAATCTGAGGATTTTTATCAGCTTTATTTTCACACAATAAAAACTTAGGCAAGTCCTTCCAATCCTATGGAAGGGGAACATTGAAATTTTGATTGATATTACCAGTTTATGAAATAAAATACACATTTTTTTCTCCTATTTTCTTCTTATATATGTGATCTGGTGATGGACCAAGTTCATGGTTTGTTGTCTGGGGCCGAGTCCTAAGAGGAAAATAGAACGTGGTCCCAACAATAATATTTGCAGATTAAGGAAATGTATTTTAAGGAATAGATGACTTCATTGACGGGTGTTCAGAAAAAGAGTAGTTAGAGGAAATGGTGATATCATTGGACCAATCAAGACTTGACCAAATGACGTGGTAGTTTATGATGGAAAATGTAACGAAGTATAATTGAAATGAATTTATGGAATATGAGAGTATTTAGGAAATAATTACAGGAAAATTAGAAATTAGACAGAAATATTATTAAACTGTAATGTTTTCTCTCTTAATTCACTCGAATTTTCAGTTCCGACTTTTCAGATAAAATATCATGTCTAGTGTTGCTAGTAAGATTTTCCTTTACAATATTAATCTACCTACATGTTCAGTTAAAAATAAGAAAAACGTATTCACTGTAGACCTATACCTTTTAGTAAATTGGTACTAGGTAGGTATCTACATTTATAAAGTTTTAGTGTGACAAGAAAAAGAAAAATTCCCAATAGGAATAACGAAAAGCTGTTCTATTACCAAATATTTTTAAGATTTAGGGAATCCGTATGTGATGAAAAGATTTATGAAAAAAAGCCTTAACTTTTAATTCAGGATAGGTACCTATATATTTCATAAATTCTCCTAACAGGCAGACTAACGAACACTATGTTAACTTACCACGTCTGATTAACTTTTGAATGTACTACACTAACTTTGTAATAAGTAGCGGAGCTAGGGGAACCACAACGAAATTTTGGCCTTTTACTGCTCCCCCCCCCAAGGAAATTGACAGAAAAGTTATTACAAACTTTATTTCGTTTCTTGCCTACTACTTGGCTTCCTAACCATTTAATTGGACCATCACCTATCGTACTCATTTGACGTAAATGATGAACTTAAATGCGATTTACGTTCTATAAACACTTACCAAGCTTCAAAATGATATAATTCATATTTTTTAATTGAACGAAAAGAAAAAACGGTTTCCGAAGCTCGAGAACACTGCAACATACGCCCAGTAAGCATAGACTTGGAGTTCTTTATTTGTAGAGTAGCTCTCTAGATCTCTCTAAAACAGTCCAGTTGGGTCGCCTGAGCATAATTCTGGTGGGGGTTGAGAAAATTTATTTCACCACCAGTCTGATTGACGATTTTTTTTGGAGGGCATCTGAGATAATCAAAAAATTTTAGGAATTCGCGCCAAAACATTCCTACGCTATTGGTATAGCCCCGCACAGAGAGTCTTTTGTGTTTTTCAGTTTATGATGGCAAGAATAATGAGAAGATTTGATCAACTTTTTTTTAATCTAATTTTTTTATTACTTACGCTGGTAATTTTCACTTACAAAAAGGAGATAAACCTCTAAAGGGTTAGCTGAACGTTCGCTCGTATTTGAGAGGTCAAGCTCGAGAGCGGACAAAGTTGTACTTGAGTAATGTTTGAATGGAAGCGATTAAAAATAATAAAGCATTATCTTTGATACCTCAAAAAATCATCCCTATCGCCATGTGCAATGATTGGGTGTATTGTTCAACTCTTATTGCAGCTTTAGTTTGCATGTTATATGCATGGACGAGTACAAAATACTCCATAACATTTTACTTGTCACTCTGCGAGCAAGATTAGGTATTAGATCGTCTATTGATGAACTACAGCTTGCCAATATTCCAAGACGTGAAATGAAGAACAGAAATTCCAGTGGTTCAATGAGAATTCTCTTCAGGCGAGGGATTTCAATTAGTTTTATTTATTTTATTTTTTATTTTTTCAATGTTTTTTGTGCCTTCCATTTTTCTTGTATCCTCTACTTCTTTTAACCTCATTTTTGCACCAATTTTTTTCAGCTCTTGGGTGTATTTGAACCCCAAATACCCCTCTTTCGCTACGTCGCTGAAAATTCTATTCATTGTCGTAAAAAATTTTCGTTTTTTATTTGTGAAGAAAAATTCTGGCTGATATGATTGGGAGTTATTTTATAAGAAATGTCTTTGTTTTACAACCTTTGCTTAAGGCTGCAACCACACTGCCTGCAATAAACTCAAGACGAATCCTAAAAACTTGGACCATCGCTCATTCCATCTTTCATTACGATTTTTAAACGCTCAACTTTACCTTCGGCTAGTCGCAATATCCAGTAGTTATTATACACTACTTCGTCATTAATTATCATCTCTGGCGCCGTAATCATGCTTATGAATTTTTTGTTTCTCCAACCAAATAATTATCATCATTCAGCCTCCGCTGGTAGATTAAATTGTCTTAATTTGTCTGAAGGGCCACTCGTTAATGTGTCGTTTTAGGCTAAACGCTATCAACGCCGGCGTTATTTATGATTACCTCAAAATTCGTCGTATGGTTGCGTACAAGGCTATACATAAGTATATTATGTTTAATTTGCTGGCATGACCTTTTGAGTTGAAATAATTACATACGTTGGCTACCGCATTTGAAAAATTTATGATACGCGCTTTGGTTTTTTTCTTCTTCTTCTCCGCTTCTATATATTATGTTATCCGGTGTTCAAACTATAAAAAATTATGCTCGAGAAGATTGTCTAAGATATGTCTTCATTGGTTGAAGATTGAAAGCATAGCTTATAGGTACACAGGCCTACAGACCAAATGAATGCACAAAATTCGTGGATTTCCTGAGAAAGAGCGAAAGGAAAATGAAATCTGATAATATGTCACATATTTTCATTCGGCTGGTAGATATTTTACACTTGTGGAAGAACCTGAAGAAAAAAATCTGTCATTTTGAAGACAAGTATTTTATAGAATATTCCGGGTGTGGGATGGTACAGTTTGAACGTTATTTTAGCCCCGATACTGTTTCGAAATACAGCAGAAATTGGCTAAGACGAATTCCAATGGACTGTGAAATTTGTTTGTTGCAGCTGGAGTTTATTGTAGCCAGCAGCTTGCTACAACGAACAGATTGCTGTAACCAGTTTGTTGTGGATATTTGGGCCTATAAAATAATGGTGGGTGCAAATTGATCGGTACCAGTCATCAAAAATACATACGAGGACATTATTTCTTGCATTCACTGGCCATTAAAATGCAATTGTGTACGGATGAAACCATACATGATAATTTTTAGAAGCACAAAAGTGACCACTGGAAAAATATTGCGATTGGATGGAAAAAGTTTTGGTGTATGAAAAAAGTTAATACAGATGAACGAATTTGTTTTAGCCACCTTTTTGGTTTTCTTTGGAACCCAAATGTATTTGTTGTAGCCGATTTTCCTTAATATAGAAATAAAATCTGCTGGGACCAGATATTTTGTATGTTGTAGCCAGGATTATTCAGGTTGTTCATTCATTTACTCGTTTTTAATTAATTATTTTTGATACCTATAAAATATGTTTTAAATAATTTGAACTCTTATCTTACAAATAGGTGTGGTTACTGAAAGTGGCTATTTCAGCTCAATCCAAGAATAATTATGCTTTTAGTTTTAAAGCTGTATTAAAAAAAAATGTTACGTACATAGGCCCAAAGTCATAAATTTTTATAAGAAGTGATTTCCAACATTGTCAAACTTCAAATAAATAATGGTAACTGTAGGACGCTGCGGTACGCGCAGGTGAACAACTGCATATAGACCTTGTGTATGTGTGTGAGCCTAGCTCAGTATTAAATTAGATTAGTAGTGGTGAGGTACTAATCCATGTGTACCAAGAACCTGTTTGCCCTACGTAATGTAGGTACAGGCCACACAACCTACCAGCGAGTGCACAAGTACACCTGTCACCACTGTTAAGAAGTCGCCATAGCAACCCATTTTGTACCAACAAAAATCATGATAACCATTTTCAGATTAAAAAATAACTTAGGTAAGAATACCAAAATCCTATCACTTTTTATTTTAGCAGCCCATAATCATAACAATGATGTTTTCAGTATTCCCAAGGATTATTTTCTCATTTTTATATACAACAAAACTGTTGAAATTACAGCTAATTTTATCTACCAACTCCAAATAGTTCAGTTTGGGCAACTTGCTTTCCAAATTGAAATTACTTAAATCGTACTAATCAGTTTCTTAAATCGTACCTAGGATATTTTATTCATTTTTATTGCTTATTTTATTGTTTTTAGCGTTAGTTTTATAATTCTTTTTATTTAAAATTTTGCTCTGCTTAAAAATTATGATTTATTTGGCTTCTTGTTGTCAAAAAAAAACACAAACATTAATTTTTTGTTATCAAAACAAGTGGTATGATTTAGGAAATAGTATTCACTTCCGATAAAACTTAAATTTTCTATCTGGAAATTAATTTTAATCAACTAAAATTGTCAGAAAAAATGATGAAACAAAATAAATAATTTTGAGGACTAAAACAAGTTTCTTAAGCAAAGGTTTATTAAAACTTCGTGCTTCGATTATTCATTCATGAGATTTTTTTATTTTTTTATTTTTTTATTTTTTTGAAGCTTATGAAGAGGGAAAAAAAGAGTAGACTTGAAAAAATTTTGATTACCATAGACGTTTGAAAGTAATTTTTTTCAAAGCTGCAAAGAGGTGGCATCATAAATGTTACTGTAATTAAATTAAATATTACTAGATAAAATAAAAATTGTGTACTTGTGAGAGGTACATTGTTTCACATTGAGTGTATACTTTTTCCTCTCTCCTCTATTACAAATAATGCCAGCAAACTGTGAGCATTGTGGGTAGAGAATTTCTATGGTGGTAATCAAGGAATATCGACTTTCACTAGGTAGCCTCGATTGTTCATATTACAAGGATTTTCCTTTTCCTACGTGTGTGACATATTTCACGCATACTAGCACATATAAAACCGATTGAGCATGAAGTAGAATAATATTTTATGTATTTAGCTTCCTATGTGTGACATCGTTTTACTCATACTAGCACAATAATAAAACGATTGAGCATACCTAGTAACAAAGTAGTACATATATACCTTGGTGGTATTAATAGTCCGTTCCAAATAAGAAGGTAATTTTCTACCTGCAATACACCGAATTTGAATAGAGGAGAGATGAAAAAGTTAGGATTCACACACTGAATGCAAAATTAAGTATGGCTGTTCACATACAATTTTTATTTTGCCTTTTAATATTTAATTCAAATTTATTCACATTTATTAGAGGTCGCATCTTTGCGCCTACGAAAAATTATTTTCTTATTTGAAACAATATAGTTACATTTGGTTTCATTATTCACTACATGGATCAGTAATTAACTTTCCAGTTTTTTAAATAATAAAATTGGTAAGATTTTGAAAATATTATAATTTTGACAACCTCACCTAATTGATTTGAAAATAAAAATGCTCTGTTTTCTTTTTTTCGGGCTGATTATCATATTATGCATCACTGCCCCATGGAACCAGCACTAAGGGTTCACGTATCAGTTTCACTATAAGTGTGACAGAAGTGAAACTTCAGAATGGTCACACTCCTGGTTTCTTCTTTTTTTCTTCTGTTCTGTCCAGGTTCATAGGTAGCAATTCATCCATTTTTTGTGATTCTGAATCGAATTCACTGACTCATAAAACATCTCTAAGCATTCAAGTTCACGATTAAAAAAGGTTAAAGGTTATAAGCATTGTGAGGTTTATACCGACCGAATTTTGTTGAGCACAGGAGGGCTATTCTACTAAAGAAGTTCCTCTGCAACGTACACGCTCACTCGGCCATCAAGGTAGGTACTTGATAAAATCGAAATTTATTAATAATTGCTGAAAACTTGCTGAAATCCTTTCTATTTTCAGCAACGGGTGACTGAGGGGTGGTATGATGAAAATAATTATACCCAATTTTAGTCATAATGGTTCGAAAAACATGACGAAGGGCGCAAAGTGTGAAAACACTTCAGGAAGTGTCACACTTGGCTTACTTTGCTTACTTACTTCTTTAAAAGGGTAGCTTTCATGATCCATCTCTGGTCGCTGTAATAAATTATAAAACTCAAAAGGCAAACATGAAAGTTTACGAATGCAAAACCATTTGTCAGTGTTCATGCACGCCTACTCTCGCAGAAATAAGAATAGGTTTTGTTACGTGACTTGGCAGCAGTGAGTACATTCTATTCACTGCACTCGCGCACACATCGGTAAGGGAGATAATACACTCTACCGGTGCCATAGCAACAGGGGTGGATTTTACGGGTATAAGAGCCGATGTTTCGCCCCTGTTTATTCGCCAGCATTTATACCAGGTGTGGTTATTGGAAGGTTTTGAGGGTTCGAGCACTCCCTCTGAAATGAAAAATCAACTAGAGAAAAAGATAGAAAAACGAAGAAAAAGGAAGAAAAAATGAAAAAAAAACAATACAAAATATATCAGATATTTTTTGATTCCTCACCCCAGATTTTGTTTTCAATATCTGCGCCTGATTTAGACATCTCATTGTTGAATCGATTTCCACTGAAGAACTTGGTTTCTCCATTACGAGTGAACGTGCAGCTTGCTATCTAACTGCTGATCTGTAGGGAAGACTCACAAGTATCCTTAAAATAAGAAAATCGGTGCATGAAAATCGTCGAAACTTATGACCTGAAATTCTTAAACCGCGAAAAAAAGGAGATTTTGTCATCGATTCTCCGAAATGGAGTATCTAATGATGTTTTGTATTTGGACAAGATATTAAATAGGTACGGTGAATTGATTACTCAGGAGATAGTGGATAAATTCCAAATTTAAATACTGTGATTATAATACCAACGAATAAATAAATAAAAAAAAAGTTTAGGTCTACCATGACCACGTGAATAAAAAGGAATAATCACATCAGCTTGCTTTTAATGACACTCGTTTTTCTTGAACTTTTGACTGAGGTATAACCCTCAAAATTATAAATTTTGGCCTTCTTACCACTCATACTGCTATAGCTAGGTGACTGTGAAGTACTTTCAAATTAAAAACACAATCATTCTGATGAGATAAGTGAAAGAATTTACTTCGTAGTTCACACAACATCGTGAGTGTGTCGACACATACATAATTACTTCTTATTCTGCACTTATATTGATTAGGTATAGTTGAGGTGTACTGTTCATCTTATCAAACGTTTAATTTTTTAACTGTAGTCCATTTCAAATTATTGCATAGGTACAGTTATTTTGGGCGAAAAAATGTTTTTTAGAATTGGAAAAAGTAGAAAGGTAAATGTGGAATATCTTGTTGTGAAAGAATATTCACATAAGAAGGTAATCAACAGATTAATTCCGTATTCTGCAACTTCATATGTACAAACATACAGGTAAGCCAAAATCTGAGCGAACACTGGTGATTTTAGAGCCAGTTAAGATGGTTTATATAGGGGGCTTATTTACACACACACGTACACACATATGCAGTAAATATGTACGTCAGTGTATAAGGGTGGTTTGTCATTTCTTGTTGAGATAAGAAATGACAGACCAGTTTGTGCACCAAATTGTAACATCGCTGTTATTGTTTGATCAGTCACAGTTCGGTTCTCGTACATTACTTGCAAGTACTTAAAAATAATTATGTTCGAATGTAATCTACGCAATTTGTATAACATCCTATAGACAAATATTAGCCAGCCTTTTGGCGGCGACTGTCACCGAGGGATGCGAGTCTCTATTACCTCATACAAGTACTTGATCCCCACAGTAAACATAAATTCTTATTTGTGTAAACGACTATAAGGCTGAAATAATGACTTAATTATTTGAATTTTTCTGCGATAATATTGTAGTATAGGTATTGAAGAGATGAATTTATTTTGGTGTTGACAAAGTCTAGTTTATTCCTCAAAATGAACGCATTAAACATGAAACACCCACCAGAAACCTATAAACTTTTCTTTATAAAATAATAATAATAATAATAATAATAATAATTTCTGCTTTCCAACCTCGAATCCTAGACTCTTAGCAACGGGTAAAAAATTGAGTTGCTTAACTGCGACATAAAATTCCATTCAACATCGATAGGCGTTCGTAATATTGTAATATTGTTCATCTCGTTAATCACGATCAAAGGCATTAACTATACGTTGCACCAAAGTCCATTATCAACTTGTTTCGAATCCACACGATTTATATTATATATTTATACATATCTTAATTCACAAAAAACTCAATTAATCAGTGTGACAATATTCACCGAGTAGAAATAAAAATAGAAAGAAAATAAAATAAACGCTATTGCAACGTAAAGATCTGGCGAAAATATAACCTTGTAGCTTGTTTTACAAAGGTGTATTATACTTTCCACGTGGGCTATTGGTAGGTAAACCAGGAAGTTCAGGGTGGTTTTTTTTTTTTTTGGTTTTTTTTAATGACATCTCTAGTGTCGTAACCAAATCAAGATTCTAAGGAGGATTTCCTGAAATTTTATGGACGTTCGTTTGTTAGATATTACGTAGGATAAGTTTTTTGGCTAGAAGAGGGATGAGTTCCACATCCAAAGCCACCCACGTTATCTACGCTACTGGACAGCTCTCATTTTCGTATACTTTGAGTTCGAAATATGTGGTGAGAAAATCATCTTAGCTTGGTACTCATGATAATAGGTAATTCTATTTTTAAAAAGTTCGGAACTTGTTCGCTGAAGATCATGTTTTATTTATAAAGGTCCGAGGTGAGTCCTGGGATGATTCAGTACAAAAAGTAAACGAAGCAGTTGGTAGTCGAAGAAGTATAGCCTAATGTATCGGCTATAAGAAATAAAATCTAATTAAAGTACAACCATCAACGTTTGTCAAACGGCTGACGTCATCAGGCATGGGTAAAGAGAGATGGTTCATGACGATTAATCTAATTCGACAGTGGGTTTGCGTGGCTAGTGATTAGGTATTCGGCTTTTCAATCGAATGTTCCGAATTTGATAACAACCGCCAATATTTTCCCGACCCAAAATAGCGGTGTGTTTGGTTTGGTTCCAATGATGATTTAGGATGCGATTGAAAAATACACGGTTGGTAGACCAGTGGCCACATCTAGTGATGGGCACTTTTAATGAAAAGTAATTTTGTTCCAGAAATTTTTTTTTTTCAGAAACGCGCTAGTGAGAAGTATGAAAAATATTATCATGTGGCTTATCTTTGAAAATCTCTGCTAAGATCATTCAAAAAACAATAGGTAAGTAGTAAAAAATAAAGAATTCTACAAGTATTCCTTTAAAATTTAACATTGAATTTCGAGATTTAAGTACCTAGGTGAAAATGTGAAATATTGATCATTCATATCGTTTCATCATAATAAATTATGATTATGGGTATAAGTGTGTGTGCACACCTTATAACCCCAAACAACAGAAGATGCTGCGTGTTCAACTGATGAAGATCAGTGTGTGTGTGAGCCTAGCTCAGTATTAAAATTGTTAGTACGGACGATGTAAAGCGCTGAGAGCAAAAATTGTTTTGTGGACTATATTGGCCTGCTAGGTGATTGACAAGTTCATCACCCATCACCATAACAATGATAAAGCCAAGCCCGAGATTATATCATTTTCTTGTCATGGCCCACTATTTTATAATAAGGAACAAATACAGCAAATTCTAATTAGACTGGGCAAATTCTCCACGATATTTGATGGATTTTTCCAATAAATCAGATTCAAAATATTTTTTCCAGCCCCGGCTAGCTCAGGCTAGGCTTCAGTTTAAGGCCTGAATAAGGAGACTAAAATTAAGTAAAGTCATAAAACATAAGTGAGTAAATGTATAGGTAAATGCTACAATAGATTGTTGACGATGCCAAGAGTAATGTGAAGTAGGTAGTTATGTGCCATTCTAAGAAGAGAAGAAAGGTATAATGTTACTCAATTGATATTCCACACATTATGTTGCAAGTGTTGAAAAGTCATTGGAAAAGTAATCTGTATAATGTTTCACTTTTCTTTTCATTTCAACAACTTTTCATTTCACAAAAGCATGTGGGAACAGTTTAGGGTATATTTTATTTTTTATTATCATTTGCTCTCACTTCAAAAAATGATGGTACCAACAGCTGGCTGCTTATTAAATTGAGCATAATCTCTTCTCCTTGAGTTAAGCCCTCGGCTTTTAAATTCATCTTTTGACACTTATGTTTTGAATGCTATTGTTCTCACATGGTTTCTTTTTCATACGTACTACTAAAATTACTTTTAAAAGCTTATTTTCTCAATTGTGAAATTTATAGAGCAATTTACTTTATTTTTCTTAGAGTTCTTTTTGATTAAATGTAGTCTAAGTTCGGTATTCTGCAGTTAATTGGAATGTGTTGGCACCTCCCTGTCCAACATAGTTTTGGCACCTCCCTGTCCAACATAGTTTTGGCACCTCCCTGTCCAACACAAATTAAAATATTTTATTTTCTGATCTAATTATACCTTATTAAAATGTGTTCATTAATTGATTGTTTCTTTCAAATATAATTTGCCTAATCTACAATAGGTGTTAATCCTTTCTTAAAAGTTGATTCAAAGTGTAAGTATGAGTGAGGTATATATGTGCGTGTTCAGTTCTCTTAATTTGGTTACTCAGGCTTCAAAATAAAGTATGTGTTCCTGAATTTATAATCTTCGATCTTACATTTTGGAACCTTTTACTTTTCAACTATTCGAGCGCTCTTCGTTGGACTTTTACACACTACACCACAATTTTTCACTGACCATTACTAACCACACATCTCCCATTTCGATATCAAAATATTATACCATCCAGTTACTGAGTAAAATGACCACCAAGCTAAAAACAAAAAAAAAAACAAAAAAAAAACAACTAATTTTTAGGTATTAAAAATCTCTAAATTCCCAAATTTTTCTATGTGTCAAATTTGAAAAATTCCTAGAAATCCCTACAGCAATATTATCACCAATTCATTGTATTCTTGCTGTTAATTGCTCTGTTTATGATACTTATTAATCCCATTTTAAAGAAAAGTTATAATGTTTTCTGTCTCCCTCTATTTTATTTTCACTATTTTTTTTAACGCAATTTTAGCGCATAAACCCGGTCACGTAGAAAGTCAGATTATTCGAGAATTTGGATACATAATTCATATAAGTATTATGAAGTGGCATTTTTCCTAATCTACCATTAGGTTCACCTTTTCCGCAGTATAGATAGTGTCAGTAAGTGAGTGTGTACCACAGCTTAAATAATATCTACATATAAACGTATTTGTATAGATTTATACAAGGTGAAAAAAAAAAAAATACATTCACTCATTGAGAAGTGCAACTATATTAGTAAGGGTGAATTAGAAGAAACTTCTCTTCATGATATATAATTTATATACTCAAAGCAGTTATGCACTTTCTACAGTATTTTTACTTCGATCTCTAATCTAACGAAATGAGTTTGAAAATGAAAAGTAAATTTCGCGTAGGTATTGATGTAGCGTGCGGGCATTACTTCCTACTTTCCATTATTTTCCTTTATTATTTTCCTTCATTTTTGTTTTCTTATGTTAATTTAGACGGAGTTACCTACTGTTGGCTAGCAACTGCTTCGCTGGCCACCATTCTTTTTGTTGTTAAGCTGCTAACTTTTGTCCACTTCGCTTTTCACTTTTGATTTTTACATTAAACTGTCATCATGTTCTTCTTTTTGTGAGTGGCTACACACTCACTTAAGAATGAATTTCTTTCTTATTTTGGATTCAAATTCATGAAGCCTGGCCTTCAGAATGCGGTTAAAGCGGCGATTGCTATTTTAACGAATTTAAGTCGACATCTCCTTTTAAACTCCAGTAAAATGTATATCGTTTGTCTTTCTCCTTTTAAATTCTTAAAAGTTCTCTTATTTATTCTTTTTCCCGCCTAAGCATGTTCCACGCACTAAAGTTATTCATGTGAATCTCGATTATATGGATAAATATTAGAATGTTCAAAATTTCTTAAAACCTCATCGAAGTGGAGTGTGTATGGAGATTTTATGAGCACCCGGTTCCCCTTTTTTTGGCAATTCCATTTTACAGTGAAATAACGCTTGTGTCACAAAAATCTGCGTTTCTTGATCTGTTACTTGGAACAGTGCTTCCACTGTGTGTGTGCTTTTATTTAGACTTTCGCACACCACAGAAATTTTAAATTAAGTCTACTTTGGCGGCCGTGACAGGACACAAGCTAAAATTCATTATAGGTGGATGCCACAATTTTTTTCGAGTCCACGTATGAATCCTTCTGTCGTCATATTGTGTCTCAAATTTGATTCTCTGCTTGTAGTTTTCATTGCACTAAAGGGCTAATTATAACGTAGAAGTCATCTCTTAATTTTATAGCTTTTTCGCCCTAAAGAAACTGTTATATACATTAACTTTATTTTCATTAGCTCTACCACACTAAAGGTTTTGTTAGTTGAAATAAATTTTTGCTTTCGTCTTTTAATTTCTCCGCACTAAAGGTTTCATTAATCGACTTTCAATTTCATTAGTTCTTCCACATTAAAGGTTTTTCTAGTTGAAATAAATTTTCGTTTAGTTCTGCGGCACTAAAGGTCTTACTAACGTAAATATTTAATTTGGTTACTTAGTGTAAACTTCTAATCAAAGAGCGCTGGTTTCCCCAACAAATTATAGTAATTTATCAAACTACAAATTAACGTAATTCAACAATTTAATTTTCTGACTAGCGCTAAGTTTGAGCCGCATTGAACTAACGTAAATCAGACCAACAGCAGTTTAATTCCTACTGTGCTTATTTCTTCGGAGTTTTAATCCCTAACTCCTTTTTTTGATAACACTCGATTAACGTGATTTAATTTGAATCTTCTCGCGTAACTATAACTTCTCCAGCATGCACACACTTCGATAGGTCTACATTTCAAAATTTCTTATTTTCTATTCACAGTCGTTTCGAGCATTCGTCGCATTTAGAAAATATTTGACTTAGCTCTGACGTATTTGTCTATAACTTGTTGCGTTTCAATTTTGTGCGCCAGTTATCAGCAACTGTCTTGCCCTTTTGGTTTTATCTTAATTGCGTCTGATTTATTTCACATCTGCGTAATTTTGATGATTTTCTTTTCTTGACTAATGTTATTGTATCATATTTCCTGATCCACTAAATTACGACATCGCTTACCATTATCCTTACTTAAACATAGACATACCTTTTAACCAACGTATACACGACATATAACTTTTACTTTTATACTAATTTTGCGTATCACACAAGCGCTGTAATTTTTACGTAACATATAAATTTGTATCGCTCTCACGCAATCTGAGGTGCCGACATCTTCTAGATGAGCATTCAACAATCTCCACACACACAAAGCAGAGTTCTAACGCATTTTCCATTAATTCAACCAGTATTTCTTTCAGTTGATTCTGATCCTAATTCTGGTCGATGTAATTGTGGTTGTCGCCTGCTAAATAGACATTGTTCTGAATGCAACTTTATTTTAGTTCCCGGCATGCAGCACAATTGTGACTTCAAAGCAGCTACTCGTCATCAACTGGCCAATATGCAAATGCAGCTCAATGACGAAGTACTGCTGGACTCAAATTCCTTTCCTGATGTCAATCCTGATCATGACAACGTAGAACAATGTCCCGTTGATGAGTTGAATAATTATATTCCTCATTCTCCTGTTACCTTGCAGAGTTCTTTTGTTCCAGCTCAACCTCAGCCTGTGAACAATCAACTCGACAAACTGACCAACAACATGCAGTCCCTCATATTGAAAGTTTCCTCAATCGAATCGCAACTAGCCGATCGACTGTCATCTGAGAATATTTCCAATTCTCATTCGAATGTTGGCATTGCAGCGCATGAACGTAATCATCTCAATTCTGCGCCTCCTTTCTCAGAATCAAACGTAAGTTTTGAACTGCTTAACAATTTGTCGAATAGCTTTCGAAAGTATCGGCTATCGAATCTCGTCTATCACAACTGACTTCTCGTGCTCGTTCCATTCCTTTCACCAGCATTGGAGCTACGATTGCTAACACCAAACGTCTCTCTGGCTCTCAAAATGTCACAATTTCTACGAATGCTAATTCCCCCAATCCCTCGCAGCAGATCCAAATCCTCCTGTCATCGATTATGATCCTGCTCCGATCAACAACTACCGTTTCAGTTCTTCTTTCGTCAGCTTCAATCAAGATGGAACGAATTACCAGTTTGTGCTACGTCGATTTGATTCAAAATCCGATCTGATTGATTCCACACAGAAGAACTTGTTCAGATCAAGTCGTCTCGAGAAATTTTGTGGTGAATTTGATTCTCGTACCACATGCAAATTTATTTGCAAATTTGAACACATATACAGACTCGTACCTGGTAATGAAACAAAATGTGAACTATTACAGTCTCACATTGATCCTATTGCTTGCAAATGGATAGAATCTGATCAAAGCCTAGAATGGACATATCTCGAAACTGTTGAGAAAATTCTACAGCGATATTGGATTCCTCAGAAGCAGACGGCAGTTTATGCCTACTTCATGAATGAAGATTTCAATGAAAATGGTAATGAATCTTTTGATGACTATGTCAACACTAGATATCAACGTGTTCTTGATTCTAGGATGTTGAAAAAAGAAGAGATTCTTATTCAATTGCCTAAGAAACTTCCTACTGCGCTGGCAAATATTCTAACACCTTCTGACTTTGAGACCATTGACATTTTATTCAATGCTCTACAATGTACTGAAGTGCTCAGATACGAAGAAAGACGCTCGGTCCATCTTACACTTGCCTTAATTTTACTCCAAAACCAAATTCTCTGGCTACAAGATCTGAAAAACCTACTGTTACTCGTACCCTTGTCCCATTCAAGGAGAATACAGTGAATCAGGTGACTGTGCAAGAATGCGATGAATATCCTGATTCTGAACAAGAGGAAACTGTAGACACAGAAGAACTTGACCACAAACAAGATCAACTCGCAAGTCAGCCCAAGCTGAAAGAATCCACCATTGAGGCAGTGACAACGCTTGCTAAGCCCAGCTTTTGTACAACTGTTCCTTGCTGGAAAGATTACGAGATAATTGGTGATTTGGCAGCACAGACATTTTACAAACGTCATGATGGAAATACTAATTTCTCATCTAAACAAGTTTGTGAATACGACTTTACACTTTGTCAGCCTGGTGTAAGTTTGGAAAATAGCATAGATAAAATGCGTACTCTGAAGCGCAAAATGAATAGGAAATTTCTTATCATCTTTAGCACGCATGAATACTTCAGCTTTAAAGAAAAAGTTAGAGTCGCTGATTGGTTAAAAGCACTGGTAGCTGAACTTATCGATTGTTTCGAAACAACGCAAATCGTATTGGCCAAACCTTTGCCGTTGCCTCGTGGTGGCGAACAAAATCCTGCATCAGTGAAAGCTGTGATTGCTGACGTAGAATCTACTCCCAATCCCAATTCCGACATTTCTGCTCAGGCTGATATTATTCCCGAAAACATTGATATTTTTGACCTAGCTTGGGTTGTTGGTCCTTGCACATAGACTTTCACGGAAATTAACTTTTAAATAATTAAAAAAAAAAAAAAAAATTACGTAACTTACGGACAAACAAATACAAAACACAACATTTAAATAACTTGAAAATATAACTGATTGTGTTCCTTGTCTCTTTTCTTCCATGTTATTCACATATGTTTATGTTTCCAGATGAGCGATTGTATTAGTTGCGCTAGTCTAAGATGCCAACTGGGAAATACTCAAATCCAGTTGGACGTCATGACTGAGCGTTGTGTTGCACTCAGCAATGAACTTGCTGCAGCACAACAAAGCCTACGTGACCTGACCCCTGCAACACCCATGGATCTTTTGAAACCCAACTCCCCAATTGTTCAACGCTCCCATCCTGAGCCCCCCAGATTGCAAGCTAATGCTCTGCCCGGCTTTGAATACGTATGTGTGTGTAGACAATGCGTGGAAGTGCGCATGGGAATTCTGAGACAAGCAGTTGGCACCCAGCAGATCCATGACCAAAACAAAGTCATGCAACTAATTCCCCTTTTGCAACCTACTCCTGCTCACTCAGCTCTACCAGATGTACCCTCCACTTCCTCTCCACGTGCTCCAGATCCGCAGAATCTCACCATCCTTCCTTGGAGTCTGCCTCATCAACAACCACTCCAGACCCCCACAATTGTTCCTCAATCCCAACTACATTAACGACTTCAAGCGCCAGTTTAGAGATGAACAACATCGTTGTGATGAAGCCCGTTATGGAGCCGCCACTCCTGAGCAGCCTATTTCCAATGAATGAGCACGAGAATGGGACAGCCAACAACAATAACATTCGTCAAATCTGTGAGTTTACTCCCATCCTTCCTCCTTCCCCTCCTTTTGAATCCAACCTCCAAATCCGGATTCAAAACAATCAGCGCAGAATCCAGCATCAGGAATCCTCCACTCGACAATTATCAACGGATGACAGATCTCGAGCCATTTCCCGTGCTCGCTTACAAGAGCTAGAGGAATCTCGCTAGCGTGTTGCAAATTTTCAGGATGCACCATCACTCCGCTTGAACAACTACAATTTCCTTGATTCCTTATCGATATCGGGATCAACTGTCTGCTGGTAGCGATCTACGTAAACATAGATCACGTCAATCTACCGCAGAATCGTTTTTGCGCTATTCTCGACACTTGTCCTGGATTGTTAAATCTAGCTTCATATCATCTGTTCCAGAACAATCCCACCATCTCGCTCTTGCTATCTAGGTGTATGCACAATCAGGTTAACTGAAGGCAATAACTTCCTAGAATTGTAACTTCATTTAACCAAGAATTGGACCTATGACCGCATCATCCTAGGTGCCAATCTAATGGAGAAAGTCATTGAGTCCGTCAACCTCTCCAACAAAGTCCTGTGCCTGAGGTACTCAAACCAACAAATTATCCCACACGACTTTGGGTTCCAGTCCGACCATCTCTTTTGGTCCAGCCATGTCGAAGAGCGTTGGAACGGAGAAGTCATTGAGTGCCATAATAATAATGCCACTCAACCTCGTCGTCAAGCTCCTGCAATCAGAGACAATTAATTCACTCGATCTTGTCATTTTTTATTATTATTATTATTTTTTAATTACCCGGACTAGTCTTTTTTATCTCATTAAGGCCCATCTGGCCACAGACTTACCTATTTTTATTTTAACCTTCCTTGACGTTTTGGGGGGGGGGGTGTAGCGTGCGGGCTTTACTTCCTACTTTCCATTATTTTCCTTTATTATTTTCCTTCATTTTTGTTTTCTTATGTTAATTTAGACGGAGTTACCTACTGTTGGCTAGCAATCGCTTCGCTGGCCACCATTCTTTTTGTTGTTAAGCTGCTGACTTTTGTCCACTTTGCTTTTCACTTTTGATTTTTACATCAAACTGTCATCATGTTCTTCTTTTCGTGAGTGGCTACACACTCACTTAAGAATGAATTTCTTTCTTATTTTGGATTCATATTCATGAAGCCTGGCCTTCAGAATGCAGTTAAAGCAGCGATTGCTATTCCAACAAATTTAAGTCGGCACCTCTGTCTAAACTCCGGTAAAATGTATATCGTTTGTCGTTCTCCTTTTAAATTCTTAAATGTTCTCTTATTTATTCTTTTTCCTGCCTAAGCATGTTCCGCGCACTAAAGTTGTTCATGTGAATCTCGATTATATGGATAAATATTAGAATGTTCAAAATTTCTTAAAACCTCATCGAAGTGGAGTGTGTGTGGAGATTTTATGAGTGCCCGGTTCCCCTTTTTTTGGCAATTCCATTTTACAGTGAAATAAAGCTTGTGTCACAAAAATCTGCGTTTCTTGATCTGTTACTTGGAACAGTGCTTCCATTGTGTGTGCGCTTTTATTTAGACTTTCGCACACCACATTGAGATTATCTCAATCGAGTCTATGTCTTCGCATATTTCTGAGGACGTTTCATAGTTGTGTTGTTGATAATTTTTGACCATTAATGATAGAGAAGTTATCACTGCCTTTATCACTTCAGAAAAGGATTTTATTAATAAAATAAGTACGTACCTACCTATTACACTATTTTTGAAGTGAAGGTAGAGGTTCCTAGATTATTAGTACCCCAAAAATCTCGAAATATCCAAAATTTCCTTCAGACTTGAAAATTCCGAGAAATCCCTAAACCTATATTATGCTCGTGCAGTTAAATACTGTTTCAATGACCAAGAGTTCATGATTATTGCATGTGCGGAATCAGTGAACTTTTTCTTCATTTCTACACTGGAACTTCCCCATTAGTACTGAAAACAAAATTAGCTCCCTGTTACCCTGTCAAGGGAGAGAAAGAAAAGATGCTCGTGTATAATCGTCAAGTTGAAATAAAAAAAGAAAAGAAAGAGAAGCAAAGAAACGACGTTAATATCGACGCCATTAACGTTTACTAGTCGCGTTTGTTTGCAAAAAAAAAAATATATATATATATACATATAAAAAGTGGTTGAATTTAAGTGAAATATTGAGGTTTTAAAGTACAGTACCAACATTCAAAGTGATTTATATACGGCGTTTAATTCGAGTTTCTTTAGCGGCTACCGGTTCATTACCAATTCTTCGTTTACCAAGAAGCTGATCGTTGTTCAGGAATTATCGACCGCACACACCAAAATGGGTTAATATATTTGTTATTTTAAGGAGAATGTAACAAAAAAAGAAAGAAAAAAAAAAAACCAAAAAGAAATGGTTAAAAAACAATTAGAAAAACGGAAGAAAAAAAGCAGAAGATTGATCCGAATGACCTAATTTGTATTATGTACCCCTTCTTCAATATTTCTCCGTTTCTCTCACTCCCTCATTCTGGGTCTCTTTATCTCTCTCACTTCTTCATTCAATCATTGACTCACTCACTCTGTATGCATAATCTGATAAAACATATTTTTACGATGCTACTAATTTTTATGGGGAGGTTTGTGCTTCATGGTATAGAAAACGTATATTACGTAACGCATGTATAATAATGTATATATATATATAATAATATAAATATACCCTGCATTCGTAATATATTTTATTTTAATTTCTTTCTCTTCTTTTTTCTTATTTTTTTCTGTCGTTTGAATAAGGTATAATATTTTTTTTTTCCTTCTTAATTTGTGTTGGCGTTTTTTTTTTGCTTCAACATAACGTACTTTTTTTGTGGACAAATGAAATAATTTTTCGGTGGTATTTTATTCGAAGGTAGTATCATAAAATGTTGGCCTCTGCAGTATTGTTCGGGGTGTAATTTGTTTTGCGTAGAATGGGGGCGTCTGTCAACGCGTGAAAACTGTTGAAATAAATTTCGTTTTTTTATCCGGCGAATAAAATTGTTTGAAAATAAAATTCGACTCGGGGAACGTCAGAATTGAGCTGTCAACAGTCCGCACCTTTTTAAGTGAATTTTCTACGAAAGTGTACTTATTAATTTTGATCTCGTGAAATGATCTGTGAGTGGAAATGGGCGCGGTTTTCATTTTATGATTCGAGGATAATTTTGGTACTAAAAACTCAAATTCATAATTCTATAATATTTAGCCATTTTTTTGGATTACTACGATCTAGGTACCGGGTTTAGTTCGATAGTTATCTACGAAATTCGCAACAAACGTTGGTACTAAGCTAATGACCAACGCTGTTGATTTTTGTGTGGATTAGCCGGACGGTACTTCCGAGTATCGTTATTTTTATTTTCATTTTGGCTATAAAAATGCTTAATTTCGGATCACTATCTGCGAAATTTGAAACAGATATTGAACATAATCTATTGTAACATGCTACTAATTTTAGTGCGGATTGACCGGACGGTACTTCCGATTCAGCTATTTTTGCTTTTATTTTGACTATAAAATGCCTGATCTTGAGCCAATAGGTACGAAATTTGTAAACATTTTTTACTATAATTTAATGTAACATGTGACCAATTCTGGTGCGGATCGGCCGGACGGTATTTCCGTAACTTAAAATCCACTTTTGTTTTGATTTTCAAAAAGGTAGTGGTTTTAAATTATGTAAGTTTCGGTCAAGTGTTATGAAGATGAATACAAATCATGATCCATTTTTGACTCTTCAGCAACTAATTTTCTATTTTTTGAAAAACCTACTTTTTTTAACGGAGATACTGCTACGTGAAAGTTTTTACCCATCAGTTTGCTTGCGAACAAGATAATATTTTTCTTCATTTTGTTTTTTTTTTCAAGCATGGGTTGAATATTCTGTATTCTTTTTTGACAAGTGATATATTAATTATAGTTTTTTCAGTTTCAAGGTTACTATTGGAAAGGGTAAATTTTAGTCGTGTAAATATTTGATGAATCTTTATCCTCCTTCTTGTGATTTTTTCGCCTACTAATGAAGCATGAAAGCAACCATAGGCATGTCAGAGGACAAGGGGAAATACTGGTTCCTCTTTCAGATTTTCTAAGACGCTTTTCTACATTGTGTTTCTCCCAGAAATAATCAAATTATACCTTCGATATTGCTGATAAGAAGCTGTCATTTTTGTTTTTGGAAACTGTTGCAGGGCTGGTTAATTTTAAAATCCTATCAAATGTAGTTACAGTAATTCAAGGTCTGTCTGACAATGACTGCGTATACATTTTGTTTTAGGAACCTAAAAAGTTTATATTATTTTAGCAGATTTTTGGTATCAAAACTTCATAAAAAATTCGAATGGTGAAGGTCTCAAATTTAAAATTATCAACATTGAAGAAAGTACTAGACAAACTTCTGACGAATTTTCTCATTTTTTTAAGTGGGCTAACCTCCAATTTAGACTTCGATTAGCCGGCGTCCATCGGTGACCAAACTAGACTTTTTATAGTGTTTTCTAGCTCAAATTACTGCAGAATTGTAAAATTTTAGAACTTCTGGATGTTGCTGCAGTCAGACATCGTAAATGATTGGGCTTCTGTTTTTAACACAATATAGTTTAACCGTTCGTACATTATCGTCAACAAAAAACTTTTTTTTTTTTTTCAGTTTTAATAAAACTGATCCATAAAAAAAATTAAAAAACAAATCGCTTCAAACATATATTTATATTCTGATGAAGGATCGTGGGTAAGTAGATACTTTTTCATCTTTTGATTGCACCAATTTCATTTCAATCGCAATACATGTTATTTCTAATTAAATGTCTACCTCTATCTCCGTGAATATGGCTTATAAGTATTAATTCGGAACTCTAAACGTTCATTTTCTCGTTCAATTTTAATTTTTAATAGCCTACCTTATCAACAGAGAGCGGATTCTGTAGCGTTTGTCGAAGATTTTTCTTAAAGGGCAAAGGCGCGGAAATCAAATTGTACTTCGTTTCATTGGTGGGGGAGGGGCTGGGAAAAAAAGTTTAATTTGGGAAAAATTCCGAAAATTCCAAAAATAACGTAACTGCCAAAAAATAGTGTTGCGAGAATATTTCAAAACTTTAAATTATCTCGACAAATAAGATAATTTCTGAATATTATCTTTTATTAAAATTTCACTTCAAATTATTAGAAACACTTTAGAATTTAACTTATTACTAGTTCTTAATAATAGTGATACCTGATATCCATAACATCGAGTATGGACCTTAATGTTTCTATTCGACTTCTACTTCAGGAATGAAAAGGCCTTTGAAATGAAGACAAGACATCACTTTTGTTTTCTTTGTTCTAATCAAATATGGCTGACCAAACAGGTGGCGTTACATGGAACATCCGCCAAATATGATGACACTTCATTGTCAGCATATCTGGTGGTGTTCGTCTGTGGGAAGCTAGGTATCATATAGACAGCTATTATTCCAAGAATTAGGAATAATAGTTGTCTATATTTTGTTTGACACGTTTTTGTAGACGAACTGAATTGTCTGCAAAAATGGGATGGAACAAATAGCTAATAACTCCTATTTGCTAAGAAAGACTAGAATTGGAAAAAAAATTTAATTTTAAAGTGCTATTTTCATTGTTTGTAGTAGAGAAAAACTCAAATTGCAGGGAGCTGACTGGGATTTATCCCATTAATAAATGACATATGATCTTTCGAGAAATCCAAAAGTGTTTTCCAATGATTGAATTTCCTTTCCATTGCGATGTTGGAGCTATTTGAAGACAGAAAATTAAACAAAATTTGAAGCAAAAACTGAGTTCTTAGAAGAGGCTTGATAACTTCCGAAATAATGGATCTACAGCTCTGGAAATGACCTCATTGAATTTCTATTGAAAAAATACATCATCCTTCTGCAGAAAATTGGAGAATTGGAGACAAATTTGAAGTTTGAAGTTTTTTCGTGCTACTTTAATTAACTGAAGGTTTTATTTTTTTTTTCGCCAAATAATGCCGAGAAGACAGTTTTCATTGCCGAATTTTAACACTAATGATACATTACTTTGCAAAAATAGTTATCTAATGAAAATTTCGTAAGTTACAAAAACAAAATTTGCGTATATTTTCATATGTGGCAATTACTATATTCACCTAGAATAGGTATACCTAGTAGGTACTTTTGATAAAACTGAGTTTTAGCGATGGGTTAAGGAAAATTACAATAATTGGTGATTTACTCATCTACGAATTAACTAAAGAATTGGTGTAAAAATTATAGGATTCCATTTTGCAGTGAAACAAAGTTAAAAATGTTCCAATGAATAAATGAAACGATAATATTTATTCATCTCTTTTTTAATCAAATAACGTCCCATCATTTAGCCAGATTCCTTTCGTCCAGAATCTTTCACATATTATGTTGATGTGTAAGAATTCAGAACCCTTTACTATTAAACACAGAGAAAAGAATTTAAAAAATGCAAGTTAATTTCTTTTACCCAAATAGTGCGTTCTTCCACCTGCTTAATTTATGTTCAAAAATATTTGCATAGCCTCAAAAATTCAATAAACTGAGAAACAATTACTACAAATATTTCTTATTTCTATCTTATTTCGTGATCTACTTCAGCTTTCAATTTCCATATCAGTGATCAATGAGCCTATCATGAAAATTGACGAACTAGATTTCAAATAGTAGGCCTACTACCGAATGAAGCTGAAAAATATCACCATCCAAATGAAACGACAAGCAAATATTTTGACAAACAATTCAATTATTAAAAAATTTCAACTTTTCCAAATGTCATTTCGGAGTTAGATTCAGTGTTGCATTTTTGCTATTTCAGAGAGACCATTATACTGTAGGTAAGTACCTATATATATGTGCAAAATAAGTATCCTAATTAAGCTCAAATAAATAAATGTAATAGGCCTGTTCGGTAGGCAAATGTGAAATTCATCTCAAATTCCCTGAAGGCGTTCTTTTAATAATGATTTAGGAACCACGGAGACGAATACCACAACAAAAGCAATGAGCCAGTATAGTCGTCTTAATATACATAACTAACTGACATATTTTGTGTACAACCGCTTAATGAAATTTAACCACCGGTTATCCAGCATTTAATCGTCCAGATGCCATAAAATTTAATATTTTAAAATCATTACTATCTTACCTACCACCGGAGTAAGTGTGCAAATGTGATAAATAATCCTGTAATTTACTCGAGACTAATCTTTGTAAATTATACCTTTAGCAAAATTAGAAAATAACGAAGGTATTGGTAGTCTTTCATTTTTTACGTCGTGTTTTTTTCTCCTCTCTCTTTTCCTCAATTCGGTATCAATTAATACATTATTTAAAATGAGAATATCGAATTGACCAATAAATTTCGATTTAATTTCGTAATCATTTTATATCTACCTCTACCGTAGGTATAAGTCGAAAAAAAAATTGCTAGAATAATCGGATAATTAGTTCAAATAAAAATTTAATTAAAGGCAAAATTAAAGATAAGAAAACCAGTTTTTCGTCGTTTCACTTTGTTACAATAAAAGTATTTGAAAAGTTGTTCTAGAATATTAGGCCTAATAATCATGCTCGTGTGAAATTATGGTAATAATAATATTATTAATAATAATAATAATAATAATAATAATAATAATAATAATTAATATCATTGTCATTTACATTAATTTCGGTAGAAAATAATTAGGTACCCACAGTATATTTTTACAATAACTTTAAAATAAGGCAAATGATCAGTGAATAAGCCTAACGTATGGATTTCTCGATGACGGAATACACTTTACTTTGGCTGATGATGTCAGATGAGTTGCATAACTGCCAGGCGATTGATGTTGTGTTCTCAATGTTCGGGATGATTTTGATTAATTAAAAAAATAAAAATAAATTCTCGAAGGATCAGCTGTTCGGGTTTTAAAAGTAAAATTTAACAAAAAAAAATTCATTAAAAAGAGAAAAATAATATTTTTAAAATTTGTCCAGCAAGATGTAAGTCTAGGGACTGAAATTTTTGAAGTCGGCGCTCATTTCCTTAATGTTTAGGTTTTGTATGTTTATTCTGTTAAATTTTATGATAACATTTTTCGATTAGGGTCGACTTCAGTAATTTCAGTCATCTTGTTGGAGAAATTTTGAAAGTATTATTTTTCTCTCTTTAACGCATTTTTATTTTATTTTAATTTATTTTTTTTTAAAAGTCGATTCTATTTTTTGAAAAAAATTATGAATTTATCATAATGTTTTTTCGTTTCATTCAAATTCAAATAGATTTGTTTGTTTTTTGTTTTTTGAAGTTGGTTACATTTTTCGATGAAAAAATTTTTTTCAATGATTTTTCATTTCTATCGTTGGCGGATATATTATTTCAAAATTAACAATTTTTAATTTAAGTGTAACTCCAAAACTACTTCATCGATTTAAAAAAAAAAAATTTGATGGGACTACGATGGGATTATCCTCTATTATTTAAAAAGAAGTTCATCAAAATCTGTTCCCACGTTGAGAAGTTATGCTGGAAAAAACATAAAAAAACCGTATATAGGTATATAATGTTTGGATCAAACTCATTTTTTAAACGTCGGTTAAAAATTTAAGTTCATGCTTTCGTAAACTTGCTTGTTCGAATCTTTTTACTATACCTGCTCGAAGATTCATATTTTTTTCCTAGTTAAAAACGTAGTATAATGGAAAGGTCATGGCTTGGAAAACATAATGTGTTACCACTATCTGGACCACTCATTACTGATTTTTGTGTACTGATTGGTTCGAAGAGAAAGTAAAATTTCGGAGAAGATGAACAAAGTAGAGAGGAGAAACTTATGTACGTTAAATAGTTGCAACACTATAGTGGTAGCTGCATAATTACGATTTCCTGGGGGGATAGGTTCGATACTTTTTCACTGACTAGTTGAAGAGAGAAGGAAAAAGAAGGAAAAATATTCGAATAATAAATGACGTTTTTAAACATGAAAAAACATTGTAAAAAGTGGACTACATTCGAAAACTCACGTGTTGTATTTCTAACTATTGTGAGATTTCAGGTTCAAGGGAGGTTGAATCTCTAGTTTGACGGCTATCTGTCCTTCAAAAGCAGAAGAGACAGTTGAAAATGAGTCGGTGTAAGAAGCAGAAATCAAATTTCAAAAAAATTTCAACTGTCATTTTCGAACTTTGACTGTAATATAGTACTGGACCGGTAAAGCTCCATAAGCCAAATGTAATTTGTAATGTCAAGACGTACCGGCATAAAAGTAGGCATCTTATGTGTGCTTACAGTGTATAGTTTCGATATTTTGCTTGATTTCACAAATTTAGAATACATTTGATAAGGGTCATTCCTTAAATTCACAAGTATAGCATGCATAAATAAATGTAGTTTAAAGTACGTCATGTGATACATAATGGTTGCCTTTTCAGCGCCGACATGTCTAATTAGAAATCATCGTTTTTTGTTTTTTTTTACTTGTCCATTACTATATTCCATCCCAATTAAGAACGACGTGACATTATACGAGCAGATGGACTAGAGAAAGAAGAAGTGGAGATTCGTCCTATATGAACAAAGGCTGCACCCAAAAAATGTTTTGTTTACACCAATATTTTTAGCTTAAGGTAGCTGTGAAAGTTGATTGTTGTAGTGACAGAGACACTATTGTTTAGGGCAATTATATAATAGTGTCTTTAATGTCAAGAGGACTAGAAAATATACGTTGTCATACACCTAACTTGCTCACTAGATCCATAATGACTGACAGCGACCTCCTCAGTCCAGTCACTTGTCTACCTACATTTCTTCAGTAGATAAGTTCCCTTTACTGCCGCTAGGTGCGCAGGAAATTGTGGGCGTGTTCACAATAATTGTCTCTGTTGCATCACACCATTCTTATTTGGGATAGAGTACATAGGTATACATACAAGGCAATATGGTATGAAGTCACAACTGAAAGCATTATCTTATTATTCGGCTAAAACGCATACAAAGTATTCTGAATATTCCACTTTTTGGTCGTAATTATCTTACAGCAATGAAATTTTGGAGGAGGCTTCAACGAGTAAAATGAGCCAATTATCAATACATTTTAGCCCTTAGAAAAGCTGAAAGAACTGAAGAAGAACATGAAATCGTGCATTAAATTGGTATTTTTGTGCTTTATTATTAGGACTAAGTAGACTGATAACATCAAATTAAATCACTTTCTCAGTTTCTTAGGACTCAAATTTCTTGTTCTTTGGTTTTATTTTATTCCTTGAAGCATCCTCTGTGATTTCATTTATGTCAAACAAGTAACTATCACTTGTTTTAAGACAATTAGTGTCAAAAATTCCCACATTTCCAGGCTTTTCAAGGGTTTGCGTGAGTATTCAGCCAATCAGTGAAATTACTGATAAAAATTGTGACGTAAATGACGTTGTCTTATATCAAAGTTCTCGAATGATTAGAAATAAGTCATATTACTGAAACTCTATTAGCGCATAATTATAATGTGGCCTATATTTCACTTTTTAATCGACTTTTACTAATTTTAGCACATTTTATCGATTAAACGTCGAACTAAATGCTTATAATCATAGTTTCGGAGATACTACTTTAGGTTTCCCATGAAGGGTGTAAAATTTGCAATGAACGAAAAGAAAAGTAAAAAAAAAGGTCAGTCTTGATATTTGCTTCGTAAAAATCTAATAAATATTAAAACAAAATTGACTGAATTTGGAAACTCCTGAATGGGTACAAATGGAGTTTCTAAAGTCTTAAATGTGTGAGGATGCATTTGACGTATTCTCGTTGTTATCAATTAAAAAAAAAAAAGATAATACCATTCGAGAATACTTATCGTATCGATAATTTTGAATGAGTAGTTCGTTCTTTTGTGTTTTCACGCGAATTTGGCCTCTTATAATTCACTGGAATTTCATCATTGTTCTGTTCGAATGACGTCAGTCAATCGTGCCACTGGCCTATAAGCCAACATATTACGATGTTGTATTCACGTATCTAAAATCCTACCCTTTGTATGAGCTATAGATTAGCCGCAAGTTAATGAAAATGTGTTCATCGGCGACCGTACGCATTCTACGGTGACCCTTCTAATCAGCCAGTGATTTCGTGCCCCTCGAAATTCAGCCACCCACTATCGCGAATCATCAGCCCCGGCTACCACCTAAAAAACCTTACTGTCATTCGTCAATCTCCGCAGCCAACAACGTTGCTGACGATGTGTTTTACCCCGACTTCCCCAGATCCACATCGCACACGTTTTCCGCACACGACGCACGCCTCCAAAACCCTCCCCCCAACTTCAACCCCTATAGGTGCGTAGCCAGATCGCTCGCGCCTTCGCCAACCGAATTTATCATTTCGAATAACGATAATTTATTATTATAATACGACCAACAACCGGTTATAATGAGATTAGGCCTATATTGCGACGATAATTTAAAAATTATACGAGCGTTTCGACGTACGCCCCCCAGCGTATTTTCGCCTTTTAAAAGTCATAAAATTCACATTTTTATACCAGGCGCATCCGCTTCGTCCGCAATGCATATAATATACTGCAGGCTGCGGCGAAATAAATATACCTAATACGAAAGCTTGCGGATATCTACGTTGAAATACGAATAAAATCTACCATTATGGGTAAACTACGATTCTACGAAGATGGTTAATCGGTTTTAGTTTGTATGGAGGAGCTAAAGAAGGAAAAATTTTAAGGGTATACGTCGGCAATTGGAAAAGGATTCGGTGTAGTTGTCTTCGAGGTTACAAGTTTAGGTACCGAGACTGTCCAGCATCTCCGTTCTCCTCCCTTTTCTGATCCTTTTCCACGATTGGTGTGAAGAATTTTTAGACATTTGATAACCGATTGTGTGGTAGGAGTGAGAAAATTTTGAAAAGATAAAAGTGTTCGAACGAAAAACTTACATTAGTGATCAGGCAGGTAGCTATTTATTATAAACTTTTATTCTACTCATTACCGCTATTTTAAAATATAAAAATACTGCAGCCAACCTTCCGAAACAAAATAATGTTTATTTCGCATGAAGCTAAAGCCAAAAAAAAAATAAAAGTTTATTTTTTTAAAATTCGTTTTTAACCTAATTAATTGAACTTATAATTTAGACAGAAAATAAAAATAAATAAAACAACATCAGGTAAATACTTTCAGTTTCAATACTAAGTCAACTGGATTACAACGAGTGCTAATTATGCAAAGGAAGACTAAGGGTAAGGCCACGGCAGTCTTTCGTTCGCAAATTTATTTCAAATTTTCGCATTTCTAAATTAATTAGTTACGTTTAGTTTACAGATAGGTGAGAAACCGAACTGCACGTGCAAATACATTTAAATGTGCGAAACACAATTGAAAATCAAGTTCATGGAAGCACGTTAAGAAATGAACAATACATAACTTGAATGAATTTGATTGTTTCAAAATTGAACGATATTGAATTTAAATATACTTCGTTGGTAGAACAACCAAATGTCATAAATTCAAGTTTTGAGGAAAAAACTCAATTATGTATGTAACGTATATTTTCATCTATTTTTAGAAATGACGAACATATTCGTCTACACGTTTTCAAATACCAAAAACATAGGTATTCATCAACAATAAAACATCCTATAACTCTTTACAAACAACCACTAACTAACCCTTATTTGATTTTATGAATATAGATATAATGTCTGTATATTCATGACCTAATTATGCCTGTCCCTCGAGTATATCGCAAGTCAGCACAACCCTATAATAACAACACACTACCTCACTTAGCATATCTGACACGTACACTTACATACCCCTAACGAGTATATAAACCCTCGATTCAAAGGAACAAAACACAGTTCCTACACAGTTCTTCGACAATTACTTCTAAGTACCTAGAACCTCTCCTGTAGAGCAACTAGTGAACACATAGTCTTGTCTACAGGGTTGTGATGATATATGTATAGTTATTTAACGTATTAATTAATGTACCATTGGTGTACAGTTTAATATTTTATTAAATGTGTTAATTCAAATTTGTGTTTTTAAATATTATTGAGTCTCTCAAATACGTTAAGGTCCATAATAGTTGTGGATGATAAATTGAATATTTAAATTATTATAGAGGTATTAATGCTTGTCCAGTGTTCAATATCTCGTGTATGGTGTAACACTGAAAGTGGTTCTAATTAGGTACTTTACCACCTCTTTTGGCCATTATAATGTATATACTTAATTGCTTCCAACTTCATTGCTTCATAACTCTAGTCTACTTTTATTTTTTTTTTGGTTTTTGTAATTTGTAATAATAAAAGCTAGAATTATTATGACATTGGTTATTTATACATGAAATTAAGATTGAATAAAAAATGAAATTTCAGGGTTGAACAATGCTTAAAATGTGGATTTTGGACAAAATAATGTTTGTTGTTGTTACTAGGTGCAGTTAGTGCAGAAAAAAATCATGGACTTGTGCAAATGTGATTATTAATGTTATTTTGTGTAACGTATATATTCGTCTAAAATAAATATAGACAAACATATTCGTACACAAAAATATTCCCCGTATTATAAGACAATTGTCCCTGTAAATATTTTACAGTTACTTTGTCCCTACACTTCTAAAAATGTGCAAAAATTCTAACGGTATATTCAGTGATGTCATTTCTTTGGTCCCTCAAATATATTCAAATGACAAATTCTTTTTAATTAATTAATCCCTCTTTCACATTCACACTAAAACAAAATGAAGAATACATATCTCTGAAAGTGTATATAAACTTATGTTTTCAACAGAATAATTGTACTTTGTTTTAGTCTCTTGTAGAATACCATTCTCTAGTAGAGCTCTTTCGATTTACCATGGAGAAAGTGTGTTGCTGTTCTCTAAATATTTACTTGTATTGTTGTATGTACAAAATATTATTTTATTGTATTGTGATTTATTAATTGTGTTTGAATTATTTTATTTAAAGACTGAATCCAGAAGTTAAGGTCCACCTTAAGAGTTGTGGATAGTAAATTATTTAATTATTTTAATATTACAGAGATATTGATATTCATTTTGGTATTGATATTTCTTGTATTGTTTAACACAAAAAGAGGTCTTATATAGTACTAAAAGGTCACTTTTATGCAGGTACATTTTGCTCATTTCAGAAACTAAAACAACCAATGTATTCTTACATTATAATAGAAAAATGTGTGTTTATTATTTCAAAAACCAAACAACCAGTCTTATATTGGTTGTTTTTGCACTGAAATATTCTATTTATTTTTGACATGGGTATATCTGATGGTGCTAATTAGGTGGGTTCTAGGGGAGATGAGACATCGGTTGTTCTTACATCATATAGAAGACACATTCAGTAATTGCATGATACTATTAACTCAAAACTGCCAAAATGTGACATTGGTTGTTCTAATTCCAAGGCATAATTACTGTCTAATTAGCGCGGAAAGTAGGAAATTCACCAAGAATAAACTTCGCACGAGCTATAGGCGACTGCTGTAAACTCCACACAAGTGAGAAATTTCCTTTTCATACTTCACAAATACGATATTTCTTATAAGTGAAAGAAATGCTGAGGGGGAGGTAAAAACATGAAAAAAAGAGGAGTAAAATAAAGGAAAATTTAAAAAAATTGTGAAAAAATGCAAGAAAAAAGGGAGAAAAAGAAAGAAAGGTGAATAAGTTATTTACAATATTTACACCAATGAAATACGAAACTTCTTTTCCTCAACCAACAAGAAAACTATTGTTGCAATACTGAATTTTATGAATTATTAACGATTTAAAAAATAAGAACAAATTGCAGAAACAAATATAGGCAAATTGAGTCTTCTACCAGGTACCTTTTGTAGCATAGTTTGTAAAATGCTGGCTAGGTCGCAGGTTTAAATCCCCATTCGGGGTGGAGAAAAAACATAAATACTCATAGTATTAATAATAAGTAATAATAATAATAATAATAATTTCTTCCTATATTTACATACAAATTGATGATAGGAAAGAAGCATTTAAAAATGATGGGCGAGATGTGATAAGTATAGGTATCTCAATTAACAGAGAAGCATATGAAAAAGTTAGATAGCAGCACTTCTCTGGAATTGGCTACTTTAATCACACTAAATATGCCTCAGAAATTGAGTATTTTGTCCATATGTTACAAAAAAGTTATATCGTATTACCAAATCATTATTTTCATTGTTTTTACACAAAGTACAGTAATTTAATTTTTTGATTACATACTTACCATAAAAGTATATTATAAAATTACCTCATTAAAAAAACTCTTAAAAAACTGTAGGAAACTCTTACTGTTTCCCAAAAACCAACTTCTTGCAAATAAAGTGGTATTTGATTAGGTCTTTACCATTCTCCTTTGTCACATTAGCACTATATATAAAACATTTTGCTGATACCGGGATAGTTGAGTTAGTACGATATCATTTAGTGATATTGCTAGGATAACATCAAATATGATTCAAAGGGCACGATCCCTGAGACAACAGTCATCCCCAAAAGGTTGGCCATTATAAGTGTACTGCACATGAAACACTTCTCTATGTTTGTTTGTGATTATTTGTAAAATCTTACAAGGACATTACAACTTCGGGACCATGACTAATCGATAGTTATCTTTGGTTATCAGTGCACGTGCCATATTTTTTTGGTTGCCATAGCAACCATAAAATATAATGCAAATTATTATCAGACGTACATACGTATTCTCTACATATATGTGCTTGTGTGCGTGTACAGAGTCAGTTTATAAACTATGAGCGCTAAATCGCCAGTGTTTTCCAATTTGAGTATGAAATTGTGAATACGAAATAACTGTAGACTACCTTCTGCAGTGGAATCTCTTCCACGATGGCGTAAGGTATTCCACTGATCTCATAATGAAAGTTTTATAATAGGTCTCTACAATCCAGTACTGCATCAGAATTCTTGGTCATGGTCTGGATGTTTTACCCTTAGTATTGATGTAACTTATGATTTTTACTGTTATTGAACTTTCAA
Source organism: Ericerus pela (assembly GCA_011428145.1). Taxonomy (NCBI): domain Eukaryota; kingdom Metazoa; phylum Arthropoda; class Insecta; order Hemiptera; family Coccidae; genus Ericerus; species Ericerus pela. The sequence continues at coordinate 55,037 of WOFM01000116.1, forward strand.
AACATGAAAGAAAAAATTAAACGCTGGTTATTAAAAATTATTCTAGTATAATATTATCATTGTTCACATTTTTTAAGTATTACCTTTAGTATTCGCCTTGCACAATCAACATATCATCTTAAATTTAGTCTGGCATTGTAGATTTTGATCTTAAAAAAAAAATTAGTTAAAACAAAAATAAACAATCTTAAACAATTAAAAATAAAATCATTAATACATTGATATTGAGTTTGGACTTGCGTAGTTGATTTTGGTTTTGTTAGCGAATATATGGTCTCGGCTCAAGAAACAATACAAAACCCAGACCAATTTTACTCACCTAGCACTTCTGTATATCGTTGTGGAAGTTCTGCAGCCTATATGTAAATCGTTAAACAATAGCGCAACACTCATTAAAATATCTAACGATTTTACCTTTTCAAATACCTACCTAAAATGTGAATAAAATCCAGAATTTTAATAAACTGATGAAATACCTACCAACCTTGATTCCGTATAAATAAATTTGCAATTCATAATCCTACACTGTAAATGAAACGAACGTTAGATCGACTCTATACGAATTTCATAAGGTCTCATTCTCTGGACGTTGAACTGTTTTTAATGAATTTTACATGAAATTTCAGGAAATGCGCTCGATATCAATAATTTTCGCGATGTATCGGTTAAAAAAAAACATTTCCGGTTAAAGTCACGTTTTGTGGTTTCTCTATTTATGTAACATAAATTTCCTATAAAATTCACTAAAAGCAACACCGAATGTCAGCATGTTGTATGAAATTCACACAAAAAATCTGCAGCTGTTCCTCTATCTCAGTGAAGGACTTGAAGAAGTTGAAAAATTGGCGAAGCATTAAAGCTACAGAAATTTTAACACAACCTTTAACAGATAGATTTCGAGGCAGCTATTGATATCTTTCATTCTCCATTGAGCAAGTTCCTTTTATCTTTTCTATCACATATATTTTTCCTTAGTCCCTCTCATTTGTAGTTTTCACTGATAGAATTTCCGAAGCTTAAGATAACACAATAAGACTGGCGTTTAGAGAAGACCGAAGAAGGAAGAACGGAATAAAGGTGGAAAATATAAACTTTTATAGACACGATAAATCTTTATATCTTTATTTTTGGTCAATAAAGCCAACACCGTGATCCAAATAGTTCGTGATTGCAAAAAATAAAAAAATAAAAAAATATGTAGGTATGTATAATATATATATATATTATGTACATACCATGCAGTACTAAACATACAAGAATAGGAAGTGGTCTATATTAAACTGAGCGCGTGAACCCATTGGAATCATGAACGTTTTAATCAGATATGCTTTGAGAGCCCTAAGAAACGTAACTATGTTTGTGTGTGTGTGTGTTGTTTTATTTAGAAAAAACAAACAATAGGATTTATATCTTTCGAATTAATTATTGGATCTGCCCACTGGACAACCGGTAACGTATTATTATCTGAACAAATTAATAAATCTATTATACCTATGTATATATGGTGTATAGAATACCTATAGGTACGTAGATAGGGAGGGAGGAAAAAAAAACCATTCGAATGATTGTCACGCCTTTGGACTTTTTTATCAGTCTACACGAAGCGATGTGAAATAATCGAAAACCTTTTTCTCGTTTTATAGATTGTGAATTGGATCAGTGGCTTTGGTTTACCCTGGGAGGCGTTGTTGGTGAAATATTGACTTATATTTAACGAAATGATAGAATATATAGTTTACATGGCCTACTACCTATACATCGATAATGAATGATGGGAAACGTTACATGTTGTTCGTTACGCGTACAGATTAGACTGCATTTAGTCCACTTTAAGAAAAAAATTTTGAAGAAGTAAGTTTTTGAATGTACCGTACTCGTTTCAGATATCATTCTTCTTTAAAAATTATTAATTGAAAAATCCATAGATAAAAGTCTGCAATAGTCCATGCTCTTCAGTTAAGTACCTAGGTATTGTGATTATCGAAAGCAAGACTATAATCCAACCAGAAACGTATGAAGGCGTTTTGAAGTATTCCTAACGCATATAGCCGCAAGTGATTCGTGGATTTTGAAAACATCCTAAGAGCCACTAAAATGGAAAATCATGTTTTAATGGTTTCTTATGTATTCGAGTGTGCAGAATTCAATTCTTTTATCAAAATGCACAAAAAACCATTTGAAACCCCTGAAAATCAAGATTTAAATTCATATTTTCTATGAAAACATACTAACCGCCACTGATTGTTTGTTTTAATAAAGTACTAAATCAAGGTTTTTTTTTCAATGCATACTAAAGCTCTCATAAATTAATATACCATCAATAACAACAGTTTGTTTTAAAAAGTACTAAAGACCAATTTATACGTATGAAATTACACTGTCGAACTTCTGATATAGGAATAAAAAAAATTAAAACAAATGTCATTAACAACAGATTCAAAATCATCTTCTGGATCATTAAGAAGTTGAAAAGGACAAGCAGATAGTGGAGCAACCAAATAAAATGAATGAGAAGCAGGATTTATTGTTATTCCCAAGCATTTCAAAATGGTATTAACATCTGCCAATTTTACCTCGGAGGCTCGATTTTTTGGATGAATTACAGATGCTTTGACTGTTACTGACATTGATTTATTCTTCCTCACCATGTCACATGAAGTTACTTCACTGCTGTAGAAATTTCTTACATTAATGTTTCGTAAGTGAGCAAACTTAAGCTTCATTCTCTGGAGGAGTTTCAGTTGTAGTTGGTAGTGGGCTATTTTTTGGCAGAGTTTTCAGTATATTCTCGAATCCCTCACAGGTTGAGCAGGTATCTGTTTTAACGGAACCAAAACCAATGTTAAAGTTGTCCTTGAAGACTCTGTAGTATGCGGCCTAATTGCATTTTATTCTTTAATTTTTTTGAACAAATCTTTTATGCATCAAATGAACATTCAACTGAGCGGACAAATACATTCGATTTAAAACAGCAGCACAGCCATAATGACATTCTCAAACTCTGTAAGACTTTATATCAGTGATTATGGAGTTTTTCAAGTCAGTATTGGCAGGCTTTTTCCCACCTCTTTTTTCTTTCATATCCTCATCACATTGAAGCATTGATTTAGCAGCATATTCCAGTTTCCTTCGACCAACGGCTGGAACACAGAGAAAAGCTTTTTTGTAAACTATCACCTTTCCTTGCTTTGTTTGAATGTTGCACTAAATAATGGAATTGCGTGATTTTCTCTGATGACTTTCTTCCTTTACACAAATTCGATTAACTGTAGAAATAGTTACACATTTTTGCAGGAACTGACATTCTTGAACTGCATTTGACAATGACTAGAAGTTTTTATGAAAATAATGTAGGTCTTCTAGATCTATCGAGTGAATATCACATACTTTACTTTCAGTTCGGGCATGTTGACAATTTCGAGTCAGGCAACCTTTATTTCAATAATTTTTCTTCTGCTTGGCCTCCAATGGGCTTTTCCAGTTAGATTTATTAAATTTTCTTCTTTGATTAACTTTAGGTGTTGCAACTGCCTCCGGATCATCTGGAGAATCCATTTTTCTTAATACTAATCACTTTCTTTTGCACTAAAATCACATCTTATTCCATCACTATCAGCAAAACAATATTTATTTTCATAGTGTACTAAACATCATAATTTTTTTTTTTATTATATACTAAGTAACACGTTTTCATTGAAAACATTTCAACTTCAAAAATTCCATAGAAAAAATAACTGTGAAGTTATAATTTTTGGCCATTCTATAGCAGTGCTACCAATCTTTCAGTTGAAAAAAAAAAATCATCAAAATTGATCCATGTTTGCCCTTACAGTAGTTTTTTGTGTTTTTTGAACAGTTTAGACTTTGGGATTTAGTATGTTTTCAAAACAAATGTATCAAGTGTGAAAAATACCTAATAAATTTTATCAACATTTAAATAAATCTTTTCTAAATGGGTTTTGATACTTTTTTTGACTAGTTCTGCTGAACAAGTAGGTAGGTAACTAGATAGTGTATTATTGCTTTACAAATGCATAGAAAATTATGATATGATTGTAAGGGCATAAAAGAGATCTATTTGTACCAGATTAGACCAATTTACATGTTACACCATACAAAAAATTTCAATACCAAAAATGAATATCAATATCTCTGTAATATTAAAGTAATTAGTTTATTATTCAATAACTATTCTGGACCTTAACTTCTTGAAAGACTTTATAAAATATTTCAAACACAAAGATTAATTTGAGTACTTTTAATTAAATAATAATTTGTATGACACAAGTGCATAAAATAATATTTCAAACACTGATAACTAGGTTGAACATTGGGAATAATTTCTTTTATAAGTAAGAATCATGTAGACTGTACTAAGACTGTCTTAAAACTGTACTATTAAAAAACTGTGTACTGTTTTATTCGTAAACAAAGTTTATATACCCATTCATGGTACCTAAATGTACATGATGAATAGATTAAGTGAAGTAGGGACTTGTTATTATAGGGATATGTTGACTCACAATATAATTGAGGGATCAGCGTATTTAGGTCATTGAATATTATGACAATATTCACATATTATCATAATATTCAAGGCGGGTATTTTTTTTTGTTTTAAGAAATAGTAATGGTATTTTATTTATACGGCTAAATACCTGAAATACCGGTATTATAATGATGTCAACAAATATGTTTGTCACATTTGAAGCTAGATAAAAATATATGTTACAATGATATGTAATTTCAGGTTTTGGCATGAAGGGGGTTTCCATGTTTTGTGTTAACAGCTAGATGCATAAAAGAAATTTAATGAAATCAAAGAGTAAAATCTCTCTGTCTCTGTCTGTGTGTGGGCTTGTCTGTTAATCTGTCCATCTACTAGACCTATGGCTAAGTACCTAATTGCCCTATAATATGTATGGAGATAGAACTTGAAGAGCTTGAAAGGCTGCTTATGGAAGGACTCCTACCACATCTGACATCACCCAATTTCTCATCATACTTGAAAGTGAATATCTATAGAATTTTATAATAGATAATTTTTACCATTCTTCTTTAGGAGAATGAAGAAATTATGTGAATTTTTTGCCGTTATCTTTTACCATTTCAGCTAGAAGCCTGGTCTTTGGTCCGGCTACAATAGGAAGTGGAAACTGAGATAAAGTAATTTCTCTATTTCTCTTTCTCTCTCTGTCTCTCACTCACAAATTTTGAGGCTTACTCAAAATTTCAGAGAGTGGAAGAAATCACTCCATTTGGAACCTTCACTTCAGCAAGTCCTACAAATTCTTTTATTTTAGGTACGTATTATTTCCTTGTAATTTGAACTTAGAATTTTTTCACCTGATTTGAAATTTTATCGACGATGTCATCTCCCATTTTTTGTTTAATGTTTCATTTTGTCCACTTTTGATTATTTTCATTTGATTTTGGAATTATGAATTTGGTCGGTTTCTAAATATTGGTATATTATTTTTCTCCGTGAATAAACTGGTACCTATGTTGTTTCTTGTCAAGATAGTTTTTATTAATGTTATGTCAGGCTAAGGCAGTTTTCTATGGTAGAAAAATTTAGTGATTAATGATGAAGGTTTTAAAGTAGGTTCAAATTCCGAGAAAATGGAAAATAACTGATTGAAGATTTAAGGGTTCTTCTCAATGTTTTTAGACCTATTTTAAAATAAAAATACAAGATTTCAGCGAGAATAAATCCTGAAAGTTTTTCCTTCCAGTTTTTAATCCCCACAGTGAATTTTGGAATTTCTCACTTTGGATCACTATTAACATAATATTCTAAATTCTCAATAGTCTAACTTGTAACATTTTATTTTGATAATTTTTCAACATTCATGGTCTCTTTCTTCACTGGTGACCAGTAAAATGTATATTTATTACGGTTTTTGTCTTCAGATATCATGTATATGTATGGTATCTCATTACCTCTATCTTGTGAATTAATTTAGGAAAGTGTCTGGTTGTGAAACCTATGATGCCACTAAAAACCTACTTTGTATAAGTGGTAAAGACCCCGATTGGCATACCACAAAAATAGTCAAATGCGATAATATGAAATTTGATGGATTATGGGATTTGACAAACAAAATGCAGACTTAAAATGGGTAAAGCTTTGGAATAAAAGTAAAATTTCATAATATTAAAGAAAATACATGAGAACTGTACTTAGCCTATATATCATCAATGAGGTCTGGTATTGAGTTGGTCAATTGTCAGAATTTCGATTCAGTACATAATTTATGCATAAAATTAAAAATAGTTATGCATAGTATTTGTAGAGATGAACAAATTTCCTTGCGCAATCGTGGATCATCTCACCTAGCAGGCCAGTGGACACGGAGTCCACAAACAACCTTTATGCGCTCGCTCATCGCTTTACATCATCTGTTTTGCCAAACTGAGTACTGAGCTTGGCTCACACACTATTATCTTTACCGATAGAATAATTCTCCTTCTGTTATTTGTGGTAGTAAAGTACGCACGCTCACCTGTACCTACAGTATTTATTCATAATGCATAAATATTGGGTATGACGACAGGTAAAACCTATGAAGTCATCATCTGTATTTCAAGAAGGGCCCTCGCAAAATATTCCTGCAACCTAGAGGATTTTCCCCGAACGCATTATTCCTAGAAATGTGTTTAATAATCCAACCATTTAGATCCCTAGTATGGCGAGTTCGTCGTTAACGAATCAAATTTGACCATTATAATGGACAAAATTTCAAAGTCAGTATAGTCCTCACGTCAGTTTCGTGTGTCCGCTCATCGCTACTATATATATGTATAGGTAGCCGAAAATTTGCAACGCATTACAAAAGAAATTTAACCTTGACGGAGAGTAACTGGGTAGTTACTGGTAACGTAAAATTTACTTTATATGAAACCTTTCGTTTTTATCGCATCAAATAAATCGGTTATCGAGTCACGATATACGAACAGCAACTAAAGGACACATTATTCGGAGGCGTTGATTTTACAGCATACGAATCACGTGTTACGATTAAAAAATAAAAATAAAAATAGGTAGTGAATGAAATTTTCTGCGGTGGTTAAAGAAGAAAAAATAATTTAATAAAAGAAAAGTTAAAAAGAAAAAGGAAACAAACAGAAAAAATAAAATTCTTCAAATGGAATTCATTATACTCATTCATGTGTGCAGAATGTAAAGTGCCAATACGTACGCCATCAATGTGCTGTAGGTATTCGTTTACTGAATAGAATATGCGATAAACGATTTTTTACGAATCGTTATTCAGAGTGGATACCGAATGGTTTTATCATAGTGCGAATATGATAATATCAGGCTCAATATTTTTGTACAGGATGTGCTTCACTAATGCTTTTACGCGACGGTTTCCGCGTCAACTGTCCAAAGCTGTACGAAAATCGAATCTTTTTTTTTCAGCCAACGACAATAACTCGTTATATAGGCACTACCTTATCTCTAATAATTATGTGATACCTAAAATTCGTTCAGAACATTTGAATTTTTTTCGAACTGTTTTCTGAAGAACGATCGTAATAGTACGTTATATGTACTGCATAGGTAAATACGGATATTTTAAAAACTGCGAAACGATCAAACAGTTTTATAAGAGAAAAGTTAATATAGACTTGGCTGTATCTATATCTTACAATATTAGTTACGTATGGGTAATAGGTATTCGTTATAATTATCAGTTAAGTACCCATGTGATGGGAAAAATGATTCAACTCATCTGACTTATTGTGTTATTTTGATTATTATCATCTACTCCACATACAATTTGCAAAAAAAAAAAAAAAAAAAAAAAACCTTCATCCTATATTATGATAATGTATGAAATTATTTTTGAAATATTTGTAAAAATGTTGAGTGGCAGTAATAATTAAGTTAAAGGAGACGAAGATGCACCAACTTTTGAATAATTGAAATAGGTTTGGATATGAGAGGTGAAAAGAGACATACCATATTTGACACATATGTACTTCAAAGCCTTATCCATCTTTTGCTACCATTCAATCAAATGTTTATTCAAAAATAATTAAGTAATAAACAAAATCAAAAACTAATTTTGGCCATCTAACCCAATAGGGTGGGTAAAATGCTGTATAGTGTCGGCTAAGATGGCTTATGAAGATTTGCATGTATTTTAAAAACAAGAAATTTAAATCCAAAATTGTCAAAATTTCTGAAAAAGTCTATTAAAATTAAAAAACAACTACATAGTGTCATTTTTCTTGGCTTTTGAAAATAAAAAAAAATCAGTTTCAATTGTTTTCTAAAAATATTCTTCAGTCTCTGAAATCACAATATGTTTTTATTTCCTTAAAATTTGACTGGAAATATAAAGGAAATGATATTCTAATTATTCATTAACTTTAATCAATTAAATACCATTCTGCAATGAGTAATTTCAATATTGGTGCGGTATCTTAGCTGCTATGAATGTTGGCCATATTAGTAGATTTCACATTTTTTATTTCATATTTTTTAAATTAAATAGGTAACTGCAGTTAAATCAGCAAAATTAAATACTACCGCAATCTACCCAAAATTTTTCAATTGTTTCATAAACTATCGGAGGAAATAGGACAATTCATTCCCATAATAACAGCATCAAAATTCAAGTTAATTATTTTTAAACTTATCATCAAACACACAATTCACTTCAAAATAAAATGCAAGGAGGAACCAAGATTTCTTATCACAAAAACTTAAACAGAAGGTTTGTTATATCACTGATATCATTTTCCCATCAACAGTGCCGCCAACATGACTTTGTGAAAGTACGGCATCTTCACCACCGTTACCTTATATGAGCTACTCTTTATATTTTTTTCAGTTTTATTGCCTCTAATTGCTGTATTTTAGATTCAGAAGATTAAATTTAGTGTTTCTCATCATTTTTGTGACACGTTTCATCATTAGTTATCAGTTGACTTCGTCAAATTTTCAACAAATCCAAATAATAATAACTTGGGTGTGAATAGTCACCCCAACTTTCAGTTTTATCAACTCTAATTGATATAATTTAGGGTTCAGAACATTAAATTTTATATTTATAATATTTTCAGTATCATATTTCTTCATTATTTATCCGACTTCACCAATTTTTCGAGAAATTCTACCAATAATAGCTCATATGTGCGTAGTCACCCCAACCAGGGGCAACTGTACAGCTTGTCTTTGATTCCTTATAATTTCTCCTGTAAGCATTTTCAGTACTTACTTCAACTCTCATCATGTAAAGAACGTCCTGAACAACACGAAACACTAATCATATAATTATATTTTAACTATTTTCTACATTAAGAAAAACGCAACCAAAGTTGAAAATAAGAGAAAAATTACGCATAGTTACCTCCGCTGATGGTAGTTCTATTTGTATCAGATAAGGACGAGATCTATTGAGTTTTTTTTTTCGGATAAGCTGAACAGTGCATCCGGTAGGTCCACGTGAGTTCCTTTATTGGGAGTTTGATGACTTAAATTTGTAATTTTCTAGAAATTAACTCAAAATTTAAGCGAAACGTTGATTTAGCAACATACAACCGTTGGTTATAATTGGCTTTACCACTCATGGTCTGAGAATAATAGAAGAGTCAATAGGTCATGAATTAACCCAACCAATTTCAGTTGCGACCAGCTAAATTATTAATCCTATGATGTTTTGATCATTACAGTATGCATATTTGAAAACCTATAAGTTCTACATCAACAAATGTTCACCTGCTTCTTCTGGAGAATTTTCCCAATACAACTCGAATGAAACACCTTGCATCAGAATTAAGTGGCTTAGGCCTAACGCATATATTTTCAAAAATCCTAAGATCCATTTCCATTAACTTATTTCCACTCGATTCCATTTTTCATGGATTTCGTAGCATAGCATAATATTATAATATTATTCGACGTGGATCGTAGTGTACGTGAGAATTATCATACATGGTACGCATCGATAGACGTACAAAAATCCGATTTAAATCAAACCGGAAGTTTTACCCATCCCAAAAATACATCTCGTAAATAATTTTCTAGCTACAACTGTGGTATATGGCGATTAAGAAATGATTTTCATCTACATTTTAAAGATACAAAGAGAAAGAGAGGCAGGCAGACATTTAAAAAAAAACATAAAAAAAACATAAAAGCAAAACATTAATTTCTCCGTTTCACGATTTTTAATTAACTTTAGTCGATTTCAGTTTTGGCTGTAATTAATTGTTTTCGCCGAATGGCGTTCGTTTAAATCGTAAGCCATATTTTTTCTACTTCTCTTCTCTCCCGTCATTTCTTCCTAAATCTTTCTAATAAACAAGGTTAAAAAATATTACACTTTGGCGTACTAATACAGCCTATCACACGTACCTGTAGTTACACCAATTCATTATGGAGTGTTCGTAAAATCACTTTGCATACGTTCTGTTTTCTCGGTGAGCCTTTGGTTTTATTGTAAAATCACGCGCATACCAAATCAATTTCGAAGTAGCTATATATATATATATATTTATATATATACGATATTAACAAAGCAGAATTCGTATTTCACTCAGTTTACGATGATGAACGATGGGGTTATTGTATACGAAATGGCATTGCAAAAGTAATATACTGAAGGCCTACAAATGCATCAACTTGGTGACCGTAAAGTTTGAAATTTGAAATGTGAAATTTGTACAACCTGCAGCAAAAGTGTGAAATAGGTACGATATGTTTCAAGAAAAGTCAATATTTCACATAATTGTGGTACCATATTATGTCGTTTTTCGATGGCAGGTTTTGGTTCAGCGGCTAATTTAATGTCACCATATGTATAGCCTAATGGTGGTATCGTGCAAAATCGATGGTGTATAATTTGTTGCGCTGGAAAACACTAAAAGCAACCAGTGAAATGAAGTATGTATACGAGGTTAAAATTACTTTTTTTTTTTTTTGGCTAATACAAAATAAAAATGGTAGCCTATTTAGAAAATCGAAGATGAAGTGTAATAAATAATATAGTGTTATTGTCGAGGTAATCAATTTTCAGGCATGGGAAAACTAATTATAGCCTAATAAAGTGGTAAAAACAAATAGGTACCGTACCTACCTAACTTTATTTATTTTTATTTATTTGCGATAGTAAACATTATAATCATAATAATAGTTGTAAAATTGAACATTATACACTAATCCTTACGTTTTGTTATTGCAGTATAGCCTATTATAGTGATCAATGACGTGAAAAATCAAGAATAAGTGCCTATACTCAAATATAGGTAAGTTCGTATCAGCACCAAATCACGAAATATCGATAGTTCGACACATGTTAATCCCACTGTCGGTACATTAATTATTGTTCAATCACTAGTTGGTAACACTGTATTGACATTCTCCAGTTCCTATTCAGTTGCGTCGTCTAGTTGTTCAGTTGTTGAGTTGTGTCCATACATGTGATTATCTCTTTCTTCATTAAATACATTAATTAGTGCGGTACTTATGTTTTTACTACTTTATTTGTTCTCCGGTGTTTAATTAATTAATCGTCTACTTCATACTACAATGGACTCCAAGCCCCCAGAGTCCAACACCCACCAACCAATTTTTTGACTCTGAGTGCATCTTTCAACTTAATGTTTTTTTCTTTCCAACTTTTGAAGAAAAATTCACAACTATTGTGAATGTCATAACTGGTGAGTAGTAGATTACTCGCAACATCGGCATCTAAGGAATATCAGTTGATTAACTGATACCATTTATACTTTTTCTCAAAGATGGACAATTCCAAGGAACGAAATTTTTTACTAAGAATTCCCAACAATTTTCTAGGAAATCAAATCACACCAAATGATACCGTGCACTCATATTTTGATTTTAATTACACGCATCGATTTTTTTTGCTGTAGAACTCGAGGAAATTGTCTTCTAGAAAAATAAAAATGGGGACCGATGCATTTCAAAAAGAGAAATTTTGGGTACTGCTCAAGCAATGCATTTGTGCCTTGTACCTTGCACCTTGGCACCGATGCATGGCATAAAAGAATATTTGGGCACTGATGCAATTCGTTGGTACCTTGATATGATTGCACCTTTTTTTTTAAATATTTTTCATCATTCAGCTTCTAGTCTCTCTCACGATTTTCTACATAATTTTTATAGTAAGGCAACAATCGATACTGTTTTTTAGATATCGATACGTCTGTATCAACTGATAGTTTCACTGATATTTTTTACATCTCTATTGATGATGGGTACTTTATAGGCTACTTATATTTTTTTTATAAATTATAGACATGCTGTTTTGTCAAATAAATTTTCTTGGTAAGGGGTTTTCTTACGTAGCTTATGCAGATAATTTTTATTTCTGTAACAATGTGATTTCATAAATAAAACTTTTGATAATGAAAATTATTCTGATTATTTAATAAATTAATGACAAGGTATTGTAAATTCATTGCAATGGAACTGCAAAGTAGCCACTTTTCATTAGCTTTATTTTGGTAAATGAAGCTAACTTTGAGCTTAATATAAGTTTAGATTAAATTCAAGGAAGATTACTTATCCTGAATGAGTAAACAGTAACACCTGTCTAAGAATGAGTACTTTTATATAATATTTTTCGAGGAAGGTGGGACATACGTTTTTGGTGGAGGAGATCTGAAAAATTGTTTAACTTGTTTTTTTTTTTTTCCTAAAAATATTAAGTGGTTTTTCAAGAGTATTTCGGTGGTTCAAAAAAATAATATCTTCCTCTTCTACAAATATTCTCCAATTTCCTTCGAAATCAGAGAGCTGTTTTTCTATAAAACTTTTTTGTAGTCGACTAAATCGCTTGATTTTTGTAAGTTTTCTGAATTATTAAAATAATAGCATGTAGATGAATATGATCAGCCCTGAAATGCTTTTCATTTCGGTTTGGTATTTCAGGTTGTTATGAAAGTTTCCGTCCAGAAATAGGTATTCTAGGAAATATTACTTCTATTCCATCGCAAAAAATATCTATTTTACAATTTTTCTGGCTAAGATTCCTTCAGAAAATTCAACAAATTTCCAGTTTTATTTTCTCTGTTTTGTTCCATATGTAGGTTCATTATTAGTTCATAATTTCAAATGTTTTAATATTCATCATTAACTTACTCTGTTCAATAATTTTTTTAAATCACTTCTAATTATCGTTATTGTATTCACATGGAAGTCCATGCTTTCGCTCCACATCATAATACAGTAGGTACTACCGTTGTACAGCTTATTACAATAACGACGATTTTCATTTTCGAATTCATTTTTCACTTACATAGTCCATATTCGTTCTACGTAGTATTTTAATGCTACCGGCTAAAAACTGTTGGAAACACTATCACTCCAGAGCCGCTGGATGGAACTAAATGAGTTTCCAGAAAAAATTGTTTTATATTCCGAGGAAGGTTTATACCCATCAAGTAAGTCCATAGTTCCCCTGGGGGCGAAGTTACCAATTTTTACCATCTGTGAAAGTAGAAAACGGACAAAACATTTCGTGAAACGAATGAAAATGAGCAGAAAAGAATTAAAATAGTATTTTACTCTACAAGTTAGCAAAACAAGTGATTGTGGATGAATTGTGTAGTTGCAGCACTATAATCGCAACGAGTTGATTATCATGAATGGCTAGCTAGTTGAGTACGATATTTTTTTCAAGAAATCCACCGAATAAAGGTTATTATTTATTAGATTAAAATTAATTCAATGCCTTTAATTAACAGAATTTTATCAAATAATTAAATGATTAAGGATAGGTGAAATATTTTGTTTATGGGGATCACTACATCAAACAGCCCCTTTTATACTGACATTGCACCACTTATGTATGTAAAGAAATGAAAAAACATATTCTATTAAGAGAAAACTCAATTTCTACACTTGTGAAGAGATGAATTTTTTTTTTTTCAGTGAACAAATAAACAAAATAGGTTCAGAAAAGACCCATTTCTAAACTAGTGAAGAAATAAAATTTTTTTCAACAAAGAAATCAACAAAAAACAGTTAAGAAAAAACTCATTTCTACGCTGGTAAAGAAATAAAATTTTTTTCAACTGCTTTGAATCAATTTGGAAATTTCGAGTTTTGCTAACTAAAATCGATTCAATAACTAACCTACCGCTTTTTGGTGTATGAGTTGAGAAAAAAATGTCTTTCCCTCTCTTTTTTTTCAACATCTGACATCTACTTGTTGGTGACTTAGGTTGGTGAGGTGGATATGATTCTGTAATGTATATTTTCATCTATTTTCAATTATGATGAACAATATTCGTTAACACTGTTTCGAATACCAAAAATATAGGTACTCGATGATAACCTAAACATCCCATTACACTTTTATAAACAATATACAATTCACCTATCCGAAATGTCATGAACATAGAAATCCTGTCGCCACTTTTAGCAACCTAAAAAACACCTGTCCCTCAATATTATTGCGAGTCAGAGAATCACTATTGTAACAAATCCTTACCTCACTTAGTCTATTCACCATATTATTCAATCTCATACACCATGTACCCTGAACGGGTATATAAACCCTGATAACGATACAATTGATGTTCAGTATAATGTTTAAATTATTACGTTTACTTACTGTATAGACACTTCTTGTCCGAAGTGCTTATCCCAATATCTAATTTTATGTGTAAAATTGTTAAAATTCTTAGTAAAATGTTTGAAATAATAATTGTGTTTAATATTCTAGTCTCATTCAAAGTTGTTCTAAATTGGTACAATACGACATCTTTTGGCCGTTACAGATTCTCTCTCTCTCACTCACTGTTTAATTTTTTTTTTCATCTGTTTCATTTCGGTACACAAATAAGAGGTTAAAACAATATTACTGAACACGACGCTAGTAAAGCTGTAGATAACAGCTTGTAGTTAATAAAACAGACAAATTTTCCACATCAGGATTCTTGGATGAAGGTATATATTTCTGAAATTTACTACCTCTGTCAATAGAAAGAATGTTTTTTTCTTATTTTGAATTACAGTAAGACCCATTGGTAGGCACGAAGTTTCCTTCGTTCAAAAGCTTTCATCACTGAACATAAATTATTTTTTCTATTTTTGTAGTCACACTTATGAGAGGAAGTGGTGGCCTATTACTATACCTACTAGAATTATTTTTAGTCCTACTTTTTATATGTTTTACGTCATCCCCAAGGCAGTGATTTGTTTTATTTCGAAATCAAAATCACTATAATAAATATCAATATAAGCGTATATTAGCCTATACCCAAATCATACGCGAGTGTAAATGTCTTCAAGCTAGTTCAAAACAATAAACCTACTAAACTATCTGGAATCGCCACACTATATTAAAGTGCCAAAAAAATGTACGCCTTCTAAAATTTTCATTTTTCTCTCACATTTTCGTTACTTTCACCATTTCTCTACAGGTGGTAGCACTGTTCCACGTTGGAATGTTCATTAACGAACGCCCTCAAAGATTATCGAATTTATTGAGATCCCACATAATATAACAAAGAAAGAGAAAAAGAGAAGTAAAATTGATAGTAAAATTTTTAACGACGAATCCAGACAATCAAAAATATTAACAGTTTAATGGTTGGTATGAAAAAAAAAAAAAAAAATGAAAAAATGAATGAACAAAAAAGAAACACAGAAAACATGAATCGAAAACCAGAAGAATGGCGAAAAAAATTGATGACAAAAAGCGAAGTCAGAAACAAGTAACTATGTATGTTACGACTATATGGGAGTATAACGAAAGGAGTCAAAAAGAAAAAAAATATAAAATTCTTAGAAAAAATAAAACAACAAAATCGCGATAAGCAATTGCAAGTAGAGTTTCGTATTTTTTTGATAGATCAACTTTTGAAAAGCATCACTTGTGTTTTTTTACGAATATTTTATACCACGGTTAACGTGTCGTCGTCATAAAAGTCACACGTAGTTTAACGATAACGAGTAACCCATAAAATTATGATTACAATAAACGACAAACATTCGAAGAAAAAAAAAAAAAGAAAAGAAAAATAAGAAGGAAATGGTTAGAAAGTTCCATTATAATAAAGTGCACTGTTGCAAAATTCAATCGGAACAGTCCATTTCCTTAGCACGATATAAGTAGAGAAGATTGAACAGATAGAAAAAGAAGAGGGAAAAAAACTGCACAAATTAAATGGACATTACATATTATTATTACTTTCTGTTTGACTACTGTCTTTAAAATAAATCGAGGTATATTAAAGAAATCTTCTTTTTTTTTTCCTTCTTCTTCCTTTCACTTTTACCAATTCTTATTTGAGTAGGTAGGTACTTCTATGGCAATGATATCGATGGAAATTAGGATTAGTGAAATTGAGAATGTGTATTTGGGAGAAAAATTTCATACAGTGACTAGTTTTGCCATTAATAGAAGTTATTTTCTATGGCGTCTGATAACTTTCCAATCGATTTTTCAATTAAGTGCCTCAAAAATACGTCAATTAAAAATTTTCAAACATTGAAATGGGGTGTGATAAAAATTTTATTCTATTGTAGGTGCTCGGCTTTGCGATCGTAAGGTTGCAAGTTCGAGAGCGCCTTCCACATTTCTGAATCAAAATGCTGGTGTGTTCTGTTCGGTTCTGTCGCAGTGCTCCAGGGTGTGATTGAAAAATTCATGCTTGGAAGACTATTGACTATCGGAACCCGACCATCTTTCCTCCACTCTCTTTGGTAGCAAAGTATATATACTCCAGCAGCCGTGTAAAATGGCCACATAGCCAAAAACCATTTGATTTAAAAAATAAAAATTTCAATCAAATGTTCATAATTCTGGTTAAAAACTATGGATAGGTACCTATACTGAGTATAGGTACTTACTCTCAAACAATAAATTCACAAAGATAAAATATTGTTAAAAATGCGATCAAATTAATTTATTTTAATTGATTTTTATAGATTTTTGATTATTTTATTGAAGAAATATTAAAAAAGTGTACCCAAATTCAGTTTTATTTTCATCATTGACACCATCTCCGCATTAACCATAACAATAGAATTAAATATCCAGATGGTCAGGAACTACAAAAAATCTTGGTATACCCTCAAACAAAACAATACTCGTTTATTTTGTGTCCTAATTTTGTGACATTCTTGTTGTTCTACAAATATTTTTGTAAGAACGTTTTTATGTAAGTCACCATTCAACAAAAATAGTTCAGATACAAACCACCACATTCTTTTAGTGCTTTTATTTAAAGTTTATTTTTACAAGCTTTTATTGCGGCTACTAAAGCAACATATTTGAAATATTTCTCGTACTAACATCTGTGGGGGGTTGCTAAAATCGAGTTTTGTTTATATCATTCATCCTTTAACCACATAGTAAGGGACCATTAGAGCTCCATAAATCCAATGTAATTTGTAACATAAAGACATGGGAGTATAAAAGTTTTTGCATACTTGGTGTCTTTCAATACATTTGATAAGAGGCATCCTTTAAATTCATAAGGATATCGTACATAAAGGTAGTTGAAATGAAAGTATGTCATGGATGGTACTTTTTCAGTGCTATGTCACACAATAACCCGAGTCACCTAGTCTACGATAAGGAGTGGAGTTTTATACACTGTAGTTATAGTAATATCTGACGATATCTGTAATGGTATAGTTGTTACAAATAAACACAATAATAGTTTAAGAGTATATTATTATAAAAAGGTGAACAGATTATTACAGAAGTATGAACAACATGAGTGTAAAAGTGAATTAATAAGTGAAGTGAGTAATATACAGAACATTAGACTATTTATAAGGGCGAAGTTTGAGTGATTTGAATTGGGTATTGTGGGAGATATGAATATGATTGGTTGTTTGAGGAAAACGTATTTTAGATAGAACCAATGAAATTAAAAGGAAATGACAAAAGTAGGAGTGTTAAAGAAATTAATAAGAATTGGAATTATTGCAAGGTATCGAAATATATTCGTAGAAAAGATGACATCATGGAATATAGACGAAAACAGTTTATGGTGTACTGAGGTGATGTCATCAGACAAGTCAAGACTTGAAAGACAAGTTTGAACTAGTCTTAAATGACGTGAAAGAAAGGAAGTGTGAATAGACGGAAATATGAAGAATAGTGTGGGAAAATATGAATTAATAAAGTACGAGAATATTTGAAATAATATGTATGAAAATATCATTACAATATCATTTAGGCTTATAACTAAAGTCGGGTAATATAGAAATGGTGAATAACATAAAAATGTACCTTATCTAAAAAAGTAAAATGTCCACTTTGGAAGTGATTAGCTAAATAAGTAGTGTTAATCAGAAAATAAACATAATATGTGATAACAATAACTTGTTTCCTTTCTCTATTTTTGATCTATGACATTGCTTTTTTTTCATGATGAAAATATTTTTATCATAATTTTCAACTTGCACAAAAAAGTGGTTTAAATCAATCGATTCCAATCTTCTTTTTTTTCTTAGACAGCTGAGTAAGTACTTTTTTCGAATATTTTATTTGAATTTAAATATATTTCATTGGTTGCCATTTAAATTTATAAATTGTAAAAAAGTTTGGAATTGCCTTCTTCCAATTTTTCATATGGTTTTAGTTCCATGATGAAGCCATAGATGATGCTGAATACATCCAGCATCTACGACATAGAATGCTCTTCTAAAAGTAGAGCAGGAGAAAAATCTATTCAGTGCAGTAGCTGCTAGCTATGGCCCATGAAAATTGTGCTGGTGTCAAACCAGAAAATAATATCTATATTAAGTATGTGTAAATATTGTAGATAATTCAGATATCTACTTTCATTTTTAATGTTCCGACGTTTAAAAAAAATAAAATATGGGTTTTAATCGCAATTTTGTTAAAAAAAAAAAAAATTAATAAAGTTAAACCTTACCATATTACCCGTCTAATTTTGAGAAGTCTAAATTTGGAAATTTTTTTTTAAAGTAATAAAATTTTTGGAGGAAAATTGGGGTTACCAGTGGTTTATGATATCTATACCAGACCCTTTAAGGAATGTATGTATAAAATTTCAAGTTTTTATCTTGCATAGATCTCAATTTATGAGGGTTAAAAAAAAACATTTCCATATTACCAGAATTGACTCTATGCAAGTAACACCGCAAAATAGGGTAGTATACAAATTTGATTAGCTTTACAAAATTAAATGATATGTAATAAAAAAATGATTGAATTTATTTTTTTGTCGAAAAGGTTGAAAAATCTTGAAAAAAGTTATAAAAATACTGAAAGTTGGATACTTGGGAATTTTTCAAACTTGTTAAGATAAAAAATTGAAGGAAAAAACGGGTAAATATTCTAATTGAAAACGTGGTTGATTTTTTATATTTTTTGATGGTTTAGAAAAGTGATTAGAAATGGTAGAAAAGTTGAGAAAATCCCGACTGCGCTTGGATGAAAACTATCATCTGTATAGAAGGTTGGAAACAACTATAGATAAAATATAGGAAATTAATGAAAGTTGAATACAATATTGAAGAATTTTTAGCACTTGTTGGGATAAAAAAACAAGTAAAATAGGTAACTCTTAATTGAAAATGGTGTAAAAATTGCTGGTGAAGATTTGATTAACTTTTTGGATTTTTTAAAAGCGATGAAAATTGAATAAAAAGTTGAGAATACCACGACTGCGCCAGAAAGAATATACTTTGAATTTTTTGATTTTTTTGGATAATCAGAAATGTTGCAAAAGTAGGTTGCGTTAGGAATTTTAAAGTCTAGGATTTTGAGAAAAGTTATAAAAAGAGTGAAAAATGGTAGAAGTTAGATACAAAAGTTCCAAAATTTTTCAACTCATGGTGATGACAAGTTGAGGTAAATGGTCTGATTTTGATTAAAAATTGGGTAGGTAATTGTATTCAATGTGAAAACTTGGAGGATTTTTCGGTTTTCTGAGATATCTAAAAAATGAATGAAAGGTTGAAAAAAATATCATAACTGCGCCAGACGGATTAATATGTACCCATCTAAACACAGTCGTTTTAAAATTTCTTATAACTTTAAAAAATTCAGCAACGTCGCTGGATGTTGAAAATGGAGGGCATCAATGCCGTAAACTTCGGATCTCTCGTTCTTTATTTACACAAAACTGGCGTTTATGACTCTCGTTTAGAACACAAAAAGTGGGAGTAAATTAGCGTTTTTGGACTTATAGAAATTCAGGTAGCTGGGACTTTCGGTATGCAGCCATTGTATGCGACCCTCCGCAATCGATTATAGATTCAACGAAATTTACCTAAAAGCAAAAAAATAACGAAAGAAGAACGACAAGAAAACATCACAGAACATTCATATTTATGTAAATTTCGAAAATTTAGCAATAAAAAAAAATTACAAACAGAAGTGTTTAGGATGTAGCTGTTTAAACGAAGCCAAAAAGGAAGGAGCTGTGAAAAAAAAAAAAAAAAAAAAAAAAAGACAAAAAAACCAGAGTACGTAGACTCAGCAAAAGATTAATGATATATCATTATTGAAGGCGGTGCCCATCTAATGAGCTAAAGGTGAAAATAATGACTTTATTTCTGACAGCCGTGTGAACTAATTCTTTTACATCTTTGCTGCGCTAGATTACTTCACTCTGTCTTTCTTTCTCTGTCCCCAAGCAATGTTGTTCTCATTAAATTTTTTTTTTTTCTCTACACCATACTGTATCCGATCTTCGTCCAGTTGCAGCCCTCCTAAAACAAGTAAAAATTGAACAAAACGATGGAACCTAATTCTACGAAACATTTACTTTATTCGAGCATTTTTTTCTTATGGACGAGTTTATCGACCTTTCATTAAACATATTTTTTTCGCCTCTTGATTCTGTCTGTCTGCGTCTGTCTGTCTGATTTTGTTTTTTATCTCTACGTTGGTAGGCATAGGGCCACGACTTCTGTAACGCCCTATAAATAGACAGAACCAAATAATGACGTCCAAAAAAAAGAACCTTAAAGTTGAAATTTCTAGTTAATGTTTGTGGTGTGCCTCTCCCCATTAGCTATGAAAACAATGATGCTGATGTGCGTTTCGCATCTCTTACTTTACACATTACCTATATTGTATATATGAAGCTTTTTTTTTTTTTAAAGCCTGTAACGCGTCGTGTCTATAACTTATTTCGTGTCTGCGAACTGGTTTTATTTGATTAAAAAATTACGCGGAGGGGTAAGGGCGACCAGACTGATTGATTGCTGCTGCCTTGGATAATTGTATACGTGGTAATTATTCTTTCGATGAAACGAATTAGTCGCTCGAGCGAGTAATTAGGCAATTTTGTGAAACGATTTTTGTGCTGGTGCCTACGTCAAGAGGTTGAATTTTTTCAGACCGCTATGCGATAGGTCAAATTTGTCTTATAAATGCTAACAGGTCAACTGGAATTTCAGCCTGCCATTCGTAACGCTAATATTGGGCACAATCAGCTTTTGAAAAAAATGTCTTCGTCTGTTCAACATGTCTTGAAACCAAAATGTTAGCTTATATATGTGATTTTGATACCCAATAGTGTACGAAAATAAGGGCATACAAATTTCACGTAAACTTACATGAAATATCACGTGTGGAATTTTTCATGATTTTTACTCAAACTGTTTGGGAGGGAAGTGAAGGGATGGTTAGCTGCATATTAATTGAGGACATTCACCACATTTTTAAGCAAAAACAATAAAAATTTAAGTAAAAGATATCACGAAGAAATAAAACTTTTTAAATATATTTTAAAAATAGGCATTGGACATCAGATTTACCAGTCTTTGATAAAATAAGAAAAAACACTTTCACTGAAGCAGAGAAAATATGAAGATTTTTCTTCAATGAATAATTGTGGGCAACAAAAGAAAATTTGGGTTTATTCTAAATTTCTGAAATTGAAGACTTTCTTTCCGTCCTTAATTTCAATTCATTTGAAAAGTATGGAGCTTTACGAGAAGAATGTTTTTATAACTGAAGTAAGTTGCCTACTGTAGGTGTCCTTTTGAAGATTTGTTGAAATTATAATAAGAAAGTAATTTAAATATATTTCGAAAGAAAAATCACAAGAAATTCGAACTTTATTTTATGTATAATAAAAGCTGCATTACCCGCCCTTCGGGTAGGTATAAGATATGTTATCATTTTAACAGAACTAGTCCAGAATTACAACTTGTAGTGAAAATGCTCGAACTTAATCATTGCTCTCAGTGTTTTGAAATTTGACATCTCAGAACTGCCACATAACTAAAACCATTAAGAAGAACTGAAAATCAAAATTTATACAAAACATGTCTAATAATAAAACTTTTATTGGAGCTATTCGAACTTGATTACAGCTCCAAGATTTTTTGAGTTTTTACTTTTCTGAACTGACAATACAACCCTAAAAGAGAACTTAGAACTGACTTTCAGGAGAACAGGTTCGAAACCAAAAATTATTAATGAAACATTTTTAAGCCAACTGCAGTTCTCAGAATGGAGCTTTCAACGCGGAACTTCTCAAAAACCGTTCAAGTATGGGCACACATACATGAAACGCAAAATTTTTTAAAAATCTGTCAGAAGGGAGAGGCGCAACGATTCGACAAAAAAAAAATTTTGATTTTTTATTAAATGACCGAAGAAGATTATAATTATGATAGTGTACAGGTTTGTTTGGTTCCACAAAAAGAATGCAACAATTTTACTACCTTCCCATATAGATTCCTTTTTTCGTTTTTTTTTTCTTTTTTATATTGGTTATTCAATTTGGCAAAGTGTTGCACTTGAACTTTGAAGTTTTGTGTTTTCACTTTTCTGAACTGACGTTAAAACTATACAGCTGAACTGAAATGTAAGTTTCAAACAGAACAGATCCAAAACTAATATGTTTGGGGAAAACTTTTTAATTTCATTAAAGCTTTCAGTTGTTCGAATTTTCACTAATCAGAATTGACACGGAACTAAAACTATCAATGGGGAATGAGAATTGACATTGAAAAGAACAGGTTCTAAAATGAAACTTTCGAACTTAATTACTGCTCGCAGAATGAATATTTTAAAATGAAACTTAGCAGAAACCATCTAAGGATATGCATCAATATAAGGTAAGAATTTAGTAAAAATTTATCAAGTTAGAGAGGCGTGATGCTGTGACAAAAAAAACTAGCTTCAATTTAATCTATAAATTTTACAGGTAAAGTATGAAATTCAAGCATTTCAAGAAATGTTCATCTATTTTAGTTAGCAAGTAAAAACATAAAAAAATTATTCAATTTGATTAGACGTTTAAAATGCATCACCTGGCGACCCCTTAACATACCTACTCATCAAATAGCATTTATTTTCGTAATTTTCAACAGAATTTCAGACAAGAAAACTGTTTGTCTAATTCGTTTCAGGCATTACATGAACTGCTAGGAAATTTTCAAGCATTTCATTAAAATAATGACGGATTTCAAATTCTTCCTGTGATATATACACCTCCTAGCCAGCATAAATTTAACATCGATTTTTCATTTAATTTCTTAATGAGGTAAAAACTTAGTTTTTGACTTACTTATGACATTACTCTATAAAAAGTTTTAATTGTTTTGAGCTCCATTATTTTCTGAAATGATCACCGTAAGAAAAATATTAAAAACATTATCATTATCATGCAATTTTTTCTACTCTTAAATCGAAAATATTATTTCATTCTGGAAGGTTGGCTGCAGTATTGGTATATTTTAAAATCGCTGTAGTAAGTATAATAGAAGCCTATAAAAATCTATGCATTCCGAATATCAGAAAATTTTGAATCATATTGGATTTTT
This sequence comes from Ericerus pela, assembly GCA_011428145.1. Taxonomy (NCBI): domain Eukaryota; kingdom Metazoa; phylum Arthropoda; class Insecta; order Hemiptera; family Coccidae; genus Ericerus; species Ericerus pela. The sequence goes on from WOFM01000116.1 coordinate 78,795, forward strand.
TTCGAACTTTATTCGACGTAGATAAAAACTCAATATTGGTGAACGAACTGAAAATAGAGAATTTTCGAATTGTGAAGGTGTGAGAGTTTCGAAATTCTCGATAGGACTTTTCATGAAGATTAAGACCGTTTGGTAAATCTTTTAAATTTGTCTTGTATCTACATTTAGAAGAGGGGAGAATGTTCAAGTTGAATCTGGATCTATCTTGACCGAGAGTGGGAAGGTAAATGCTTTATATCAACATTTCATTTTTTTTTTCTTAGTAGGTAGCCTATTATTGGTTTTAGCGGTGTATGGATTCTTCTTAATATCTGAAGGTTATTTGATGGCGATGTGAGAGAAGGGGTTGATCGATATGTGTGAGCCAATAGACTAAAGTATGAATTTTCTAATCCCACGACGTAGAATCAATTTTTACATGCCACCATTTTGGGTTAGGAGTTGGCTAGTTTCTAGTCCTCAGTCTTTCGATTTGTAAGGCAGAGAACCTAACCTCTACACCACATAGGGTTCAATTTTTTTAATTTAAATCAGTGGCGGTTCGAGGGGAAAATGGGGAGATTCTCTCCAAAATACCAAAAAAATGAATAAAAAAAGAAAAATGATGACAAAAAATGAAATACAATTGTAGAATTGAGATATGGCCGTAAAAGAGCAATCAACTCATAAGAATTTGAAATTAGACGAAAAACTGGAAAATTTTAAGTAATTTGAAAATTTACTATTTTGATGTAAACATTATTATTTGATAAAGAAAAAAACAATTTTCTGAAATTTACCTACCTGCCCACCAAAAAAATTTATTCACTACGGCCCAGCATTCACGACGAATCAAAATTTGAAAAAATGTCAATTCAAAACTAGTAACCTAGACCCACTCACCCACCTTGAATCCTTCAAAAAAATTCCAATCGAATTTAATGTGTTTACCTCTCGCTTAACGTAGGGAAACCAATCGATAATCTTTCGTTTTTACCAGATGATCAAAAAAAGTTAACTTTACCCACTCGCAGACCAATCTCTTCGAAATAATACCCTTCATTGACCAGCTCGTTTATTGGAGAAAAATTCTCGTCAATTTGTTATTTGCCAAATTGAATGAAAGAAAAAATGGAGGAAGAAAAAAGAAGAATAAACATCCGATTTATTACCTTATTAATCTTTGTAAATAATTTTTATCACTAAAAAATATTGGAAAAATCCCGTGTGACTTTGTTCTCTTTATTTCAAAGTACCTATATTATAAGTATGTAGGATAGGCTATAGATTTGACTTTCTAATAAAACGAATTTATGTATTAATAATTTCGACGTAATTACTTGTACTCGCCCCACGACACAAAGGGAAAAAAATGAAAACGGAAAATACTAGCCTGTAAGCTCGACATACGAAACTAATAAAAAACAAAATGATTTTTGACTCGTACGAACACGAAGATGTTCTCCGCATGGAATTATACTCTGCTGTGATGCATATAGGTACCTCTAGATACTTACATGTGGGTATGAGCCAGTATGAAAAATTACTTCTCAATAAATGCGAGAGTCCGAAATTCCGAAACTATCAAAGAGGTGTTCTTCGTTTGAAAAAGTACTCGTATATCCCACACAAACACACGTACCTATAAATACATTCTATAAAAGGCGATATTCGAATATTAAAAAAGTGTTCGAACATGCTGCGAGAGGGTTTTTTTCTTATATTTTTTTTTTTCAACTCTCTTTTTGGTACCGATATCATGGTGTAAATTCACCTTACAAAGTGTATATTCGTATAAATATTAAAATAAATTTTTCGATGTGGAAGGTTAGAAAAATATTGGTACCCCGCTGGGAAATAGATTAAAAAAATAAAAACTAGATCCGTCGAATGTGGTCTGCTTTGATAGTGTTTAATTTTTTTTTTTTGTCTCTCCATTTGTGGATGGTAGACTACGTAGTGTTGATCACGTACCTACTGTGGGAATAGAAAATATTATTGTTACGTGAATTGGGCTGGATTGAGAAAATTCAGGAAATGAGGTAGGTACCTAGGCTAAACCAAATGAGTGACAATTTGAAGAAAAAAACAAAAAAAAAACAAAACAAAAACTAAACATAAAATCCCAAGACGCTCTAACCCACGTTTCTTCTTGGCCAGCCAATTATATCGTAAGCTGCCATTATCGAACGGTTAAATTCAGCTCCATGCTGAAATTCTTTTTTATAACGACGGACTTTTCTGAACGATGACTTATTTGTTCACACTCTACTTTCGTTGGTTCTGGACTATTTTTAATACATCTTTTCGGAGATAAATTCCATGTAGGTACAGAAACGTAGTAGGTCTTCGGTAGGTGCAACGAAATCCATAAATTCAATAGTGATGGGCGATTAATTGAAAAAAATTTATTACTTAATCAATTTTTCGCACTATAATTATGTCGCAAAATGTGCAGTTAAGTATTTGTTTTCAAGGTTCGAAACGTAGAATTTCCGACCAGGAAGCAAAAATTGTTTAACAGGGAACAAAAGTCAATAGGGGGAGCAAAATAAATGTTCAGCTTCTCTTTCTAACCAATCAAACTCCTTCCCTAATCGCGCATGCGCATGTATAGCAAAAAATAGCATTTGTAACTCGAGTGTAATGTGAGCGACCTTGACTCATACAATTTACAACATTTTCCTATGACACGTGTTGCAAATCTCAACTCATCGAGGATAGCTCACTTTGCACTCTTGTAGTGAAATATACTATTTTACCAAAATCGACTGTATAATTATTGGACAATAGAGGTAGTTGTTCATAGAAAAATAGTTGTTAAAGACGACAAAATAAACATAACAGACGCAGGAAAAACACAATGTACCCCACCAATAGAATATTTTATTGAATAAAAGACACAGATCTGTTATTACTATGAAAGTACAGAGATAAATAATAATAACACAAACATAGAGGAACTGAGTACCAAGGTAACTATACTCTGTTCACACTAAGAAGTGCATGACCTCAGAATCACAATAGACATTGTGATTGGTTGGAGAGATAAGAAAAGGTACCAATGCACAGTGTTATACAATGATAAGCATCATTTTTTAGAGTAACAAACATCGTATTTCAAACAGATAAGTGTGGATATGATTTATGACATCACCAACTTCCTAGCATGAACAGAGTACAAGTGAAATGTGTGAGTAACCAGTGGTTACAAACTAATATTCTACCAAATTAATATTTACAATAGTTTCAGCAGTAGTAATTTATAATTTTGAGGTGAGTCGACTAATCGATTATATTTAAAATTCCACATGTGGCATTTTCGCAGTTTTTCATTAATTATGTTCTTTATATCCTCCTATATACTTGGTTAGTTTTTATGTTACTTACCAGTTAAGTACTTGGATTACTCTTCTGTCAATAGTTGAAAGTCACTACGTTGTTTTAACCCTTTAAAATTAACTTCAAGTTGGCGAATCGCCAAGTGAGATTTTAATGAGATTCTTATAAGCATGGTTTGAGAAACACTACCTTTTTCTTTTTGTTTCCATTTTCATCGTTTTGGTTTCCATTTTCCATTATATTTCCTAGTTTTACCAAAATTTTTCATTTAGTTTCTGTTTCAAATTCCATTTTCATTTCCATTGTTTTAAAAATATTTCTGCAACTAAAATATTCTAAATCCTGTTCGAACATCAATATATCCATATTTTTTCAAAATTTTTTCAAAATTTTTTCTCCCAGATCAAAAATTTTTCAAATGAATAAAGGAAATGGGAACGATTCATCGTTTGGTTTCCATTATGATTCCTTTATTTGTACTGAATGTTTCAGGATAAAAAAAATATAGTTTCCATTCTGGTTTTTCTATCCCTGTTATTGACTTCTGAGTCCTGAGTGATGGACCCTTAACTAAAAAAGTCAGTTGGCAAATCCTAAAATTTTTAGGAACAGTTGGAAAATCTGAATATATTTGACAGGCAGATTTAAAAAAAAAAGGATGTTTTCAATAGGTTTTTTTCCTTCAGTCAGCAAATTTTAACATTCCACCCCTGAAAAATTCCTTCGGGACATTACTCGGCATTATCTATGTGGAATACCTTACATCGTGGGAAGTAAACCAACAACAGGTGTTCAACAGAACAATTTGCATGTTTGTAGCTAAATACCTAAGCAGGTACGAGGGAGCCAAGACCTTAACAAACACTGGTGATTTACCCTAAGATTTTCTGGTCTTATATAACCAGCTCCCTACATGCACACATACACACCTATGTATCAATTACATAGGCTACTGTGTAGATAATTACGTCATACTTTACAGTTGCCATGGCAATGGTAAAGTATGGAGAATGTATTTCTATACCGGCTCATAACATTGTAGAGATCCTTATCTCTTGATTCCTCATGGACTGAGATTTGTAACTTGTCTATCTACAAAGATAGGCAAGTACCTACAAACAAACATACATTTTGTTTAAAGTGCGATGCACTATTATTTGTCACTGAAGGTGACGACTGTTGTTGATAGGCCGAGCCTATATCCTCATATGAGTATTGAATAATCCCCACAATCTATTTTTAAGTCAGTTTTATTTTTTTGAAAAATTTTTTTATTATTTTCCAATTTTTAATTTAAATTTTCTCAGTATAAAAAAAAAAGAAGTCTAAAATAAAATCTGCCATTCTGCCTACCTAACTACAAGTTTCACTCAGGTTGTTTTTATTCAGAATTTCAAATCCACCATATTGGATGAGTAATTTTAATTTTCGTGGATTTGTTATCAGATACCAACAAAAAACTTCAAGATACCAATTTTTGCAGAAATCTGTTGAATTTCAAATTTTAGGTTCCTAATTTCAGATCCGTTAAAAGTCCGATATTGATACGATCTCAACAAAAATATAATTAGACCACTTTTGGACTATTCTCTTTTCAATGAATTCTGAATCATCGAAATCAGTTCAGCCGTTCCTAATTAATGTACATACATAAAAAAAATATATATTTAAGTAATATATACTCGACGAACATAGATCTTCCTCCTTTTTTTTAAGTCAGTTAAAGAAAATGGTTCAAGTAATGATCACCTAATAAACACATGCATATAAATTAACATTTCTTGAATGTAATTGCTTCAGGTCAATACTAAAGAAAACAAAACCCATAAATGACTAAGACAGGCAGAATTTATCAGAAAATATATCCTACTTGGGGCAAAAAATGGCTCCAATAATGTTACTCTGGAGTTTGTTATACCTTTCTATCGTTAGGGGACGTTATTAAGGAGGTTTAATAAAATATCAGCGCGAAAGGTGGATCTTTAAGTCGATAATCTGAGACAGGCAAAAAACGGTGGGCCAAGTGGGTGACATTCAACGCGAAATAATTTAGATAATATCTCATTAACACAGAATTAAAATTGAAATAATGGTATGGTTGAAGGATCCCTAATCACTTGAAGAGTTGAAATTTTTGTGATTTAAATTTTCCGACTCGAGTTACACTGTTTTATAGTATCAAAAATGATGGGAAAGCTTTGGAAGATTACAAGTATTATTCATGACGCATAAAACGAGTGAAGATTCAACTTTTTTTTTTTTTTTTTTTTTTAAGACGGTCGCACGAGTGGTACAAGAAAGAAAAATCGCCATGTCGTACCGTTTTTAAATTTCATTGTTACGTATTTGTAAATAACATATAAATGTAGGTACAGAAAATCTTATTTGACCGATTCATTTTGCATAACATTATGTGATAATCAATACGAAGAATCGAACCGAGGCACATTCTTTCATGTTGTTTGCGCCCGATTCAAAGAATTCGAATCAGAATGGGTAGGTATCCTTTTTTTAAATGACGAATTTATGTACTCGTTAGTTATTAACGTTTGTCAGCAGCTAGAAAGACCTTCGTAAAACGAACAGTAAATATCACATATCAGTTTAGTAGGTAAACAATCGTAGGTACCTATAGTGATTCAAACACTACAAGATTATACAGAAATATGTGGCTATCTAAGTATACTCTATTTGAGACTATTTTATAATTTTTTTTGGTTAACGGCTGCAGCTGAAATTAACCAATAAGGTGATAAAATGAGTCAATCTGTTGGTTTAAATTGACTTCTCAGTTCTCTAATTTTTAATCTGTATTCTTTAAAGTTGGAAAATTTTAACTTTTAGAGAATAGATCAAGAGAAACGGTAGTCTATAAACTGAACAAAGTGGTTCCCTTTAATAGACTTTTTACTTATTTGATCATAGAGAATAAATCAATGAGTAGGTATAAATTGTCCTTTAATCTTGGTCAGTTTTGAGGGCCTTTGTGGCGTAGTGATTAGGTGCTTGGCTTTGAGATCAAAAGGCTGTGTGGTTTGAGACCAGCAACCATCATATTATAAAGATGATGAAAAGAGCGTTGGGCTCAATTTGGTTTTAACTGATGCTCTCTCGTGTGATTTAAAAATTTATACCTGGAGACTACTGACCAGCAGATACACAAACGCCTTCGACCATACTGACATCAAATAACATAAAGATGCTATGCAAAATGACTGCACAAAATGGCTTCATTGCTAGTACCCTCTGATTAATAAATTTCATTTAAAATGCTCAAAATCAAAGACTGCGTTAATCTGAATGAGTAGTTCTTATTTTTGGATATAGGCACCCAAATTTATGACAATAATTTTTTCAATCTTTAAATTCTCATTTTTTTCAATTACATCCCACTAACATTTTAATTTTCAAATGGAAATAGCCCAGGATATTCTTCAGATGGTCAGGAACATTTTGAGCCTACTTACATTAACATCTACAAAATAAGACACTTGTTCTGAAGAAATGAAATTCCATTAGTTCTGGAGATAGACATACAAAATATATAATCTCCTATGTACATAGTTGGTAACAAAGAACAATATTATGATATGTGGAACATGTTAAGTTGTGGAAGATATTCAACAGAAGGTGTTCTGCAGTTATTGTGTGTTCTTCAAATATCATACCCAAGATATGGGGGAGCCAAGATTGTGGCAAACACTAGTGATTCTATAGCCAGTTTTGTGAGTTTATATACTGGCTCCTTGCATACACACAAAGACATACTTAAAGAATATGTACGTCGGTACGTGTGTATGATGACTAATTGGAACATATTTTATCATTGCTATGGCAATGGATAAAATATATAACATGTACTGATAAGCCAGATTGTAAAGACACCCAAGTTGTGAACTATCAATTTGTCACAGCCCAGATGTTGTAACATACTTGCATGAATTTGCAAGTAAGTACAAAAATACAATGTATTTAAAGTGCAGTGCATGAAAATAGTCACCTTACGGTGATGAGTGATGCTGAGAAGCCAAGCCTCTAAACTCATATGAGTAGTATAATTCTTACATGATGTAAAAATAAAAAATTAATTGAAAAAAATTTGTTTGCTAACTTCAAAAAAACAATAAAAAATGCACTAAAAAGAGAAAAATAATTCTTTTAAAATTTTTCCAATAAGTTCTAGGCCTAGGAACTGGAATTATTGATGTCTGCGCTAATTAAAAAGTTTTGTCATAAAACTGGAAGGAATTGATATCGGTATAAAGCCTACATAGCAAAAAAAAAGAGCACCAACTTCAATAATTTCAGTTCCTAGACCTAGATCTTGCTGGAGAAATTTTAAAAGAAATATTTTTCAATTTTTAGTACATATTTTTTTTTTTTTGCAGTTGGTTTTATTTTGTGAAAAAAGTTTTTACAATGATTTCTTGTTTCTATCGTTAACGGCAATATTAGTTTAAAACTAATACAGTTTTTATATTTAAAGATGACTCCAAAACTACTTAATTGATTGTAAAGAAAAAAATTTTTTAATGGAATTACCATGGGATTATCCTGTATCATTTAAGAAACAGTTCATTAATATTGATGCCCAGGTTGAGAAATCAACTTTGAATTTGTTTTCCTTGCGTCTGATTGGAATTTTGTCGTTTACTAATAAATAAATTTGAATTTCTGTAATTAAAAAAAAAACAATGGGTTGAAAATCAAATTCAGTTTTGTCCAAATATTACAATATCAAAAACTATCTGTCACTTCTAGAGTAAATTCTTCTTATTGTGAAAAACTGCTAGAGACTAATTTTGCACTTCATAAAAATTATTCAAATAATTAAATTTAAAAAAAAAAATGAAACCGACTGTGTGTAGGGATATAAAACATAATAGAACTTAAATGTTGAAAAGAAGTTTTCCAGGTTTTATAATAGTAATTTTTTTACAAAGTGGAATTACAACTAACGTAGTCTCTGGCAGAAATAATATTTGATATTAATATGAAAATCAATACTGTTGGATGTCATTAATTAAATTGTGCAATAAATGATATTTAAACGAATGTTGATTATATAAGTACCCATCATTAAGTATAATATGAAATTGATTGAAATCAATTGGAAAGTGGAGAGTTTTCAACAGCACATCTAAGGAATTTAAATATTCTTAACAAATAAAACCCTCTTCCACATTAAATATGTCAAATATTGCATCACGGAAATATTTAATATGAAGGGATCTACATTGCTTCATTCAAAAATCTTGCAATATATATTTGTTGCATGTGACCTTGAAGGAATTTCTTCCAGCCACTGTGTTAGTTGTAATTCCACTTTGTAAAAAAATTACCATTATAAAACCTGGAAAATTTATTTTAAATGTTTTAGTTCTATTGTGTTTTACGTTTTTACACGCAGTCGGTTTCATTTCGTTTTCAAAAGTTTAATTATTTTTCATAACATATTTTGAGAATATTTGGTAAAATTTTCTATTTTTAAGGGAATATACTTTTTCATTTTTCAACTTCAAAAACGTTTTAATTTTATTTTTTTTGTAAAGTTGAATTTTTGAAGATGTGTTTTTAACAGATAATCAAGAGGTTACCGGAATAAAAATTAAGTTTTCATCTTTTTTTTTAAAAAATATAAATGTACTTTTCATTAGTTGCTTTTCAGGAGTGTGTATTTCATTTATGTAAAACAGCGAAAAAACATTTTGTATTTTGATTCCTACCCAAATTGCCATTCTTTAAAAAAGAATATTTTTTGCATATTTTAACATTCATAAGGGAATATTTACGTACATATTAATTTAATCCTTTTCCTGTTCATCTCGGTATACGTCCTACTTCTGACACGATGCAAAATGCCAACGTATTTACATTTACTACACTTTCTACTAATTTAGGCGATAACCTTGACCTATGACAATTAACTTGAACATTTCGAAAAGGAAAGTTCGGTTAAAATCAACGCTTAACGAAATTATGTTTTATCTAAAACACAATGTTTTTTTTTTTTTTTTTTTTTTTACCATAGAGTTCGAGTACTTGAATTTTTTCAACTACGTATGCTAATAATTAGAAATGACTTGACTAAAGACTTTCAAGATATACAAAGCTAAGTGCTACCAAGCTCATTGTTCAGGTAACAGCAGTAGAAAAATACGTAAAAAATAACAACAAAAATTAATTTAAAACTTGCGACGAAGCAATGAGAGTCGATTATGTATCGTGCTCACGTTTTCGTTGGTGTTTAAATTCCTAAATACACCTGCGTATAGAGCAGGCGAGAGAGAAAGAAAGAACAAGAAAGACAAAACGAAAAAGAAAAACTTACTATTCCATTGAAGAATCAGCGTTCAGCAAACACACGCCAGACAAACAAAGAAGTTATTTCGGCATTGCATTTTTTTTTTTATCAAAAAGATGTAGAGAGGGAAAAAAAAGAAAGAAAAAAGTCCAAAAATTGTCACAATAAGGCGTTATTTGATCAAGTATTTCGGTACAGTTTGGTATCAAAATAGCCAAACAAATACATGAAAAATGTGTAAAAAAAAAAAAAAAAAAAAAAAAAAAGAGTGAGAGAATACCAAAATAGAAGAACAAAACAATAACGTCGTCGGAACCATAAAAGAAACTAGTTTGATGATCTGTTTATATTTACCATTTGAACGGGGAAAAAAAAGAAGAAGAAAAAGACAACGTTTAGCTTTGGTAAAGCAATAGCCTAGATTTTTTTTTTTTTTTACTTCATCTTCCTTTCGTTTGGTTGAGCGCACGATCTTGCTAATGCTGTATGCTGTTGTGCTGTTCTTGGTGCATGTCATGTACAAAAATCCATATTATCCTTACGGACAACGTTGTTCGTATTATTCGCCTTGACGAGCTCTTTATCTGAAGCCTTTTTTTTTTTTTTATTTCACTCTTTTACTAATGAGTCTCTCTTATGGTCTCGAGGTGAGCTCGCGCGCCTCCGATACATGAAAGAGGACTTTAGCTGTTTTACAGAAAGAGTGTAGGAGGAGAAGGTTATGTGATCTATAAAGAGAACGTCCGCTGCATCATTTATTTCAAAGACGATTCTGAGAGGAGAGATGGATAAAGACAGACAGACCGACAGACACAAGCAGATAGACTGAGAGAAAAAAAAAAGAAAGATTTGTAACACTAATTTGGCTACATTCATTACACGCTCATGTGCGACAACGAATCTAACAAATCTACCGCGCAGACTAAATGGGAATGCATCTGTATTTAAAATGCCGAGAATACGTCTGTTTTCTGCATCCTTTTTTTGCCGTTTTATTTGTTTTTAATAATATCCAGGGCACCTTTGTACGTGGAGATCGCCTTTGTAAAAGGTTTCAGCCGAACATTAACCTCGATAAAAAAAAAAAAAAATGTTCCTCAGTGTGTTTGTCATTGCCATCGAACATTAATCGACGAACAATTGACCGTATACAGGTATCACTCACCTGTTGGGTCTGCAACGTTACAAAAAAGTGTAGCAAAAGAGATGAGTCGACAGTGGAGGTAAATGAAACGTATTACGGGCGTCTGTTGTTGTAGTGGGTAATTGCATATCACGATGACCAGAGAGAGCAGTGAACTGGTCTTCATTATTTGATCGACATTACTATTAAATGTGGTATTACGAATGTGTTGGCGGTTTTCAATGTACGTATGGGCGTTTAGAATGCCCATTTGGACGAGGCATTGAACGAGAAAATTTCGTACGCCACTGCGCGAGATTCCGTTTGGTCGCATATTATATCAATGGAGGTGTGATGATGTGGATGCTTATGCGCATCTAGTGCTATGACTGCCAAGCCCATACTGAGGTATGTTAGGGGGGTCATTTTGACATCCCACCCACAGTCCCGACATTATTTTCTATATAGAACCACAAACCAAGGATAAAAGTTTACGGGTATAAATTACTTCATTGGGAGGTAACTTAAAATTATCACCTTTCAACTGCTCAGCCTACCAGGATTTGTGGACCCAATGTCAACATGCAATTTGAAGAACTTATTATATCAAAAACATACCTTAGAATGTCCGTGGTTTTTCACTCATACTGCCAATGAACCTGGGATAGAACCAAGGAACCGCATCACCGAGTATCACCCATTGCCTTTTAAGAGATTAATACATTTTTAAACTTTCAAACATGTAATCAAACATAATAAAAACATACAATAAAATATAGATGGCAAAATATGTTAACACAATTCTCAGCAAAAACAAACTGAACTGAAGAATACACAAAATTTATCTTCAGTATAAAAATGAAAAAATTACAAGAAGAGGGAGATATAAAAGAAATTGACGTCAGACTTTCTAGAATATTTGGTGAGAACATTTAATATTAAAATTATAACAATGTCTATTCCATCAAGATGATGATGGAGAGGAGAAAAGATCCTCGAACAATGTAAGATAAGAAAGATGAAGTTCAAAAGATGCATGATTTTGCAAGGCATGGGGAAAGATTATCTCAAGGCGAGTTTAATAGCCACGGCTACATGATGAAAGAAAAAGAAAAAAAAAACCAAGATAAACAGGTAAATATTTTCTAAATATTTCTTGGTGGCATTTTATAAATACAAAAATTTGAAAATTGAAAAGGAAAAATTAAGTCTTATACATTATTAAGTGGGGGTGGTAGCCGTATACCTCAGTACAACTTTATGATTATTTTTCGAAATGATGATATAATACCTATTGTCGAATAGGTACCTTGTTGTGAAAAGATATTCTCACCAGAAGTTAATCAACAGATTTTGCGTATTCTGCCACTTCGTAAGCCAAAATCTGGGCAAACAATGGCAATTTTAGAGCTGGTTTGGATGGTTTATATACGGGCTTAATTACACGCACACTGATACACATACATAGCAAATACATATGTTTGTGTGAGCAGCCCGTTTGTGTCATTTCTTATGGTGATAAGAAATGATGGGCCAGTTTGTGTACAGAATTGTGACATCATCGTATTGTTGAGATTAGTCACAGTTCGGTACTCCTACATTACTTGCATGTATGTGCAAGTAATTATGATCAAACATACTTTGTGCAACTATTTGTTTAATGTCATAGAGACGAGTATTGGCCTGCCTTGCGGCGGCGACTGTTGTTGGGGTTGAAGCCCCTAAACCTCATACAAGTGAGTCCCCACACCTATCTCATTATTTGATATATTTCAGAAGATTGAAAAAAAAGTTGAACTGTTGTGGAACTTAATATCGAAAGGGGAAATTTGCATTCTGGATTTGAAATTTTTTGAAGAATACATTTCATGTTCAAGTTTTTAACTAAATTTTTGAAAAAAATCTACTTATTAAAATCACCTGAATATTTGGATCCGAGGACGAGAGTGGGTACGTTTTTCATTTCATAATTTTCTGAGCATTTTGACACTATTTTTGAAAATTTATTTTTTTATGTACCTCCCTGTGCGTTGAGTCTATTTCTGGGTGTAATTTTGATAGGATGATTTCAAAATTTGAAACAAATATTCGGATCTGTCTAAGGAAAAACCCTACAGTTTTTGGTTGGGATTGGACGCATAATCTGTCTGGTAGGTTAGTTTATATGCATTTTGCATTGAACTTCAAGCTACAGTCAAAAAATTTGGTACATACATTGATTCTAAATATATCTAACACAATTCCAAATTTGGTTTCTATTGGTATTATGGTTCATTCCCTGAGGCTTTTGGAGGTGCTAATATTTCATGTTATCTTATTAAAAGTTATAATTCTCTTTCAATAGTTATGAAATTTGATACAAAGAGTTCTTTGTATACATGGACCAAACCTACCAATTTTGGTTTTGATTGGTCAGTTTGTTCTAAACTTATTATCTATTCAGTGTGATTTTCCTTCTTTTACCCTTCTCATAATGGTGCTGAAAAATTCATTTTCCAGCCTTCATTGAGAAAACTACTCGTTTTAACGTAAAAGTAACTTGAATCTAGAAAGAGCTCAATTTTCACTACCCCCACCCGTTACTATACACTGGATTTAACAGACACTAAAATCTCCGTTAATATTTTCGCATCCAGAATGTAGACAACTGCATTATATTTTGTTTTGCAATGTGAGATATTTTTTTCTCCTATAATTTTTTTTTTGTCCCCTTTAGAACATGAAATAATTTTTCATTTCACCAAAAAGTAATGAATTTTGAATCATTCATAAAATATTTTGAAAACATGATACTTAATCAGTATATTTTATCGCATGTATCGTATTTGTGAGATATTGGTTATTTTTTTTATAAAATATAAATATTTTATACGTTTCTTTTATTAGAAGAATCTTATATTGGTGATGTTTAAACAAAGAAAATCTACTTATTTTTTGCGAAGCTTGCTGGGCAAGAGTTCTTATTGTTTATTTTTGCCAAGTATTACTCCTACTAAATCTAACTTTTTATCCCTGTTTTGGGTAAATGTACCAATTATGGGGTACTTAACTTTGAAATTGTATAAAAATTCAAAAAATCAGTCTAAACTAGAAATTATGATAGAATCAAAAACAAAGGTACTTTATATGTTTATTTTTGTAATGTACAGAAGTCAATGGAACCAATTTTTGATGTTATATGAATTATTTTATCCCTTGGCTTGAAAGGAAAAACCTAGAAAAAGTTTTCTTGAAACAGAGTATGTTACCCTCTTCTACTAATATGAGGTACTTAATATATTCCTATAATTTTGTGATACATATCTGTAATATGAGGTACTCACTTTTCCTAATAAAGTGTACCTGAAAATTTAAGCAAAAATTGAGATTAGAGTTGAAAAAAAAGGTTATTCTCTGTTACAAAAATTAAAAATGTCATTTATGAATTTTTGATTTCATTAAAACATAGGTAATTGGTACCACATCATTATTATTTTCATGTTCTTAGTTTCAATGCGATGGAAATGAAAAAATTCTAAAAATTGAATAAATTAGGTAACAACTTAAGGGATTGACAATTCTTGGAAAAATAAGTAGAATGTTATAATTTTATGTTGGTTTGAACGTATTTTGATAGATTAATTAGTATTTTTTTCAAAAGTTATAAAAAATTGTGATTAAATTCACTACCGAGAGCAGTGATAAAATTAACAAACACAAAAAACTCATCTTTGAGATGTGTTTTGACTTTTTTTTGTGGGTAGATTCAATAAAACAATCTTACTAACTATCTTCAGTTGTTTTTTGGCAGACTGAATAATACTGTATACTTCAGTAGTGTGGGAACTGCCATACCTTGCTCAATACAAAATACATTCGCCAGTTGCAGTTGGCAGTGAGATGCCCATTATGGTTAAGTTTACCACTTTTAGCTGGCAAATATGTAGGTCCCAGTTTTGATTCCTCAAACCGACAAAACCTACATCTGGTGACCCTCAACCTGTGGTGGACATGCACGCACCCTAGTGGTGCATTGTAGAACTCACAACTCTCCTTCCTAACTTAAGTTCCCAATGGATATCACTCTATATAGTGGAAATAGAACCCATATAGGTAGTATAAGCCTGTGTGTATAGGTATAAGAGGCATTTCTGGCTCTGCCCAACCTCCCACAGCATCTAATATCGTTCAAATCGTGTTGAGTCTCTTTAGGGGGGAGTGTGTGGGAACCACCATACCTTGATCAATACAAAATACATTCACCAGTTATAGTTGGCAGTGAGATGGCTGTGTGGTCAAGTTCACCGCTCTTAACTGGTGAATATACAGGTCCCAAATTTGATTCCCAAACTGACAAAACCAGTAAATGACAATGACACATACTTTTTTTATATAGGTACATAGGTTGAAAATATTTATTTGTAACAAGTGCAAAGAAATGACGATTTTGGATCCACATAAATGTTACACAAATTGGCCATTTTGAAAACAGTGTGTTCATAAGTTTATCACACATAGTACGTGCGCAATCGTCAACTAAGTTTAGTTACCTATTATTAATGAAAAAATATCGAACAATAGTCTAAAATATAAGTGAAATTATAGATAAAGTCGACATACTTAGGTAGTACTTATAGAAAACTTAACACCTCTTCTTCCCATAATACAAATAATAATACTCTCAATATAAAAATTAAAATCACAGTAGTGATTAGAATAAAAGCTAATAATTAGGCATTTTTTTATCAAAAATACAAATAAAATTCTGGCTTAGGTAAATATTTTAATGCCTTTTATTAAAAAGAATTTTGTTTTTTCTTCTTTACTCACAACATGATGGTAACATAATCTATATTATAGATAATTATTTAATATTTTATTGATAACAACTTTTAAAAAATTCAACGAACTAATGATCCGCCAGCAAACATAGGTACATAGGTGAAAATCGTTTCCAAGTGCCATCATGCACATCAGCTAAATAACATGGTATAGATCAATAAAATTATAGCACATAGGACTACGTTTGGTTTAATATAATTGTCTAAATACTTCTTTTGGAAGCTTGCTCGACTACATCTTTCGGAATCTTGTAGAACCATCGATTTTTCACTCCTTCTTTATATCTGGAGCACAGAATACATTAGAATGTAGATTTTTAGAGGTAGCATTTCAGCACATGGTCGTATTTATGGTTTTTTTAGTCATTAACGTATGCATGCGGACAAAAAAAAGTGACTAGTGTATTAAAATTCCGAAAAGCATTAAATTTGATGCCAACTTTCAGATATTTTTCGTCTTATAAACTGTCTTCTTTGTCAGCTTTAACATATCTTGAGCAGTTTGGTAGTCTTATACGAGTTAGGTTCAGAATATAGTTGATTTTCTTGAGATTAGGAGTAGAAAAACCGGGATTTCAGACAGCCATAAGTTAAACTGCCCTCTTGTACGTCTAACATCTGTATGGTGACGAGACATCTTCTTATGTGCAGCGAATTTCGCATCAGGATAAAAATGAAAGCCATACAGCAGCAGACGGTTAACATGTATGGAAACTCACTCGTCGTTTCAATATACAACCGGTCATTCGATAAAAACGATCAAATAGAAATAAAAATTGAAAATTTTTATTTTATAGCCTAGACTATGACCTTTTAACCGGGGGGCCAAACCTTGTTAACCATTCACAGGGGTAATACCGTATTAATTGGATTCCCAAATGATTGTATACTTATAAGTATATACGGTGCGTCAAAAATAACTTAGAAATCGTCGAAAGTTAAAATATTGCTTGCAGATTTAGCAGTTGTTTATTTTCTACGTTTTTTTTTTTTTTTTTTGTTCATTCATTTTTTTCCTTTCATTTTGCACTGTCTTCTCATCATCGGCATTTAAATAATACGAGGCTTTACACGGTCCAAACGATGCCGAAAAAACTGGAACCTGGTGATGAAAACCTATTTTCAGCACACAATCGTCTTATAGGTATATAGGTACCTACCCCACACACCCATAATTGCTATTATAATATTCTCCTATCCTATACCGTAAGCGTGTGTATATATATATATATATGCTATCAGCTAAGAATATTGGTTTTCTTTCGAAATTATTATAAAAAACATATTAAACATTTACCGAACTTAGTGATACTTAATGCTGTATAAATTATATTTTACGGCGTATTTTACGTTCTTTACGTCAGTAGAAAAACGAAGACGACGACGACACCGCGTATTAAACGAAAGAAGATGAAAACGGACAACGGGTGTGTCATTTAAGAGATCGGCCATATTCAGTCTGTGTGATCCACTTAGCGCCTTTATTTCTTCTCTTTTACTGCATTAAAATACATATCATCTGACCAGTTAATGGAGTTAATCGAAAAAATTACCTCACATACGCTGACAAACTGTGTATTATTCAGATCCATTTTGCTCGATGAATAGAAAAGATTATTGGTATTTTTTATCTACAGGGTGTCCTAAGCAAAGATGAAATTCATATTGCGATAAGTAAAATGTAGTGTGCGAAAGTCTAAGGGTGCGTATACATTTGCGAGCAAAATGCTTGCGAACCGTTCGCGAACCGCTCGCAAGCACCATGTTGGCGTAATTGATACGACGTTTTTGCGTCGCACGAACTGCTTGCGAACCGTTCGTTTGTCGCTCGTTGTGAACCGCCGGAAGTCGGTTTTTTCGACGAACACAAAGGATGTTCGCAGTTCAGTTGGGACAGCGTTCGTGTGCAGTTTATTCATTTTTGTGTTCACGAGCTTATCAATAAAACCGCGCCACTCATCACCAACATTGTTTTATTTTCTTCACAAGAAGTCATCATGTTTCCAACTGCAGATGGTTCGCAGTTAGTTCGTCTCTTTTCCCTGGTTCGCTAGATGCTCGCGAACTGTTCACTGAAATAATATTTTATCGAGCGGTTCTCGAGCATCTAACAAACGGTTCGCGAACCGTTCGCAAGCATTTTGCTCGCAAATGTATACGCACCCTAAGAAGCGCTCACGAACAGTCGAAAAATGTAAGTGCTAAAAGTACAGTTGAAAATTGCAAGTTTGTTGACATACACTTCATTTCAAGACTTCAGCAATTAAATTTAAGGGGACCAAGTGCACACACATACCTTACCCATACTTACACTTCGAATCAACTCATGAGAAAAAATTAACACATTTTATGATTTGAGCCAATTATATTTGAGTGAAATGAATAGCGAACAATAAATTGACAAGCGCACGTTGAGAAAATAAATTATGGCTTCGCAAAAATCTAAAAATTCCATTTGATTTGGAATTATCGTATATTTCGCGAACCACATTGAAGAAGACAGGTGCCATCATACTTTAAATTACTTTGAAACAGAGAACTTGGACCACAAATTAAATAAAAGAAACTTCCAAAAAAATAAAATAAAAATAACAATTTAAATGGGATCATAGCCATGAAAATAGCCATCGATGAAATTTTAGATGTGAGGAAGACCTATGTAAAAGAATCTTACATTTAAACATATTTAAACATAGCTAATTAGATTAAGTAACCTCGTCCAATATCGAGTTCGGCGTCTAAAATATGGGTGAACATGCAGCTAACACTCTGGTGGAAAAATCTATTCAATATTTTTAATGTTTCATTTTTTTATATTTTGTAAAAGGCATAAATGGTAGGCTTGAGTTTAATTTGGCCATCAAGACCAATACATGATTGTGCAAGACCAAAACCAAGACCAAGACTACTCCTAGTCTTGCTTTTGGTCATTCCTAAATTCATTTAATAATCTTTGATCAATTAATGGTTACCTTTTAAGATATGGGTATTGAGTATAATCAAAACATAAAACTTCCTTCCAGTAAAATGAAAAAGTAAAATAATATAATTTCATACATTTCATAAACATTTTCCATTGTATCTTTTGCTTTTTTAGAAAAGTACCTATTTCAGTACAAAAATGTAGTTTATTGACCTACTTGAGCTGATTGGAACAGATTTTTCTTTTCATAAATTGATGGGTGTGGAGTTGTGAACAACCAGAAATATTAAAATCTTCAGCCCTATTTTTCATGTTACTGAGGTAAATTTGAAAAATATACTTTAAAACATTGTTTCATAGGTATATGTCTTTGTAAAAACTAATTGTGGGGGCATCTTTCTTGATTCCTCCCTTACTAAGGCTGGGCCCTACGTCTCTAGATGGGTCATAGAATGTCCATAACCTAAATAATAGTGTGCTGCATATTAAATGAACATCAATTGTAGATTATCATATGCATGAACTATGGTGTAGAAGTACAGTTAGGGAGGATAGTACTTACGTACCTACTTTGTTACTCGCCAGTACAGGGCGTATTGTGGCTAATATAATTCTGTTGCAGACTAGTTGTTCGCCACTGTTCCTTGTTAGGAGAAGACAGATGTTAAAGGGCTAACCTCCCGCACCAATAAATTATTTGGTCAGTCAAATATGCGAAATTGTTTGCTGGTTGTCGGTAAATGAGTTACCTACACCAATTTTATCACACAAATAGCTTGGCAGTTACCTATCATCAGTCTTCACAACTATTCATCTAACAGCTTGTTGAGAAAATTCAGATTAAAATAAATCCTTTTGGAGACAATTCAACTTCTTGGTAGTTGCATTGTAGCAATATGTTTCAAAGTATACACAAAGCTAGACTATCTTTCGTCTTCACTTCGTAGCTTTCTGATGCATTATACAATTATATGAATATTGATAGATCCGATAGGCAAATTTTGACATATAGTGTATGATTATATTCAAGAGATGAGGTAAGCACACTGGGTCACTTGTGATTGACAATGACCTCAATAAAAAAAGAAAATACGACCACTAACTCACAAAAAGTGAGACACAGCTACCAACGTAGGACAAAACGACACAAAATGTGCAACTGCTGCTTCTAATCTGCAAATGCAAGTCGTTTGATAGAAAAACATTCACCTCTACAAATTTGTCTTTGTTCCGTGCTCAATAATTCATACTGACTAATCCTCAAAGTACCAAGAAATGTTCAAATCTCAAATTACCCAAAAATAAATTTTTCATAAAATATTATAACTACGTACTTTTTTAATCAAAATCTCAGCCCTGAATTTTCATACAGCTGCACGTGAGAAGCTAAATTATGATGAAGAATTCAAAGAGGATTGTATGGATCATAGGAACAATATAGGCTGATTATGTGATTCTCCAAAAATGATAATATTAAACTTTAGTATTTTAATATGCGCAAGAGATCTGTTTGAGAAAAAAAACGTGATTTTTTTATATTTCTGACTATTACAGTTTCCATTAATTGGATCCATTATTGGCTATCTTTTTTTTGATAGGTATTATACTTACAGAAAAAGTTGTTCAAAAATTGTGAATACCTCCTGTTTGGTTTGTGTTTCAATTCTTCACTACTCAAATCTAACAGCAATTTTAAGGTGGCTTAGAATAAGAAGATCGAATTAAGTCACTTCTTGCCATTTACAGATAATCCCCTTTAAAGTTTCATCAAAATATTGGTTGTTCTCTCCAAAATTATGGTTGTTAAAATGACATTGGTTTCTGGAACAATATTTCATTCTTACTCGAAAAAAAAAAAAAAAAATTGAAAATATATGCAACTTTTTTTTTATAAAATAACTAAATTAAGTCATAATAAAAAGGAATAATTTCAAAATAGCTGTGCCTTGGAATTAAAACAACCAATGTCACATTGTTTCTGTTTTGAGTTGATAGCATCATGGAGTTTCAGAATGTCTCTTATATACAATGTAAGAACAACCAATGTCTCAACCCCACCAGAACTCTCTTAATTAGCACCTTCAGGTATACCAACGTCAAAAATGAATAGAATATTTTAGTGCCAAAACAACCGATGTACGTTTGTTGTGAATTTTAGTACCAATGTTTTATATGAATGGTATATTACAAAGACTAAAACAACCAACGTGGGTTATTTTAGTTTTTAAAATGAGAAAAATAGTATTAATAATCACATTTGCACAAGACCATGATTTTTGATGTTGAAACATCTCATCATTCAGTCTAAGGTAGGGAGTAAATGAGAATTAAGATCATCAGAGTTGCGTGTAACTCTAATAATTGTAACTCTTATTTATGTGTTACATGATATGTAGGTGTGTGGTTGTGTGCATGCGCAACACATTGCACACGCACACAACCACGATATTATTATGTTTACACATCAATCCTTCATGAGTATAGCCCGTATAGCTTCAGCGAAACTCACGCCATTTTTTTTCACATTCACTGCCCCTATAGTAACAACAACAAACATTATTTTATACAAAATTCATGTTTTAAGCACAGTTCATTAATAAAATTTCATTTTTTATTCAATCTTAGTTTCATGCATAAACAACCAATGTACATTTTTACAAATTTAAGACCAAATAAGAACAACCAATGTCATTAATTCTAGCTTTTATTATTACAAATTATAAAAAAAAAAAAATTAATGAAATACATATGGTTATGACAGCCAAATATCAAAATCTCAGCTCAGTCTTTACATATAGACTTGAATTATGAAGCAATGAAATTAGAAGCAAACGTATAATTGAGTTTTTCTTAAAACTTGAATTTATGACCCTGGTTTTTATAATTCCAAGGCACAATTAGGTAGTATGACATTGGTTTTACTACATTCCACTGGGGAACAATCTATGGTGACATTATTTATTTATTTTCGGATTAGAACAACCTACCTCAACATAGGCTCTTTCTACTCCATGAAAAATTACTTTCCTGAGACAATGGTTCTCTTAATATTCCTCATTTATGATGATGGAACAGATGTTTCAAGTTTGGTTGTTATTGCATTCAAAAGTAGATTTTTCAACAAATTCAACGACATGCGTAACTCAAAACTGCCAAAAAGTGACATAGGATGTGCTTGTTCCAGGCTACAGTTATTATAAAGACTAAGAGCTGCACGTTGGTCTCTGATTTTATTGTACTTTACGAGTACGACTTCCATTACTAAAAACATAAATAAGTATTATATTTATAGGAATTATTCTCGATGCACCTTGTATACTACAGTACTATGTCCATTTTGCGGCAAATGTGAATTGTGTTTGTGAGTTCCGGTACTCTAAATTGTTCGTAAAACTCCATTTAAGAATAGGGACATTTAATTATTCAAAATTAATCTACGTTTTTTTCTCTCATTTCATTTCATTAAAATATTCGTATTTTTTTTCGAATATATTGGTATGATATTGCTTTAAAGTAATATAAACTAAAAATGGAAATTATCTAAATAACCAATTTATGTATTGGATGAGAATATTTGAGTGGAAGAGGAGAGAAAAAAAAAGTTTATAGGTACCTATATACGTAAATGGTAAAATATCAAAGATCTTCGCTGGTTCGCTGTGTACCAATTTGTCATTATTGGCGAGGCAATCTATCAAATCGTTTGCTGTGTAAATGGCGTTATCAAGATTTATGTCCAATTTTTCTCAATCGAAGGGTGAAAAATTATTGTAAGAATACCTACCTATACGTTTCACTTTTGTGGCGGATAAGCAAATCCGTTAACCCGCAGGTGCAGTAAATGTTGTTACAAAATAAGTACTGCAAGGAATTATGACGTGTAACTTGTAGAATATTATTAGTTGATCTGTGAAATACGGTTATCGGTGCCTTTAAAATACTCTAAGTAAAACGGGTATTTCCTTTCCTTCTTTTTTTTTTTTTTTTTGTTTTTAAATAGTTTTGAATGGTTAACGATTGTTTAGCGTTTTAAGTAAGGTTAATTTTAAATCTAAGTAAAGTGAAATAAGAAATCTTTTATGCATACGAGGTAAAGTAGGTATATAACTGGTGACCATCCTCAATTATCTTTGCTTTTTTTTTTCATTCTATCTTTCAATATAGACGTTAATGTATCAGCAGTTCAAACTCGCCGATTCTATATCAATATTTATTTAGCATATTTTTGAAAGTAAATGCCGTAGGCTACGTATATAGCTGGAGAAGCTAAAAATACATTAAGACAAAAAGAAAAAGAAATCCGCGACTGAACCGGTTAACAGGAGTGTATCTGAAAATTTCTCCAAAAATAAACAAAAAAGCACTTTTTCAAGTGATAACAGCTGCTAAAAACGTTTGTCCATGAAATGAGAAAAAGTTAATCCATGTTTATGATGATTCAATACGATTCTGCATGTTTTATGAAATTGATGACACGTTATGATCACGACTGAAGTTTATTTCACCGAATGGCCGGTCATTCTTCAGATTAGGTGAGTGTTTTTCTACAAATGAGTTGTATTTCCTTTCTTAGGCAGCTTTATCTTGATTTAATTCGTATTTATGTAGGCTTTTGGAAAATTTCATTTATCTAGAACCCACGTAGCTTAAGTAGTCATTGGTAGGTTTATTTTTTTAAAGAAAGTTAATATGTACAATATAACAAATATTAGGCAACCTATTGCTCCAAATTGAGCAATTGTTTTTGTAATCAATTTATCTTATTAAGTTGAATAAGTATTCGATTGAAATGGAAAAAAATAGTTACAAAAGATTTTATGGCTGAAATATGTTCTGGTAAGTTTTTCAGTTTGTGATAAAAACGCTTTAACCACCCTCCATACCCTGCGATTACACCATGATTTAACTAGGTATCATTGCAGCTGAGTTACAACAAGCGTCTTGTGGAAGGAAGTTTTTTCAGCAGGTTTACATGTTATGATGTCATGTTTGAAGTTCAGTTGAAATGAGAGCATCAAAGATTACGAGCGTCTAACAGAAGGAAGTTTTTTCAGTAGGTTTACATGTTATGACGTCATGTTTGAAGATCAGTTGAAATGAGAGTGTCAAAGATTCGTCTATATTTTTGTTGAACACAAGAAATTATAACATTACTTTTCAAATTGGTTGGTGGCACAGTAGATAAAGATGTGTGCTAGCATGTTGTGGATTCAAATCCTATGTATTCTTATGAATTTTTAATTTTATTTATTTTTGTTTTTTTATATCGCTTTTCAGGCTTACTAAACAAATATTTTTTTTATTAATAAAAAAGAAAGAGGCGTGCTTTGCACACACCAGATTCACCACATAGCTAAAAAGTGATAAAAAAAAACAAAAATAAATAAAATAAAAAAAAATTCAAAAGAACACCTAGGATTCAAACCCACAACCCACAGCATACTAGCATGTGTCTCTATTCACTGTTCCACAGACCAATTTGTGGATCACTGCTATAATTTCATGTATTCAACCAACAATAGACAAACTTCAAATATGACGTCATAACATATTAACCTGTTGGAAAAACTTCCTTCCATAAGATGCTCGTGAGTTACAGGCTGATGAAAATGTACTGTATGTTTTTTATCAAAATCATCGCAATCTTCATTATTTTGTAATTGTGAAGCTGAAAGCAAATTTATAATTCCTTTCATTATTTCTTTGATTGTACATTTTCATAACTGGAGATACCATTTATGCACGGACACAAAATAAGATGAACGGAACTACAGACCATACCAGTATTCTAATTTCTTTGGCCATTTTTATGTCCTTCACTCTTATTTTCAGATTCTTAATGAGAAAATAATGCAGATCAATAGAACTTTGAAAATAAAATCTTTCTTTATCACCCCATATGTCAATCACAATAATAATAATGAAAAATTAAGTAAAAACGGTGTCTGTTTCAAATTTTATTTATATCAATTTTCTACTGATTACTGTAGCATGTGGGCATTATTTCCTATTTTCTGCTATTTTCCTTTCCTTTCTTTCTCGTTTTCTTATGTTTAATTTAGATGGAGCTACTTACTGTTGGCTAGCATTCGCAGAGCTGACCACCATTCTTTTTACTGTTAAACTGCTGACTTTTGTCCGCTTTGTTTTTTACTTTTGATTTTTACATCAAACTGTCAACATGTTTGTCTTTTCATGAGTGGCTACACACCCACTTAAAAATGAATTTATTTTTCATTTTGGATTCAAATTCATGAAGCTAGCCTTCAGGATGTGGTTAAAGCTGCCATTGCTATTTCAACGAATTCAAGTTGGCACCTCCGTTTAAACTCCGGTAAAATGTACATCGTTTGTTTTTTCCTTTCTAAATTCTAAAATGTTCTCTTATTTATTCTTTGTTTTCCCGCCTAAGCATGTTCCACACACTAAAGTTTTTCATGTTGAATCTGGATTATACGGATAAATATTAGAATGTTCTAAATTTCTTAAAACCTTATCAAAGTGGAGTGTGTGTGTAGTATGTTATGAGCACCCAGTTCCATTTTTTTAGCAATTCCATTTTACAGTGAAATACAGCTTGTGTCACAAAAATTTGCATTTCCTGATCTTTTACTTGGAACAGTGCTTCCACTGTGTGTGCGCTTTTATTTAGACTTTTGCACACCATAGAACTTATATTATATATAGATCCCTTAACTACATATATATACAGAAAATATTCAAAAAATTAGAAACAGTCGTACCTTATATCTGCCTCCTCTTCCAGGGAATACGAAGGGTATGGTGTTGGAGATTTTCCTAATTTATTATTGAGAAGCCCACCTCAAACCTATCTTTTTTAAATTAGATTCTTCTCTCATCTTTCCTCAAACTAAAAAAAAACCATCGACCACTGATACTTGCTGAACATTTGCTAGTTGTAAAAATCTTCTTCGTGTGATATGTGACTCTCAGGGGACATATTTCAGGACAAAACTAATACACCAATCCCAAAATTGACTCAACTATTGAAAACCAAGCAAGTTATTTATTAGCAAAGCCTGATGGTGGTGTGAAAGTCTATCCTAAACCTGCACAGACAGACTGGTATTCATTTTACCATGTTTAAAAAGGTACCCCCTATGCACATCTCATGACTTTATTAGAAACATTCTGACAAAGGATCCAGGTCATTTTACTTAATCCAAAACACTGAATGGAAAATTAATTAACTGAATTCCGATTTACCAAAACTATTTTGCAAGAGACTTTTTACCAAGACATATTTTTCCCAAATACTAATTACCATTTTGAATTTTGATAAAAAGAAGGAATGGAAAAATGCAATTTTCCAGTCTTTTTTGTTTTTTTAAAAAAAAAACCACAATCAACCTCACAAAAGATAAAGGAAAAGAAAAATGGCAACTTGGGTCATTTTAGTTTAGAAAAAAAAAAACAACTTACCTCGCCTTACTTCCACCATACGATAAAGGCATAGAGAAATGCCCATTTTCTAGTATTTAAAATAAAAAAATTTTTAAATATAGCTTTTAAATATTTAGATTTTTTGGTAGAACCATCTTTCAATAAAAGGGACTCCGTATAATTGATTTTGGAATAATGGCCATTCAATGAAATGGTCATTCGGTAAAAAGGATTCAGTAAAATGTTCAGTTAACCTGAAAACGTGTGATATTATCATAAATTTCAAAACTACGAAAAAGTTGGACTTGGTGATAAAATTCAAAACTTTGAATAAAAAACATAGTATTTTCAATGTTTTCTTTATATTTTTGAACGGGCTCCCTTTTGTATTCATTGATTTTTTTTTTGACTTCTTCCACATCCAGAATAAAGCTGCTTGTGTCACAGAGAAATTTTTATTTAGAATTATATTAACTCAACGTTGTTAATAATAATTAATATATCCCATCCTATAGCCTACAATAATATGAACAATGTCTGTATGTATGTATATATGTATATATATATATATATATATATATATAGAACTAGACTGATAATGTTGCTGAAATTCAGCATTAGAGATTTTTAGGTATAAAAAACCGATTTAGATAGGTCTGAAGTTTGAGAAAATTCGTTAAATAGAAATAGGAGCTTCTTAATTCAAGGTATATATATTATTTCGTTACTAGGTACGCTCGATCATTTTGTTAGTGCGTTAGTGTGAGCAAAATGACGTCCGTCACACGTAGGAAGCTAAGTACATAAAATATTATTCTACCTAAGGCTCAATCAATTTTATGAGTGCTAGTGTGCGTGAAATACGTCACACTTAGGAAAACAAAAATCATCATCTAGGCCACCTATTAAAAGTCCATATTTCTTATCTCAATCTATCCACCAACAGTAAGTGATAACAGCTAGCATGAAAAATTCGCCTGGAACGAACAGTGATTTTTAGATCTGCAATCTTCATATCATCAAATTTGGTGATTTTCGCAAAACACAACAAATTCAATAGGTCTCATACTGAATCTTGATCTTGAATCTCAATAGTTGAATAATAATTTGACATCGGGTTTTGATATAGAATTTTATAATTGAATTTCGAATTTGGATATTGAATTTAAAATATTATTATTTTTGACTTTTTAGTGTATTGTAGTTATCAACTATGGTATTCATCCCAGTGATCCAGTTACTTATAAGAAACCTAGGATTAGCAGTAAAACACAATTGTTTTTTATGTATTCGTATAAATATAATTATTTTAAATTTATCTTTATTATTTCTTATAATTATTTTTGTTGCAAATTTTACATAGGTCTATTCAGCAGAATTTTTTTTTATCATATAGATATTTAGATAAATGCATAATTTTAAATTGTTTCATCGAATTGAGACATAAAAAGATCGAATAGGTTACATATAATAATATTACAATAAGTGGGTTCTGGTTTTGTTACAATCCAAAAAATTTATTGAGAAATCAAAAAAAAAAAAACAAAAAAAAAACTACCTGGTAAGTACCGTATTGGAAAGTCACCAAATCTTGAGACGAAATGGAATGTTCTAAAAATATATACATTGCTACATAGCTTCCTGTCCGTCCGTATCCATTTGAGGAGGGGTGTCTTGGAAATTTTAAGAAATAATACAAAAACATATTATATTCTGAATTAACTAATGAATATAAGTATAGGGTAGGTAAATATTAATAATTATATCTGAAACCATTGATACTTACCAACAAATGCCACTGATGCTTCAGGAATAATTGATGCTTTGAAATTCGGAGCTGCTAGTACTTCTGCTGAACGTAGTATAGCAATCAACACAATAAACAGAATGATTACAAATTTCATTGTCGGAAATTTTTTTCAAACCAAAACGTAAGTGAAAAATTTCAATAAATTTAAAATTTAAAAAACGGTCTGGTTATTTGGCCCAAAAAAAATAGTCTGCAAAAATTCTTTAACGTATAAACTGGAATTTAAGCTTCCAAATACGATATTATTGTACTGCGGTTCAGAGAAAAAATGAATGAGGAATGAACATTTCGTCCCTTTTTGTACGAAAAAAAAAAAAAAAAAAAGTCATAAAATTGGAACCTATAAAATCAGTCGTAAAATTATGGATAGTTTAATGATGAAAAACGTACCAACATAATTATTGTTTAACTAAAATTTTAATTTTACTCTTTAAGGACGTTTACTACGTTCTCCCTCTTTCCTTTAGCAATTTAGTGCTACACGTCGAATGTCGAATCAAAATTAAATGTTTTGTCTTGGAGAATTTTAGAGAAACTTTGGTCGCGATTTAGCTGCTAAAGTAGGTACTTAAAAAGTTATAAATTTATTTTATTTTTTTTCTCATCTTTTATTCACACACACACACACACACGCACGCACGCACACACACACACATACTTGAAGCTAGTTTCTATGCTATTTGGGCCTTTCATTAAGTTATATAGGTTTTCTATGAAAATCTACATATTAATTTCGATCTCATGAAACGACCGAGGTAGAGATTGCTACGTTTTTTGTTTTTTTTTATAACCCAGGAAAAATTTTGGCCTCAAAAACTTGAATTCATATTCATAGGTATATAGGGTAATTCGAATCAAACCGCAACATTATAGCCATAATAATATGAAAATTGGCATGTTGCGTTTTAAACTGAATCATCTGTTACTTACTGTTACTTATGCAAGTTTGGATGGTTAAATTAAATTAAAACGCAACACTAACACAGAAGAAATACTATATTAACAATATAATAATTAATTTCAAATATGAAATTCTTCTATCACAAAAGGTACTCAAAATAACCAATTTTATATTAAAAAATTTTCTAAAAAAAAAAATTAAAAAAAATTATTGCATAAAACAGTGTTAGTAAAGATTAAATTCGAATCGTTGAATTTTAGATAAAAATTAATAATAAAAATAATGATATTAAAACTATTACGATGAATTTTATAAAAACATTAATGTTGTGGTTTGATTCAAATCACCCTGTATATATTTCTTTTGCTTGTTAACACGGTACAGGTTGCAATTTTTGTAAATTAGTTATGAAATTTAGTAAGAACATCGGTACTAAACTAAAGACCTGACCTATCGATTTTAGTATGGATCGACCAACAATTTTTTCAGTTATTTTGGCTATAAAATGCTCAAGTTGTGCGTAGTAGCAACAAAATTTTAATTAAATATTCAATATGATGTATTAATTTTGACATTCTAATAATTTTGATACTTATCGACCTAGTGGTACTGGTAGTACCATCATTGTTATGTTTATTTTGACAAGACGATGCTCAATGTTTAACCAATAACCAAGAAATTCGAAATAAATATTCTTTACCTACTTTCTATTTTACTTATTATGTCATAAATTTTAGCGCAGATTTGCTGGAAGATAGGGTAAGGTTGCCAAAATTGTATCACTTTTCAGTTTAGCTGCACATAATGACAAAAATAATATTTTTAGAATTCTTCATAATATATTTTCTGATTTTTATATAATTAATTCTATTATGTTTTCATTCAAACTACACTCCTACAAATATTGTCCAAATTATAGCTGATTTTATCAAAAAACCCAAAATTTTACGATTTAGGCAATTAGTTTCCTAAATCCTACCAGTCAGTTTCCTAAACCATACCTGTGATATCTATTTCATTTTTAAAGCTTATTTTATTGTTTTTGGTGTTGGTTTTATTTTATTTCTATTTTTTATCATATTTCTGAGATACTTTTAATGAATAAATAGCAATAGACTAGGTACTCATAATGTTTTAAAATACGTAACAACAAAAAGTGGTATGATTTAGGAAACTCATCACTCTTATCAATGGTACAAATTAAGAAAAAGTGTTCATTTCCAATTAAACTCAAATTTTACATCTTCGAAGTATAACTTTAATTAAAATTTTCTAAAAATATGATAAAAAATGTTTTAAATTCAACTATATTAACAATTTTGAGAGCTGCAACATTTTGTTGGGATACAATTCCCTCATAACCTCATATTAAACCTTATTATGTCATACGTTTATCTAACCTACATTCCATAAATCATTATACATGTTTACATTTTACTAATGGTAACACTGACATTGTGTCAGCTGCTATATTCTCCTTTGTGTCTGTAACTGTGATCTTTCAAGATTAGTCTCTGTTCTGGGTTCAGGAAGGGAATATACTGTGTAAATTTGAAAAATTATGTTCTCTTCAGTCCGTTGAAGCAAACTCCAACACATTTTTTTCAAGCCTAAGCTTATTAAAACAACATAATCAAATCATTTGTCCTTGATATGTTTTTTTTCTTAACATTGTAAAGAGGGGGAAAATGAGTATATTGAGAAAATTTTTGTTCTCTTGTTGTTATTTGTACTTAATTTCATTATTCATCTCGTGGGTTAGTAATTGACTCTCCCATTTTTTAAATATCAGCAGTGGTAGGTACTATTTAGGAAATGGTATGATTTTGGCAACCCTACCCTATTTCCGGAATATTCGTTTTAGTTATGATTTTGGTGGGTAAAATAGGTAATTTTCAATCAATAACTAAAAACAACAAAATTAATACAATCATTATTTAAGATCTATACTAACTTTTTAAATTTTGTAATGAGTTGTTGCTGCGTTTAGAGTTTTTTTCGTAGCTTTTCTGTGAAAATCTGCTGATTAATCTTGGTGTTATGGAACGACGTGGGGATGGGGGTAAATACGTTTTTCTCGTTTCATTAGTCCAGGAGAATTTTGTCACAAAAACTTAAATTCATTATGTATAGTTATACATAATTATAATATTACTTAGGGGATCGGTATTTTCGTTTTTATTTTGGCTATGAAATTCTTAATTTCAAATCGATTCGCTACGAAATTTTTAATAAATGTGTATTATAATTTATTATAAATTTCTATCAATTTAGGTACGGTAGTTCCGGTAACTATATTTTTGTTTTTATTGCAACTATAAAATTCCTAATTTTGGACCATTATGAACGTGATTCGAAATAAATATTTATTTCAATTTATTCTAACGTATTACTAATTTTGGCGTGGCTTGGCTGGACGGTACATACAGTGCAGCTATTTTTGTTATTATTTTGATTATAAAATGATCGATTTTCAACCAATAACAAAAAATTTTCAAAAAATATTGACTAAATATTTATTGCAACGTCATGCCAGTAATTCTGGTACGGACCGGCTGAAAGGTACTTCCAAAAAATAAAAATCTATTTTAACCTGACCCTTCAGGTTTTAGCGATGGGTCCCCAGCCAAAAAACGACAGGAAAGAGCGACCCAAAAGTAGCGTGTATATAAGACCACACATTATAATAAGCGCGTAGAGAGAGGGGGCTAAAACTTGAAGGGTCAGGTATTTTACATTTTAGCCGTCAGGCTCAAAGTAATAACATCCCGGGGGGTGGAGGGGGCGGAGCCCCCTCCCGAGGCGCGAAGCGCCGAGTTTTTCTTTCAATTTTGAAAGAAATAATTGCTTTCAACTGCGTAATTTTAGGTCAATCGTTAAAAAATTTATTACAATCATCACAATAATAACTTATTAATAATTTTTTAGTAACTATAATTTTCTACTTTTCGAAAACCTACTTTTTCTAACAGATTAGGATTTTTTTTTTTCTATAGAGCTTGCCTACGATCTTTCGTTATTCATTCTATATTCAATACATCAGTTGATCCGCAGTTTAGTTTTTTATAATATTTATTTCTGTTTTAGTGTACCTCATATGGGAAAACCGATTCTTTGGTTCGAATAAGTGAAATACCTACCCTGATTCTCAATTACAGTATTTTCAGCCTGTCAAGTAGCCTATTGTTCAGAGTTTCTGTTTCTCAGTTCTATTGCGTCCTTGAAATTTAATATTTTTTCTTTATGGCTCTATTTTCTTCGTTTTCCTTTGTCAAAAAATATGATTCAGTTCATGTTTATCAGCTTGTTTGCACTATTTTTACATAATATAAGTATTAAATGATCGTATTTTTCGGTAAATACTAAGTCCCTATTTTCGAAAACTACCAGAGTATTATATTATTTTCACTACCGTTACAGTCGTAATTATTTTCTTTATCACTCAGACAAAAGTAGTGTGAACGTAGTAAACTTTTACTTATCAATAGGTACTTTTAAATGAAAATCGCATTTGACAATATTGGTGCATATGGAAAAATACAAAAAGTATAAAACAAAATTATTTTGCTTTGTTTTATACTTTTCAGAATCATTTCAAAATTCAAACACATTCTTTGCAAAATCATCTCTTATACTGAGTGTTCCTCATACGTCACTCAACAATTACTCGCTTATTAAAAAGTATATCCAACAGACATCTAAATACTAATATAGGTAAGAAGTAGCTAATCCACTTATCTGAAAAATGCTGTGAGCATCCAAATCCCAAAATCAACAATTATTGTCAAAAATAATTTTTATTGAACGTATTTTTAAAGAGCTGCAGTCATGGTTTCTAGCTGAAGATGCAAAACGGTAGAGGCTAGGTTTTCTTCATTGAAACTCGAACAATGGTTCAATGTAAAAATGTACATTTCTAAGATTTTTCCTGGTTTTTTTCCATAAAAAGTATTTATTAAAAAAAAACAAATAAAAGTAACGTATTAAGGGAAAAACCATTTTTATAATTTTTTGTATCTATGAATTAGTTAAACCACAGAATGAACGTCAAGAAGATTTAAGAGGCTTTTATACATATAGATAATTATTTTATATTATTGATACATATGTACACCACAAGTATACATACACTATACTAACGCTGAAAAAAACATAAGATATCAATTACTGGAAAAATATAAAAAAATAAATGAATTCTACAAAATTGGGTTTGTTGTATTTGACATAATTATTTGAAGGTTTTCAGACCTTTTAGTAAGT
This sequence comes from Ericerus pela, assembly GCA_011428145.1. Taxonomy (NCBI): domain Eukaryota; kingdom Metazoa; phylum Arthropoda; class Insecta; order Hemiptera; family Coccidae; genus Ericerus; species Ericerus pela. The sequence continues at coordinate 111,661 of WOFM01000116.1, forward strand.
ATAAAGAAATGTTTTTTATCGATACAGAAAAAGTCAAATGGAAAATGGTCAAATAAAACACAGAAATAAGCAAATGATTAAAGCTTTGATTTTTGAAATCAATTTTACAAAATTTTTGGGCCAAAGATGAACTTATGTGCGTTCAAGTCTGTAGATTCTAAAAACCTCATTCACTAGAGTCAATGTAAAATGTGTATTGCCTTCAATGAACATAGTTACGATTAGAAAGCAGCATTAAGCGTGTGCAGTGTAGCACACATGCCGTTAGTGGAAAGACTTGGTGGTGCATAGTGGCACACATTGTGATTGAAGTGCTAGGGAAGTGAAGATATGATAAACTACTCGTATTTCTCAACTGGAAGAAAAAACAAAAAATGTTTTGAATTTTGAAAACATTGAGTAGTTTTAAAATGTGGGGTTGGTTTTTGACTATCTTTAATCGAAAAATTGTGGATAAAAGTTGAAAAATTTGAAAACGGAGATAAAGGTGATTACCTGACGAATAGGTATGTGAAAAATATGCATTTATTTTCAAAAAATATACACTAATTATCCTGAAATAAGCGAAAATGTGTGCTTATTGTTCTCCAAATCTGTACATTAATATACTTTTATAAATTAAAAAAATTTAACAAAAACAAAAATACAAAGATATTTAATTTTTTAACAAATTTTTATTTATATTTTCCATTAAATATTATCCACGAGGGTTTTTATCAATTTTTTTTTTATCTTAAATGCCTAAAGCATTTAAACAAACAAAGCTGTAAATAAGAGGGCTCCTAGGGGTCTGTAATCCTTTTGGTAAAAAAAAAAAAGCTTGAAATTTGAAAATTGTGTACTTTTGTCAATTTTTTTTGATTTTTTTGTTGGGGTGGAACTGTTAGAAGAGACCACAGAGGATGTTCAGGCCCTTCCTTTTACAACAGAAGTATTTACTTCCTTGTGAAAAAAATATAAACTGGATTGTGGAAATTGGATATTACTAAGTCAGAAATATGCCAGTTTATATAGCGCCTCAAATTTATGGAGAGTTAATGTAAACACAAAACATGGGGCAGCATAATTTTTAGTTTGCTGCTACAATAACGCATAAACTGCAAAATTTTCTATACATCGCCTACTTTTTCATCAAAATATGTCAAAAGATGTGTTTATTCGGAAATATTCGAATATATGTGTTTTCTTGGGGAAAAATATGTGGTAAAATATGCGTTTATGGCAAAATATGCAAATATATGCATTTATAACAAAATATGCATGCATAATAATGCGTTTCCAAATTTTGTGTTTAGGCTCAGGAGGATTTAAAACGTGGGGTAAAATATTCAAATTTTGAGTCTGATGTATAGAAAAAAAAATTTTTTTCACACATTTTTACTATTAAGTATTACCTCTATATAATTATATTAACGAGAAATCTGTGAATAATTCTTCCAAATGAGCGATCATTCAGACGTTTGCAAATTTTTCCAGTAGGGTTCGAAACCGTTAAAGATCTACGGATGCAGTGTCTCACATTTTATTCATACCCCATTAACTATTTTTTTACGTATCCTTCACAAGCTGGCCCCCGATTATCAAGACCTTACAACTCGTAACTTCAAATTCCAGACACTTTAAAGTCGATGGAACGAATTCGTCAAACATGTTCCAGCCAATTTATTTCTCAGCTTATTCATCGCGAGTATATTTATAAGGACGCGATCTTGAAGTCCATCGTCGCGGCAGTCACCTTTTCTGCACATAAATTCGTTTTTATTTGGCATTTTCAAAAATAAGGGAGAAAATATCGAATACGTTATTGGTGGTTTAGATTACATCGATATAGCTGCTAGGCTGTATGCCATAGTCTATGTGTACGGCCTATCTGCAATAGAAACGTGCCATTTTGTTGGGCCACCCGCACGATTCCACGCACCTAGCCCATAACATTATTTACTCACCCAAACCACCAAATTCTGAATACTTTGTTAGCACCTACACTCGATCTCGACCACATGGTATGATATTCCTTTAAACATAATATGTGAATATGTGTGTGTGTGCGTATGTTTTATTTTTTTTCTTTGAGGTTAACTTCGAACTGTTTCAAAATAGTCTATGTTTTTTCACAGGTTCGGTCTTTGTTCGTATAGGTGAGTGTATGCGTCAGTTGTGTAAATAATTAAGCTGGACGTAATCAAATTATCACCATTTTACGACGCAGACGTATAGGTACTAGAAAAGAGAACAAATATTCAGTAACCTTTCTCATCTGTTGCGATGTCTGCTTTATATACTATAGCATATTATATTTTCTTTTTTTTTTTAGTTTCTCATTTTTTGTCTTTTGTCGACCCCTCATATTGACATATTATACATCAATGTGAGACGTCCAAGGCACTCAAAAGTATATTATTGTGATTTCAACCCTTAGTAAAAGACATACTTTCCATGGGTTAGGGATCTTCTATTCTATGTTTGTAGGTTACATTCTTTAGGATAGAGTTTCAATTATGGGTTCTCAGTCGGATGTACGACGATACGGAAGAAAAAATGGTGAAAACACCGAAAAATAACCTAATTACCAGTTTTAATTATTCATGCAAATGTGATAAATGTCATAATTTTACACGTTGTGTCCACCACCCAGATATAGGCGAGAGAAAACAATTAAAACTGAAGATTTCCTGGTTTAGTGTCAACACTCGAAACGAGAAATTAGCATACAATACGATTGATAGTGTCATATTTAGCTGGCCTAAGTGTATTTGGAACCCATAGTTTATGGAAATTATATTTTTCTGGAAAGTTTCATTTTCGAAAAGATGGAAGTTTTGTACCTACGTACATGAAGTTCATCATTTATGGTTGCATTGAAAAATTTTATAATTACTTAGTTAGCAGGCTAATTAAATGTTGTATGTATAATTATCTTCTTGAACAAGAGTTAATTGCGGCGAAAACTATTGTTGAGTAGGTGATAAGGTAACTGTGCCACATAGGATTTTGCTGGAATTTGGACAAATGAAAAGATCTCGGTAAAGGAATACTTTTTGTGAATTTTGGTATACTTCATTGGTTAGAGCTATAGAAAATTTAACGATGAACTCGAATCTCAGCTCATAATTTATCAATTTTGCATTATTCTTCAATTTCACATACTGTAATCGTTAAAATCTTTCAAATACACAGGGTGTTCGGAAATTATACAATATACATAACTTTAAGGATCGTTTTTGCGGGTCATGAAAACAAAATAGTTCTATTTTCAAAATGCTGAATAATGCCTCTTTTTTGATTAAAATTTCCTCAAATTGGGGAGAAAAAAATCTAAAATATGATACAACCCCTTACAAAAAAAAAAAAATTAATAAAAATGAAAGAAATTTGATGCAGGAAAGTAAGATTTCTTATTTATTTTCGCAGAGCTTTTAAAGTTTTACTCACATTTGGGGAAAATGAAAATGTGTTGTCACGTTTTAAACAGCCATGTCTTTTTAACCGTTTTTCATAATATGTACTAATTATCGAAACATGAATATCAATATTTTATTTGGGAGTGAAAAATACAAACGAAATAGGAACCTACCTATAATTTTATCTACTATCTAAGTGAAAATTCAATAGATTTCGAGGAAAATAGAGTTGAAAGTTAAAATTCAGTTAAAATTGGTTTCTAAAATTAAGATAAGGGGTGGGTACTCACTGAGTTCAATATAATTAAGCTTATGAGAAATTTTAACTAAATTTTAATTTTCTACCTTGTTTTTTTGAAAAATTATAAGTTTTTAAGAGAAAAAACACACTTTCGAAGACTAAGTACAACATGGAAGGGAAACCTTTCTCAGTATTTTTAAAAAGTAAGGTTTTATTTTGACCACAGAAATCAATCCTAGAAGTTATGCCGACTAAATTCCGCTAAGACCATATTAGTAAGTTTGAATTTTTTTTTAACTTGTTTGGGAGAGACGGGGTTCAATTTCTTCAATTTAAGGATTAGTTTTTTTTTTTTTTTTTTTTTTTTAACATTAGTGGAAGATTTTAGTTGATTCAGAAAAAATATATGCTGGAGCCTTTAAAAGATGATATGACCAAAATTCCATTGTTCTGGTTTGAGTTTGTCAAAACTGAAAAATTTTTAATTACACCAAAAGAAAAATAAATGTATTTGTCTGATACGAAAGGTATTTTCTAAAAAAAAATTTTTGAACATTTTTTAGGCCTATCATTTATATAAAATAAAATTATGAGACGGGAATTTTCAAAAATAATGTTAACGAGTGTACCAATTAGAAGAAATAAATGTTTTACCTACTTTCAAATTAGTAGATCAAATTTACTGAAATTCAGAGAAAATTTTCATTCGTTAGAGACGAACAGAGTTTAGTCTCTAGATTACAACATGAAGGATTAAAAAAATTATCTCGTGTTTTAAGGAACGATTTTTTTTTTTTTTTTTTGAATTGCTGTACATAATGGAATTTGTTTCTGTTTTCGGTTCATAAATATTGGCTTTAAATTCGGCTTATTGTATTAGTAAAATTATTCAAAAAGATATAATGGTGTATAGTTTCGAAATCATTGCTCAACTTTCGAAGAAGTTCTTGGAAGGAACTCCTGAAATTTTCTTCAGATTTACGACTTAATCGGTACCTACTTATGTATGTTATTTGATAACTTACAACCAAAACAGAGAATTATAATGCTTATGAGTTAGAATGTTTTCGAAAACATTATATTTTATACTTAACGATCTAATCCAAGTGTGCAATCTATACTTGGAGTGTGTGTAGGCCCAGACAAATTTGATCACGAGATGGGTCAAATTTCCGCAACAAAATAAACTTAATAAATTTGGTTGGACACGAGATTACTGTATTTTATATGCGGAAGTTTCGTACCTTCGGCGTGAATAAATTTGACGAAAAGAGAGCTTTGTTGTTTATTCAGTTCATACTTGCACGAGAATGTAGAATATTTTTAATAAATAATGCCGCAATCAGTCGTGATTATTCATAAGAATACGACAGTAGGGCTATTTGTGACAAAAAATAAATAAAAAATTAAATTTTGCAATTAGTGAAAGATGATACTTGCCGATAACAAATTAGAGTTAGCACGAACTGTTACATATCTCTTAAGTTATTTGCTTAATTTAATATTCTCTCTCTCTCTCTCTCTATCTATCTCTCTCACCCTACCTTTTCGTATTTTCAAATGTACGTTTTGTAATACCTAATCATAATAATGTGTACTAAATGATTTTCTTCCGGTAGAGAGGATGGGAATTGCGAATGCTGTTAGTAACGCCTGTCGAATAACTCTTTTCTTCACAAAATTAATAGTCCTTTTTTTTATCTTCTCTTCATTTTATTTTTATTATTATTATTTTTTTTTTATTTCTTTCTCACTCTCTTTCTCTCTCTCTCTCTCTCTCTTAAACATTCTCTTTCCCTTTTGCTAACATCAGTTATTACTTATTTACCAACCAGTTTCAAAAAAAAAACAAAAAAAAAACGTAAATTATGAAAGAGAAAAGGAGACAGATACAGGGGAGATACAGAAAAAAATGTTTGTTTGTTCATTAAGTAATGGCGGTGGTTTATGGAATCGGTTTTTCGAAATTGTTTAATATTTCGAGAATGTAATTATCGAAAATTTTATTTTTGGAATTCTATGATTTCTTAAAACTAGAATGAAAAAAAAAACAAAAGCAAAGAATGAAAATTTCTACACAACAGTAATATTCCTGCAAAACATGGGTCACTATGTACGCTTTCTCAGAAAACTTTCCAACTGAGAGCATATTTTTAGTACAGGTTTAGTATATCAGCATATCTCTTCGTGAAAATGCCATGTGATGAAATACTGAAGGGATATTGAATTAAGGGGTGGAGCGTGTGGGCGAGAATTTTCAGAGAATGTTTGGTAATTCAGCCAGAAACATATTTAATGTATTTCAGTTGGACGCATCATTAGCAAAATTAAATTTGAACGTCCTGGGGAGTGGATCTTCAACTGACGTCCGAAACGTTAAGTTCAAAAAATTAGTTTTATAGTTTGGAATTGTTTCAATAATGTCCTTCCTTATGTTTTTTCGTGTTCGATAATAATTTACTCAAACTGATTAAAGATTTGTTGAAGTTAGTATTGTTGGCACAGAAAATGGTGTGGTGTGGACTTTTTTTGAGGAGTAATGCTCAGTAGAATTTTAAGGGAGACAACTTTTTTTTATTCTTTGGAATTTTCGTTCCTCAAATAACTTTTTTTTGTGAAATTCTTAGATATGTACCTACAATCGGTTACTAACAGTTAGGGGTGAATTTAGGGGAATCTGAGGGATACACACTGTACTTGGGGGGTCAAAGTACCCCTGGCATAAGCTTAAAATCTTTAATTCGAAATTTTAGAATAATTAATTCATATTATTAAGGAGAAGAAGCATCGAAATGTTCAAAAACACTCTTTAAAGGTTAGATATTTTTGTTTTTCTTATTATTCTACAACATTGATGAATTTACTCAATAACATTTATGTTAAATTTACTGAAATTATGTGTTATTGTCTCTTTTAAAATACGCCAGTATCTATAATAAAATTTAGAAACAATTAAATTTAATATTTAGGCTGTACAAGTGTAAATATAAAAGACAATTGAATGATTTAATTGGAGTAGGTAATATTTGTCTATAATCTGCATGGCTGCAGCCCTGAAATAATCTCTACTGAAATAACATGTGATTAATACAATTGTTTTCGTACTAATCAAAAGAAGTTTTTCCCTTGACTTTTCGTTTTATTGTTTACAGGGTCGAGGGAATGGATATTAAAATTAATCCTGAAAAGATAATAAAACGATTTCAACTATTTTTTGAATTTGGAAATTTGATTATTTGATGTGTTCAGCCATTAGAAGCGGCATTCTGTGAAAATAGAAAACACTCAAAGTGACTTTCTGGTTGAAATTACCTCCTTTACTACGGTAATTAATGATTTTTGGTGGTGTAGAACATAGGCTGATTAACAAAGTCAAATTTTTAGCTTTCAAATAAATTTAATTATAGGCCTATTTTTTTAAAAGACAAATTGATTCAATCAACCTTCAAGAGAAACTCTATTACTAATCGTTACTGTAGAAAAGTTTTATAAAAATATGTTCTACTTCATTATTTTAATGCTTGTGAAATAGATATCTACTGTTTGAATGAAGTTTACTACTCAGACAATTTTCATTATACCTAATTTAGTAAATAAAAAAATTGGAATATTTAAAGTTACCCAAATTATAGTTGAATTTGAACAGAACTTTGAGTTTCTATAGGTACCGAGTAAACAATTAGGTATTCAAATATTTGAAAACGTAAAATTTCCAGAACTCCAATTCTCTCTTTCTAATCGATGAAAGAAAATAACTTTTTCTGAAAAACTTGAAAAAATATTTCTCAATTTCTGGGAGTTGATGAAAATATGGTGAAAAAATACTAAAAAAACCTTTTTAGTGGGCCTTTCAACTGAATATTCTCTCTTACCGTCATTCCTTTGTGAAATTTTCTGATTAAAATAATATTGTATGCTGAATAATGCGGGACAGTTCTGAAAAATAAAATATTAAAAGAAAATATTGTACGTGTAACAAACATCGTATTATCTTGCAAAACATGTTCATAATAGATCGTCCAATTTGTGTGACGAAAATATTTTCTAACATCACAACAACAATTACCCTCGCCCCCAACCCCCCAAAAAAGTGGTTAAAAACGATTAGTTCTCGTTTCAACTGCAGTCAACGTCAATCTGAAAACCAAAAAAAAGAAAAAAATCATAGACTACTTGAGTTCTTTTTTTAATCGGTTCATTAACTTTACTCGTCTTATGTTGTGTTTTTTTTTTCTCATTTTTAGTTGCCACCTAAACACACGCGGATACCTTTTTTTTTTTTTTTAACACATTCAAACCGTTAACAGGCCAAGACGATTCGAATTTTTTTTTTCACACTTTCGCACAATAAATTGTGCCCCCAGTTGACATGGAAATGGTTTACCTCTGTTCGTTTTCATTATATTTTCATTGTCCGAGGTGACTAGTTCGAGTGCGGAACTAATTCGGATTTTTAACACCAAAACCGTCATCAAATAGAATACTAAACCACTTCACACGTAGCCTATACTACAGTTGTTCATAATATGTTTTTTTTTTTGTCCTTTGCTTCTTCTAGATTTCGAAAAAGGGAGCTCGTATTTAACTATAGGCCTACATCAAAATACCGAACATTTTTTCATCTATATGGGTCGGTATTCAAAAATCACAAATTGGACAAGGCGTGATGATAAGGGTTGCGAAGGTGCAAAATTTATGGGTGAGACCACTCTTCACGCTGCACTTATATGTATGGGTATTTCATTTGTATTTCTACTTGTTTATCTTAATTAGAATAGAACTATAGTTTTATGCAGGTGATAAAAAAAAGAAGAAAAATCTGAAGTAGTTTCGTTTTGAATGAGAATACAACTCTATATGCTGAACATTTGTTCAAAAAAGTAACATTTTGCTCTCTTTCAACCTCTTGTGTGGTTGATGAGGCACAATCCTTTCATTTCTGAAAACATTTTACAAATTTTTCTTCAGTTTTCTTTGCTTCAACGTTTTAAATAAACATCAATGAACTGCTTGATAACTTAGAGTATTCCAAACTAAAATTTTCAATTATTTTAGTTCATTATACGATAAAGGCCTAAACTTCGAATAGTTTAGGTATGACAGCTCTACGGACACTTACTTGCTCACATTTTCATTGATAGACTGTTAAGTTACCAACTACCTGGGTGCCATAGAACTACAGTAGTTAGACAATTTCCTAAAAAAAAAATAATGGCCAAGTTTGCATAAAGTCTGTTATGTACCACGTTTACCCTTACTTTACCCGCCATTTTAAAATGTCCTCATACATATTTTGGACCACTAACTTACCTATAGGCACCTGCCATCCTTTTCACCCCTAAATTGATTTCACTTAAATATATGGCAAATTAAGAGGGATAAAATATACATTTTATGACACGTCAAAGTTGACACTTTGAAGCGAATACTTTCGACTACTGGACTAACCAGAACACCTACTGTTTTTCCATGTTTTTCTTATATTTTTCTAATAATACAAATATAGGTAAACATGGAAAACTAGTATATAAAATACTAGTTAAGATTTGATTGGTCGAATATCGAGTACATTCCTTATGGATTATTGTAATCCAAAATACAGAAGTACATATATTCATTGGTACCCTGTGTATTTCAGCCACTCAATATTTTCTCCCAAAACACCAAAATTTGTCGAAATTCTCCCATTAAATCAAGGGTTTTGACAGCCTTGCTTCCTCCCCTAACGGAAGCTACCGTACTTCATCTGCCAAAACCCCTAAATCCAAATCAACTAGTAATCTTGATTTCTAGAGAGAAGAGGAGCAAGATCACTTTTAAACTTACTAACTTGCAGTCTTAAAATCAAACACTTCTTAACTTTAACTCATTTTTAGTCAAGGCATAAATGTCTGTATTGTCTTCTCATCATGAAAATAGTCAAAGTTAACGTTTATTAATATTATTTCAGCCTATAGTTAAAGGCAATTAGAGCTGAGTTCAAGTATCTCTCGTGTATTTCATTGTGAATTTTAATAATTAAAATTCTTCATTTTGAGGTAAATAAAATCATTCGTTTCATTTGTCATCAAAATTGTCTTTTGTTGAGCTTCTCTCAACACAGGACAAATTATATTGAGTCACTCCATAAAAAATTATTTTCGAAAGTATTTTAGCTAAAATAAATTTGCTGTCTCCTAACAGCTGAGAATCTCCAAATATGATTTTCTTCTGAGTTACTGTATCAAACCCATAATATATGGGCAAAACCCTCTCTAAATAATTAGCCTAAACCTTTTATTACATATTACAGCAATTATTCTAACAATGATGAGGGTCTTTGGATATTTTGAATTTTGTCTCAGTAATGTACATTACAATGTAATGTTAAAGTAGACAAGTTTTTAATTTTATTAAATTTTGTTAGACAATCATGCAAGTATAATGTTTGAAATGGACAAACAAACTTTTATTGAATCTGCTACGTAATCTACAGAAGGTTTATAAGAAAATCTCTAAGGTCCTCTGAACTTTTAATGTATCGGCGGTGATTAATTTAAATGATTACTGTTTTTCGAACTCATCAAACATATGAAAATTATTACAGATTAAGCATCAATCACATAATGGATGGATCTGTAGGTACATTGAAGTAGTAGAGTGTGGAAATTTCATTAGACTCTCTGTGATGACCTTGTTTGATGATTTGATTCCACTATCATTTTGAAAAAGTATATTATAATCGAATTAAAAAAAACACCAAAGTGTCGTACACTCTTGAATTGAATCAACCTGAGCTGTGACTGCTGTGAGCAATAAGACAGATTATAATTATGTCGCTTCCTCAAAATTTACCCTGGGTGATGAAGATAGAATGTTATTGTTGGAGTTACACTGATTGCTTGAGCCCTTGTTGGCTACACTGATATGTTTTACTACCATTAGTTATTCTCTCGATATGTTTTCATTTGTCACTTCTCTTTCTGGTGTTCTTAGAGTTAACATATCCTTTGTTACTCTCTATATAATAAACAATTACTTGGTGTGGTACTGGCGTGTTTTCTATTAATTACTTTATTTTATTTACTTCTTCATTTCATCTATTCGACTATCTAATGGACATATTGCCCCCCCCCCGGTGTCTAACAGTCAATGGTTTCTTGAGGACTGTTGGTTGTTCAAGTCGCAAAACTTTTACCCTAATTTTGAACAACAAGATAATTCAAATATTTTTCATTCCTTCCGAGGTCATGTAGTTTAATGTTCAATTCAAACTTTGGTCTTAATAATATTCCGTAGGTTGTGCCTAATAATAATTACTACTTCAGGTTATCAGTCACAGCTTGCATTTGTTGGTGTTAATTAAAAATGCATTAATTGTACTCCGGGTGAATAAGTTAATTCAGTATTGAATTGATTAAGCTTACAGTGATTAGAAGAGTCGTATGGGCTTGCATGTATTGGAACGAATTATTATTCATCTTCCTTTTGACCACTATTTTCTGTTACAAGTTGATAGTCTGAGATTGTTGAGCCTTTTGACATTTGAAAACCACAACGAATGAAGAGCAAAAAATTGCTTTTAGAAATAGATACTTATAATTATGCTTTTTTGCAGCATCCACCCAAAAATTAAACTTCTTAGTGGTCGTAAACTGAACAAAAAATGGAGAATTTTAACAGGGTATGAAAAAATGCATCTCCTAACACTTTCTTGCACCGTTAGATTCACTTCTCGCACGTCTCCATTTCATTTTCTCGTAAAATTAATTTTTTTCTTAGTTGAAAATTTTGCTTTTGAACCGAGACGTAGAGATGAGAAAGGATGTTGAAAGTTTTCTGGTGAAAAGAAATAAAATTATTAATTAATAATTTAATTAATTTAAATATTTTTTTTTATTGTGAGGTGGAGGTGCTTGTTGCAAAAAATATTACGTGTAACGCGGGTATAAAATGGTTGATTGCAGATATTTAACCCTCGCCTTCGATTTTGGATCGTGCAGCAAATTTCATCCTAACTGCAAAATCATCTACTTTTCGCACTTTTATGTATCACAAAAAACTATTGTTCGTTTTCTGACAATTTTTCATCGGCTGATTTTTTTTTACTTCGTGTGAGCACAAAAAAAAAGTACAGGTACAGTAACCTAAATTCATTTACCTCTACCTGTAGAGCAAGTTCTGCTTCGGTTAGCCTCCCTGCGGAATATATTTATTATTTTTCCACTGTTGTTTTATTGAGCTCAAATGGCGAAATATTGTTTCTCTTCAATTTAAATCAAATTCACTTCGTATGTCATCAGTCGACCATTATTTCATCCTTCGAGCGACAGCTGAAGTTATTGTTGTTGTTTTTCTTTCCGCAATCGTGTCGAATTCACGCTGAATAAATAACGTTTAAACATAATTCAGTTATTTTTCTCTCTGTCTCTCTGTCTCTTTGTCTCTCTCTGTCTCTCACTCTCTTTCACTCACTCACTCTCGTTCTGTCCTTTCATTCCATCCATTTCTTTTTCATCAGTAGCACGTTGGCACACTTGACACGGTTTTTAAAAGACAAGAAACGACAAGACGTAGACAAGAGAAGGTGTCAGACGGCCACTAATAATTTACATCCGACTTGTCAATCACTTTGGTTATCTTAAGGTGGTGAAAAAGAAGTTGGAAAATATAAAAAGTAAATAAATAAAAAAGTGAACAGAAAAAAAAAATTGACTTCGTTCGAAAATCTATAAGGACTTCCCGACGATTTGCATAAAGCAGTGTCATCTAGATCCAGACACGAAATCGCTTTATAAATACTCACGACATGATTCGCCTTCCATTTTTACAACTCTCCGACGATAAATCTTTTGCGGACAGACACTGATAGTTTGGTCTCAAACACCTGTTACATTTGCTCGATTTACACGATAAAGTATGCAATATTCCGCACAGTAGCGAAGTACACGCGGATGGGAACGCCTTTGATTTAAATTTTTCAGGCTTCTGTACGTAGGTATGGAGATAGACCTACCTGGTAGTGCGTGCCGAAAGAAAAATATACCTATGAATTCTGGTGACTGCTTTACCGCGAAAAGGTGCAATAGGGAGGACCAGTTTCGGTGGATGTTGTTAAAAATCACACGTTGTTAAAAATCACGTAAGAATTCCGCTGATGAAGTTTACGAAGTACCTAATGATGTAAGAGTATTAGACATTGGGGGCAGTATGTTCATGAAATGAAGGGATAAGTTAATCAAGTAATTAATATAAAACACTCCTGTATCGCATTAAGTAAGCATTTATTATATAGAGAATAAGAAAGATATGTTAATTCTAAGAACACCTGAAAGTAGAATGAATAATTATAATGTATCGAAAGAGTTGGGAACCACGATATATCATATCAGTGAAGCCAACAAGTGTTCAAGCAATCAGTGTAACTCCAATAAAGAGATTAAGAAAACGAAGTGGATGTATCAGCATCGAATCATTGAGTACCTACCCATATTGATATGTATCAGCTGATACCAATATTCTGCTCCAATCATGGATATGACCTAGAATTGACAAAAAATTTTCCAAGAATGAAAATCCTACTGATGGATATTAAGTAGGTACGTACTCAAAATTAAATTTTGACGACTCCCAATGATTTTCATAGAAAAGAACTCCACGAAGTTACAAAAAAAAAAAAAAAAAAAATTAAAAATGGGCATCTATGGATTGCCAAAGAGAATATTTTGTCACTGATGTAATAATGCACTGACACCTTTATAGTTTGGTACCTGCGGGATCTTGGTACCTAGATAGTGCAGGGAAGAACATTTGGGCACTGGTGTAACGCATTGATGCTTAGGTACCTGGAGCCTTGATGCCAGTGTATTTTAAAATACAAAATTTGAGTATCAATGCTATGCATTAGTGTCTCAGTACAATTGCATTTTTTTAAAGTTTTTTATATTTCATATTTTAGTTTACTTTAAAAATTTTCCACCCCTTCTATCTAGAGCCCTATAAATACAAGTACGGCAATATGCCATTTTGTATCCATAGTTTTTATTCACATAACACTTACGGAATTTCAGTTTTATCTTAAGAACCAAGGATACGATTTCAGCGAAATTTTCACAGAATTTTAGCAGACATGTGTTAATATTTCACTAAAATTTCAGTTTTCTATAAACAATGGTTCTCCTACAATCGCATTTGATAACTTTGATTGTATAGTTTGAGCCCATAAAATTATGTGTGATGATAAGAGGCTTGTTTCTTTGGCCCTTCAGTCTGTTGGGCGAATGGGGATATCGAGTAAAACCATGGAATAGATCTATAAAATTAATAAAAAAATTTAAAACCACAAAATTTCTCAAATTTAACATAAATATCAATGAATTTACTTATGAACTGTTAAATACAAAATGGCGTATTTCCGGACTCGTAAATATAGGGCTTTATTCTAACCGGTGATACATTTATTGCGCGCATATTTTCATTTTGCTTAATTTTTGCAGACAGAAAAAAGTCATTCAAGGCAACTCTTCTAAATTTTTAGAATCGATTTTGAATTTATCATTAAAGACTGTTTGCAACCCCTGCAAAAAATATCAAAAATTAGACTTGACTTAATTTTCTAAACAAGAACTCCCCCTCCCCACATTAAATTTATTTTTATATTTCCAAAACTGAAGAAAGTTTCAAAAAGATTTTATTTGTCAAACATCAAAAGCAGTGAAGTAGGTAATGACGAAGTTATAATAGTTGTGAAATCACTTAATTAGTATAATACTTTGAACCTAAGTAGCATAGGCAAGAAATCGTATATTTCAGTGCTACTTTCACTATCAATGTCAGTGGCACCAACTTATATGTACAGCTAGTATAGCTAGTATAGCCAGCTGCTACACCCTGGAAAATTGGTTGCACTTGTAAAATGACAAATCATTATAGATCTGTTTTTTTTTGCTTGCTACATAGAACGTATATTTTTGTCTATTTTTAAATATGACGAACATATCCGTCTACACGTTTTCAAATACTAAAAACATAGGTATTCATCAACAACAAAACATCCTATAACTCTTTATAAACAACCACTAATTTACCAGTATTTGATTTTATGAATATAGATATAATGTCTGTATACTCATGGCCTAATTGTGCCTGTCCCTCGAGTATATTGCGAGTCAGCATAACCCTATAGTAACAACACCCTACCTCACTTAGCATATCTGACACGTACACTTACATACCCCAAACGAGTATATAAACCCTTGATTCGAAAGAATAAGACACAGTTCCTAGACAGTAACTTCTTAGTACATAAAACCTCTCTTACAGAGCTGATAGTGAACAGACAGTCTTGTCTAAAGGGTTGTAAACCCATATGTTAAATTTATTGTATAATATTAACATATTAATTGATGTACTGGTGTCGTACAAATTATTATCTTATTAAAAGTGTTAATTCAATCTTATGTTTTAAATATTATTGAGTCTCTCAAATACGTTAAGGTCCACGATAGTTGTGGATGATAAATTGAATATTTTAATTATTATAGAGGTATTAATGCTTGTCCAGTGATCAATATCTCGTGTATGGTGTTACACTGAAAGTGGTTCTAATTAGGTACATTACCACCTCTTTTGGCCGTTACACTAGACCTGGCAAAAATCTAAATTACCACCCGTCAATTTTCGATGTTACAGTTTTATTGGTAAACAGATCTCCGGATTTAAATAATTTGCCAAATTTCATGTATTCATCATTAACTAACTGATTTTTATGTTTGACCAGTCAAATCTTCATGTAAATTTCTCTAGTCTTGAAATCTAAATACAAATTGGGGTTCTCATTTAAGAAGAATGAAGTCAGACCCAGTTTTGGCATTTGTAAGGGTTTCAAATTATTTGTAATGACTAATTCGAAATCTACGCTAAACATTAACAGGAATGACTTTGTATGACTATTTTGGTAGTCACCTTAAACGACTTCTTAGATCAACTTCTTTCTATCTTCAAAAACAAAGGAAAAAGGGGATGTTTTCGCTTATAAATGAAACACCTTGTACGTAGGTACTGTATTTATTTTCCTTTTTTTTTTTTTTCCAGTTTTTCAAGTTATTCTCCTAATACAGATACCTATACATACGTTAAAGGAGCAAAGACAATTTATTGAGATGTTTTGCGAAGATTATTGGAGATTCTTCAAGAGTGACTCATTCTGTGAAATAATTTCACGGAAACGAAGTTACAGGAAAATAAAAGAGCAACTATGAACGTCCCTTTTACATTTTCTCAGTTGATAAGAATTCGAGATGAGGGTTTTAATTGACAAAAAAAAATGTGTAGAATTAATCTGTTGACACAAAATTGCAAATTTTGAACCTGACACGAAAATCGAAAAATAAAATAAGCTCAAATAACTATCACATTCATGCATATTTTGTCAAATTTACAAATAAAGTTATCGCGATGACTTTCAAAAATTTTGAATAGGTGAATTATAACTCCACTGACCTCCCTTTTGAAATCCACCTCCTGTTTTTCACCTTTGATTTGGTATTTTAAATGCTCCTGAAACTCATGTTTTCGTTTCTTCGAGTCCAAACAAGCGATTGCAATAATTTAAACAATTATTTTTTGTATGAATTACTTTCATTCCATGTAACAGTTTAAATTTCAAATTTGCAGGTATTTAGTAAGCTACCTGCACGATCTTCAGAAATAAAATCAAATTTTCTCACATCCATCCTTCTGAAAACGACTCTATCAAAGTTTCTTTGTTTTATTTATTTAGAATTTTAATAATGAGCTAAAGCAAGACCAAGTCTCGATATCTTGATCTTACGGTTTTACACTTGGCATTTTCTGCAGGACCAAGTCTACATTATCAGGGTGAATTATTTTGCTCATCACTATACTTAGAATAAAACTTTTTTTTTTTTTTTTTTTTTTGGCTCAGCTACTAGAAACTCTAATTTCATACCATCCAGACCATAATCACGGCCAATATCATGGTACCTATTTCGCCATTATTTTCAGATCATTCGTAATAACAGTTACCTACTTATTTTTTGGGTTCTATTTTTCGTCTTCCGTTCTCAATTTCACGCAAAGCACGCAAAAATCATTCGGGTTATATCCTGGTCTTCGCGGGTAAACATGTGATTTATTTTTTATTTTTTTTGGTAAATTACCGACATCTAAGTTTGTTTTAATTTTATTTTAATTGACCAACGGTGTAAAATCTCACGCTGTACTCCGCTACGGACGTCCCACGTCGAAAATTGCTTTCTTTGCTGGTGCACGTGACCTGAAACAAGAACAAATTTTTGTAAATAAATAAATAAAAAACTCTAGCGTAGCAACATTACGCAAAAAAACCCCGTTCGCCAATCAACATCTACAAATTTAACTAGCATTCCTGAATTTCAATTGCTTGAAAAAATTTGGAAAAACTATCGATAGTTATCGATATCTAACAAATATAATTATAGATCTATCAAAATTTCGTTGTTACAGTTTTAAGTAAAATTAGTAAAATAACCTTCGGCGCCCTAAATACGGAACAGATACTTCAAGCAACTCAGGTGATTTGATTTTTTTACATAAATTATTTTTTTATCAGAAATTACCGAATCGGTAAGCCCAAAATCACTACCATACTTGGTCCAACGCAGGAAATATATTTCATAAAAATTTTGACCTCATCCTTATTTTTGTAGTTTCCTCAAAATACTGAAAAAACCACTCATCCAAAATTTTTTTTCTAGTTTTCTTTAAAACTATCGATTTAGTAAGCACCAAACCTCTATCAGATTTTTCCTTATATAAAAACAAAATTACAGTCTCGCAATCATTTGAGTGCTTTCCTCAAAATTATAGGTAAACCATTTTTCTAAGAATTTTTTGTTCCCAGTTTTATCTGAAACTACTGAACTAATAAGAACCAAACTCTTATCAACTTTGGTCCTATAAACGTACCACTTATGAAAATTGTTTCCTCAAAAATCACCTTTTAAGGATTCTTTTATTTTCCAGTTTTCTCCAAAACTACTGAACCAATAAGCACCAAATTTCTTTCAGATTTGCTCCCATATGAGAAATATCTTCCGCGAAAATTTCAGCTGTGATTTTCTTTTTGTAGTTTTCTCAAATCTGTGAACAAGAAATTTGAGTCATACACACACAAACACCCGCGCGCACGCACACACGCACCCACACACACACACACACACACACAGATACGTATTGTTATAATAAAACTAAAAGGAAGAAATTTGTTCGCCTAAAATTCCTGTTTCTTGTTTTGCAAAATAAATACGCATGCATCAACTATCAAAATTTTTCAGTGTTTCCACCAAACAACAAATAGAACAGTGTTACCACATTCATGCTAGCAAAATTCTTAGGTCAGCACAAGCCAAAGCGCTACTTTAGGGCTCGTATTTTATATAAGTACCTACATAGAAAAAAATTTAGCTTAAAATGGAAAAATGGCAATAATCATTTTATTTTCTCATGAAACGAAAAATGTTCATCATCCCCACCCCTAACTCTTTTGTGAGATTGATTTTAATACTACGTTGGCCAACAAACTGACGAAAAACATTTAACTATAGATTCTAAATTTGTTTTTACTGAATTTGTGCGTACATCTATATTATAACATATTACGTATACTATAGAGAAACAAAATAAGCCTGATGAAGTCACCATACTTTTAATCTTTTTTTTTTTTCTATCTCTTCATCAGAAGCAATGTTTTTAGCTGCTTCATTGGTGAGTAGTCAAAAAATCGAGAGGCTCACAATCGATAAGATATGTCACGATGGGTTTTAATGGTTGGTGATTACTCGACCATAAAGATATCGAGGTGAAAAAAAGTATGTTATCATACAATCTGCGGTGGTAGCATATTTGAGGTAGTCTAGGGATGATATAATGGTATAAAAAAAAAAAAAGGAAACGAGTTAAAATCGGATTACAATCGGTAGGGGATCCGTATTTCCATCACCAAAAAAATATCGTCGAACTTTAAATGCGATTCGATTTTTCATTTCTTTTTAAATTATTGACAAAACTATGAGATGTGTTTATTTCTCCTCCCAAAAAGAAAGAGGAAAAAAAAATTGATCTCTACTTCTATATAATATATAATATAATATAAAACGAGAATACTCAAGAGATGGTAATTGATTACATTATGTAGGTATAGAGAGAAAGAAGGCGTAAGCAAACTGCCGCTGATGAAGACATAGGTTTCCTGGAAATCGTATATAGCTAACGTACCTACCTAGACCTACCTATTCTACCTGTAACAGATCGTAAATATAGTCTATAAGAATATACTTTAAAAAAATAAATAAATAAATAGGTAAATAAATAAATCCTTGGAATATTTTGGCGATTCATTTTTCGGTCAAATGACGTAAGATTTATCATGCAATTTTTGTGAACCGAAAATATAGCCTATAATATCGTTACTCTCATAGGGCGGATAGTCTCAACTATTTTTTTTTTATGTTTTATTTTTCAAAGCAAGTATAAATCTTACTTTCATATGAGAACATCAACTAAATTATCTACCTAGCTGCATATACGTTAATGTTGTTGTTGTAAAACATTGGGCGTTGATAAACAGTCATTACCATTGAGGCATCGAAATATATTCTATATATATATATATATTCACGCGTTAAACTGATTTATTCGACAAAATGTGTAAAAGCTACTATTTGATATCATTTTATGTCCAGCGATGAGGTAAGCTCTATAATCACGAAGATAGCATCAAGCGTAACAAAATACACGATAAATAAGCCTAAAAGTCACCATCTGATCAGGGTAATATGTTTTCAAATTGTACCTATGATACGAGTTCACTCAGTTGCGCTAAATAGAGTGAAACAAAAAGAAGGTCAAAATCTTTTGCATTAAATTAACTGTAAACACCCACATTTTGATCGTCTGGATTTTCAGGAAAATTATCTTCAAAATTCACGATAATAAATGTAAGTATAATAAAATTAGAATTACTGATTTCACGCGATATATTACATTCAAATATTTTTTTTATTTATTTTTTAATGGTGACATAAATTTTTGGTTTGTCGTCTCGTGTTGGTTCAGGAAGCTGACCACCCTATTAAAAATGTATTTTAATTTTGTTCTGTATGAGTATTTGTGGACAATTAATAAATTTTTAAAGATAGCAATCTCATACGTACGTATATACGTCTGCTGAGAAGTAGACGATTTTTCTGGTACATATATACGCTCACCACATTCACATTTGCTTACGTATTTTCATTTTAAATTATTTTTCGTGACGAACTCGCCATATAGTTGATAGTAAAAAATCTGGTTAGTGACAAACTAATGATATCCTGATGTTCAGAGTGGATAATTCGAAAATAAATTCGAGTGTTTTGTTTATTGAAAACAAAAAATAGGTTATGAAGTTTTGTTGTCTACACCACAAAAAGGATTCGTCAGCTAATATTGAGAGCACATTAACTTGTTATTTGGTGATGGTAGGTACACAAATATTTTAGCTAAGAAATGGTATGTTAATTGAACGTTGCTATAAATACAGTTTTTCTGTGAAATTTTCAGACTAATTTAAAAAAAAAAATCAAATTAGTATTACTCTTACATCTACTAATAGTTGACATTTTGTTATGCTAATGATACAATTATTGTGTACTTAGTAGATAGGAGACTTTATCCTTACCTCCAATAATAAACCAGTTCTAAATTATAGTCTCTAGTCGCTGCTGGATCCTCCAATGAAAAAAGATAACAGGTTTCATAAAATCTGTTCTTTCTAACACGAAGAATTCAACATTAACAGATTCATCTTAATTTAAACGATATAATAATCAAATGTATAGATTATTGATCAGTTGATTATATTTTTTCATCTGCCTGCGAGCATCAAAAAACATAAACAGTGTTTCCAGTGATAAGAAATATAAATTTACTAACTAGCTATTAAAAATTACAGTATATCATGTTGGTATAATATTTTTATTGATTATAGAAAAACGTCATACCGGTTGGTAGTTTTAGAGGGGGTAGTGACGTCCCGAAAGAATTTTTCAGGGGGAAGAAGTGTTCGAATTTGCTGACTATAACATATTATTGCCTACTAAAGAACTCGTTGTTTTTGAATCTTCTGTCAAAAATATTTTGATTTACCGACTGCTCTCAAAATTTTCCGATTTTTCGACCAATTTGTTTGGTTGGGAGCGACCTGTTGGGACGTCCCCAAGAGAGGGAGAGGGTTTACGAATGAAACATGACAAAAGCATTATGTAATAATTTCTCCAAGCTGACCAGTTCAAGAATTTAAAATGATACATAAAAACTGTTACCAGTCGCTACTGATATAAAACTTCCTCAATCATCACAAGACACTCATTAACCGTTTGGAGGAAAAATCAACAATGCCGTAGAAAATAAGTAGGTAAATAGCTTAATGTGTGTGTTACTATCAATTCCATTAGATATTTAATCGATTAGAATCATTTTTTGGTAGTTCGTAAATTATCAATTGTTCAGCTGACTGTGACGGATTATCTAGTATCTATCTACTAAAGTAGAAAAAACTTATGCAAAATATTATGTTCTTTTTGCTTTTGAATAATTTGTTTTTTTTTTTTTTTTGTTTTTTTTTCTTAATGATGCTCTACAACAGGTGGAGAAGGTCAAGAATTAAAATTAAGTACTGTAACCTAAATATACTCCATCGTATTTTCTGAAGACCAACACAAATCTATATTCAATGCTTCTGTCTTCAAAAGTGCAACAGTAGGAGCACCAACATGTCGTAGCAAGATAAAACAATGTATTTTGTGACCTTGTTGTAATACTGAATAGACCAATCAAAGAGCAGAAATTCTGAGGAGCATCATAAACGTGTTGCATTGTGTTGCAAAAGTTCGCAATATATCACAGAAAGTGTGACACATATATTTCAGTGTATAGACTGGGATATTTGTAACCCCATATAAGTAATAGAAACGTATATTTGACATGTTGACACAAAAAACAAACAAATGCCAATTGCACTCTTATTTTTCTTATCAATTGTGACATATTTAGACTCGCTTTAGAGCTTGAATTCACTCATCAAATAAGACCTAAACTAGACCCATTCACATAGGCTTTCTTAAGATATGAAAAAAAAAAACAAAACCCCAAACCCATTCACAGAAGTCTTCTCAAGGTATAAAGGGAAATCAAGACCATTTGTTTTTGTGTCAACTTAGGACTATGCTGTTCTAAGTTGACGCAGTAGATGTTCTAGGTTGACACATACTGAAGAATATTGAAAAGATAAAATAATGTAACAAGTTCTCACCAACACCAAATTGACAGCTAGGTTCATTTGGTGGGCTGTATAAATCTCACAAGTGGCTTTTTGATAATAACAAGATGTTTTTCCATACGAAAATGAAGTTTAAGAAGTAATTGAAATTTAGTGTGTCAACCTAAAACACCAATTTTGTGTCAACTAAGAACACCACCACTTATTTCTTTTTTGAGGCAAAATTAGCAGTTACTTTTCAATGTTTTTAAAACTATTGTATACCTACCATTCAACTTAACATGGAAAGAATATTATACAGTTTAAGTACTATATTTACTTATATTTCGAATAAATTGCAAACTTCAGACAAAAAAGATCCAAACTTCATGAAAAAAGAATGACTTGATAAAAACACATTTTTATAACTTTTTTTAAAGACAATTAGTACAATGTTGCCAAGTGGTATTGCCAAGGATGAAGTATCATATAATGAACATTTAATTCAAATTTGGTGAAGATGGAGCTAGTTGGTGGTAAAGAGAACCCAATATGTCAACCTGGAACTACTGCCCCTATTACACCATCATCACATCTTACATTCAAAAAGTTTCTAGATAACCCTTAATTCAGTAGTGGATGTCTTCAAACGTAATTCACTGCAAGTAGCTCCTTAATTCTCGAATGAGAATCAAGGTAAAAGTTTAAGGATCCAAATAGTTGATCACTTTTAATTAATAAATCAAAATAATTATCTAGTTAAAGTATTATCATCTTGATTTTTTATATAGGCATAAAGTAGACGTACACATTAGCTAAAGAGAAGTTGTACATTTACAAATTAATTTAAGCGGATGTAACGAAGGGGAGATGGGTCACGCTTTCTCCTAAATATATTTAATAGTGGAAAAATTGACTAGCTGGATATGTTTATGGTAGGAAAATTGTAGATTTTTGTGACTTTTTTTTAGGAAATTTCAAAATCTTGTAGAAATTGGAAATTTTGGGGTTGGAAAATGTGATGGTTATATATTGTAACAGAATATTTAAAACACACAAGTTGATAAAAGAGTATTAAACAGTAGGTTTATAAAACATGGAAGAACATATTATTAATAAGCAGTAACAAAACATTAAGAGATTTAAGAATCAGAGAAGATCAATAGTGAATTATTAAGAATGAATTTAGAAGTACGAAACATAAGATTTTATAGTAGTTAGATTATTAGTCTAAAGAGGAGGTCTGAGCAGTTTTACAAAGTATTGGAGAAGGTTTTCAATCTTATTGGGATATAAAGTGGGTGTTCACAAATAATTTAGTGGAAATTAAAATATATGTAAGATAGCAAAAATGTAATGAACAAGAAATGAGTTCATAGGTCTTGTGTAAACAAAGTAACTGTTTATGTAGGAAGATGATGTTATCAGACAAGTCTTGACTTGTTTGAATGATGTATTTATCTAATAAGAATAGAAAATAGATTGAGAGTAATGATAATGATGATAATAAATATATAAATTTAGGAAAGTATTATGTACAATATGAAACTACTGTTACAGAAGAATTGGCAATTTTATATACTTGTTTGAAAATCATGCCAGTTGATGATGTTTTTTTTTTGTTTTTTGTAGCCGTTGAAAATGTTTTTAATTTCAATTGGCAATTTTCATTTTTCTCCCCCACTCTAAAAAAGGGTTTCACTACAGCCCAGTTGATTTAACGTGAAAACTACATTTGATTCAAATGAAATCACATCAGAGTCGATATAAGTTTAGTCTTGAAGTCTCTACCGTGAAACTGTGCTCCGCAGCCAATTTGATCTATTGCAATTTTTCATCAAATACAAGGTCACTGAAGCATTTTCATATCCAACCATAACACCTTCGACCATATACTATTAGATAGACACGTCCTGTACAATTTTATACAATGCTTCCCATTGAAACATTGATACATACGGAGTGTGACGTCTCATTGGGGCAAGAAGTTATTTTACTCAGGTTATACTGCTAGTATTTCCAGGTTTTTGATGTTGATTTTAGCCAGGTTGGAATTTTTTTTTGAAAAATTGTACATAAATCTTTTTTTTTTTTCTATTAAAAAAATTTATTTTAGAAGAAACAATAAACTTTTTTTGATTTTTTTTCTTCAAAAAATCCTTATGGGATTTAGCATGTATTTGCCCTATTTTGTGGTCATTTATGTGTGCTTCAATTTTCCATTGACATGGCGTGTCTATCTAGTGTATGGTCGAAGCATAACACACCCATTCAAATAATACCAATGACACCTGATTCATTATAGTACAGTCGGTAAGATCTGTCGTTAACTACGTCTTCAACGTTTTCAAGTAAAATTCTATAAACAAACTTCTTCGATTTCGTTAAAATAACAAAAACTTAACGAAAAAACAACAAAAAAACCCTCACCTTATTTTTGTATTCACCATCATTATACCACAAAATTAATCTCATCTCGCAATATTCGGTTAGAGTATACATGTGAACTGCATTCGGCACCTTTATTTTCTATACATAAGCCCGTTCCTCGAATTCAATGCCTCCAAATTTGTGTACGACATTGTCATAATTACATACGGTGACAGCAATTAACACGATTATCGTTGACGGTTTTCTTTTATTTTTTTTTCTTCTCCTTTTCGGTTTCAAATCACACTAATACCTTAAACTAATACGTTTTTATGTAATCCTTTTTTCACTACCGATACGCACTTGGTGACTTCAGCGGCCACAATTTTCCCTCACAATTTTTTCGTTGCCTACGCAGCTAATCCAATTAAAAAATTTGGCACGCACAGATTTACGTCGCCGAGAGAATGATGTTAAAGACTTAATTTCTCTGAAATATTTTCCAAAGATAAAAGAACCAACTGATTTGTCGGCGTCGAATATCGATAATTTAATTTTTTAATTTTTAGGTAACAGAAATTGGCAGAATGCAGCTGCTTGATAACGTTTTTTTTTTTCTCTTTTCATTTTTTTTTTCTGGTTTCCTTTTAGGCCTACTTTTTTTCTTTTCTTCGCTAACAAACTAACGAAGGCCGCCTCGAATTATTTAAAAATAAAGGGGCGAAAAAAGAACTTGACTGCTCGAAATATATAGCTTATCTATGAAGAGCTTATAGTGTAGTACATATATATATATATGAAAATATTACAAACGTATTTATGATAGGTATAGTAAATCGCAGGTATTTTTATAATTCCGTTCTATTTAAGGTTAAAAATTCGTCTATAAAATAGGGTGAGTAAAAGACGACGAAGCGTAAGAAAAAGAAAGAAGAAGAAAAAAAAAAAGGTTTGACTGTAGTAATAATATATGTTGGTATATACATATACTATACGTGTATAAGGTCTTCACCCCGACAGTAGGTGTATCAGATTAAATTCCGATTTCGTATTAAATATAAAAACCAGTGACATGATATGATCCATATTTTAAAATGCCACCATTATCTAACACAATAGAATGCACAAGTCATCAGTCGAACCGGACCATAATTTGGTGTTTTATATGCACCCCAAAAAAATCCATATTTTCTTTTACTCTTCTCCTTTTTGTGTGTATGAGTATATATGTGTGTAAATTCTCTCTTTTTAGTGTGACTTGGATCTGTCTTCTTCGTTTAAAAGATTTCCGTTCGCCACCGCTGCTGCTAAATGAGAGTAAAATCTTCTCCGCCCTCTCTCTTTTCAGTCTATTGACTAGGTACGAACCTCCAGACGCTGGGGTATATTTTACTCAGATTGGCGATAAATGCCAAAATGCATAACGCGAGAGATCGTAAAAATTGCATACACTTTGGGTATAATAATTATACGAGTATAGAATAGCATTTATGATTCGCCATAACATGATATATGCTACGGTAGCGATTATTAGTCTCGATTTTTTTCAATGCTTCGACGAGTTGGTGGTAGCTGAAGGTAACCACCAATTTTCACGAATCAAGAATATCGAATACCATTTTATGACACCCATTTTCACGAATTCGCTTTCTTGACCGAGTGTTTCACGAAAAACGATAATTGTTTTTAGTGGAAGGTTAGGTGAGGTTGGGTAATTTTCTTTAATGGGAGGTATTAGATAAGGTTGAGTAATTTATTTTTAGTAGGTGGTAGGTGACGTTGATAATTTGTACCTAGTTTGGTGTATTAAGGTTGTACTCGTAAAGGAGTTGGGAGTGGGGATGATGAAAATTATCCTTTTCATGAGAAAAGAAAACGATTATAGTACAATTTTTCCATTTTCAACTGATTCTTTTTTTTTCTTTTTTTTTTTTTTCATTAATAAGTATATAATTATGTTAGCGTTATTCCTCAAATTTCTTCAAAACTAGTTTTGCTTAGTCAATACTATTTGTTCCTAATCAGTGGACTGATATTTTATCATTTAATCGGGCATTTTTAGAATTGACAAAAATATACTCTCGAAAATATTACTTTTGACTGGTCAATACTATTATTGACTGGAAATGCTAAATGTCAAAACTGATTCTAAGTCAGAATCTTTCTATTTTCATCCTGTCCCTTCTGGCATATCCAACTGTAATATGAACATCTTGGATAACATCGAGTAATTCTTCTGCTGGAACGTAATAGCTGATAGATGTGGTTGCTGTTATCAACTTTTTAATTTCACCAAATTCGATGATGTTGAACCTTTTTAGTCTTCGAAATTGTAAATGTGTCTTCTTTACACCTGATTTCGTGTCCTCGATTTCCTTTAGCTGTTATATTCAGATCGGACGATTATGTGAAACGACTACTCTTTTTTTTTTCTTCATCAAAAATTTCTAATTAGAACTTGTTTCTGGTTCCTGCATTTCACTAGAACTAACGTATTGATCCATTTTGCTAGGCTTACTCCAAATAATCAAAATTATTAATTACTATTTGGCGTACTTCAAAATAAAAACAATGGGTAGTATTTTATAGGTATTACAAAAACAGAGAGTAGTTTAGCACACGTGAATGCATAATATAGGTAATAATCAAACTGGAAAGTTTGTAAATAACTGTTACCACTTTAGTATTCCTACGAGCAGCTACTAGGATAAGGTTGCTAAAATATTAACGTTTCCTAAATCCTACCATTGCTGATATTTAAAAAATTGGAGAATCCATTACTGATGCATGTGATGAATAATGAAACTATATACAAATAACCACTAGAGAACCTAGAATTTTTTATATATACTTATTTTCCCCCTCTTTACAAGGTTAAGAGAAAAAAGCATACCTCAGGACAAATAATTTGATCATGTTGTTTTAATAAGCTTAGGCTTGAAAAAAATGTTGCAGCTTTCGAAATTGTTAATTTAGTTGAATTTAAAATCTTTTTCATCATATTTTCAGAAAATTTTAATTAAAATTACTGTTTGAAGATCGAAAATTTAAATTTTATTGGAAGTGAACACTGTTTCCTAAATCATACCACTTTTTGTTGTTACGTGTTTCAAAACAATTTGACAAGCCTGTTGCAATTTATTTATTAAAAAGATCCCTAAAAATATGGAAAAAAATAAAAATAAAATAAAACTAACACAAAAAACAATAAAATAAGCTATAAAAATGAAAAAATTATCGCAGGTACAATTTGGGAAACTGACTGGTATGATTTAGGAAGCTAGTTGCCCAAATTGTACCATTTAGACTTTGTTGATAAAATTAGCTGTATTTTGACAATATTTAAGTGAGGCTAGTGTGAATGAAAATATAATAGAAGTAAGGATATAAAAATTAGAAAATGAATATATCGTTAGTGATTCTAAAAATATTATTTTTGTAATTATGGGAAGCTAAAGTGAAAAGTGGTAGAATTTTGGCAACCTCACGCTATGAGCAGCTATTACAAGATGATAGTCAACAAAAGAATAAAATTAAAATTTTTCTTTATTTGTGTGTACTTTTACTACAAATTGATTTCTTCAGATGATCAAAATTTGTTTTGTCTAGTAGAAGAATGATGAAATTTTAGCTCGGTTATAAACAGTTTTAATTGCAAGAAGATTTTTTGGTCTGTCAAAACTTGTATCGTCAAATCGGGTTTGGAATAAATAGTATTGTTTAAGCAAAACGAGTTTTGACAAATTTTGGGTACTGACAGTAACATATACCTATACATATATGTATCACTGAAAATTTGTGTACACAGTTTTGAAAAAACTACGCGAAAAATAGGGCTGAAATTTTAATGAAAAATATTCCTTATATCTACATGGGACCAAGTCTGATGAAGTTTGGTGTCTATTGGTTCTGTGGTTTCAAAGAAAACTGGAGAACCAACAATTCCTGGAAAAGTGGTTTTTCCAAGATTTTGGGCAAACCATAGAGGAGATATTGCTGAAATGTTTAGAATATGTCTTTCGTATGTATGTGCAAGTCTGATAAAGGTTTGGTGCCTGTTAGTTCTGTAGTTTCCGAGAAAACTGGAAAAGAATAAAATGCTGGAAAGTTTGTTTTTCCAGAATTTTAAGGAAACTGCGAAGGAGATAGGCATGAAATTTTCACGAAATATAGTTCTTATGTAGGACTAGGTCTATTCATCCTGTAGTTTCCAAGAAAAATATAAAACAAAAAACATTTCTGTAGAAAAGCAAGTCACATGATATGTTGCTTGAAGTTTTTTTTTCAAATTCACGCCGCAAGGACTTATTTCACTTATTATACTTAAAACTGTAACAATGAAATTTTGATAGATCATGTTATGTTTTTTAGATATTGTTGAGACCACCAATCCTCCTCCCCTCTCACTCCTTTGAACACTCGACTATCTTTTACTTTATTCTTTGCTCCTGGCTACACTGTTACACTATTTCGCGGCTCACTCTTTATCTCCGCACATATTTGTTTATCTCACTTATTCTGTACTTTACTCATAATTCACAGCTCTGCTGTAAATACACAAACTTCTGAAACGTTATTTTGAATACATCTTTATTTCTTCGTACAATTCATCTACTTTATCGATTCACAACCTCTATAGATATCAATAACTATCGATAGTTTTTTGCAATTTTTTCACACATTTGGAAATCAGGATTGTCTGTTGAGTTGTGCAAATGTAAATTGGCAAACTTGATTTTCTAGCAAAGTATTGCTGACCTAGTTGTTTAATTTTTTTTTTAAATTTGTAAAAATAGATATCGTGAAATGGTATTTGGGAAGTTTGATTTTCGCTGTATTTACTTGTCAAAAAGGGTGTCGTGATTTTCGATCAGTGAGAATGAACGGTAATCGGAGCTGAGGGGTAGCTGCTCTCATCTCCTACCATTAATACAGTGTTCTTCGTAATTTTACATAATTTGAGGTTAGTTGAATGGTTAGAGTCAGTGAAGTCTTAAGGGTTACAGGTTACAGGTATTGCACTGAAACTAAATTGGTTGGATTTCTTTCGATGTTGAATTTTGTAAACTCTCCCATAAGTTGTGATGCTCAACGGTTGCACTTTCGCAGAACTGATATCTTCGATGCGATGTATGAAGAATGGATTGATCAGTCATTAAAACTATTGCAACATGGACAGAGGGAGAGATTTTCAAGTGAGTTTCGAGTTAGAAACCCAAGATGCACCGGTGAAAAAGGAGAGCCCAGTGATGAAGAGTCAGAAAATGAAGAAACCCTGACATTACTTTTTTTCCTGGCGTTCGGTGGCAAATGAGATTTCGTCGCTGCCTCTCCACGAAAATGTTTTTCTAACTACGTCACTGACCCTATCGAATAATTATAAGCTATTCATAATATGGAAGTTTTTTTTAATTAAGATCAATAAAAAATGACAGGGTCGTTTTAATTTAATGAAACTGATTGCAGTTTGCTACGCGCCAATAAATAATCAGCTTGTGCAGAAATGGAAAACGAAAAGCGGAATAAATTTCGAAAAAGAAAAAAAAGAAGAAAAAAATGTATATGTCTACTTATAAATGAAAGAAATGAATTGACCGGTTCATAAATATCGCTAGTAAAGTAAGTAAATTATAAGATATGATTAAGTATGCGTCTGTTTTCAAGTTAAGTTACCGTAAAAAATACGACTTCTTATGAGAAGATGAGCGTAAGAGTTGAACTAGATTCTAAGATGGAGGCAAAAAAATTGCAACCATATACCTATGCAAGAACGTGCCACAGTGAAAAAATTTTGAATTGAACTATTTTGGGGGCCAAATAATGCGTAAAGAGTACCTTTTCAAAACGGTAAGTTGAATCAAAATAAAATCGTAAATAAAAGTTTGTAATTTTCAACAGGTAAACAGCTCAATAGGAATGTAAGAGTTCATTGAATATGTGAAATGAGATATCTGTAATACCTAATTATTAAGCTAATAAAATAACGTATTCGGTCCCTAATGGCACACTATTCCAAGTCCTAATACATTAAATTAGACTAAATTTACGTTTTCGAAGATTCAAAAATTGTGTGTTTTTATAATTTACTTTAATAGTGCACCTGTATTTTTCAATAAAATTTATTGGAAAGACCTGAGCAATCAACTTACTCGTGGGACAGGTTCATGTGTTGTACTTGGCATCTATCTTTTACGTAAGTTATAAACTACATTTACACAAAACATTACCCCTGGGATACTGAAGGTATAGGTGTTCGTGTACTAGTCATGAGTAGGATTTCCAGTATTGTGAAGGCCACGAAAATATAAACACTTGTTTATTAACCTTGTATTTGATTCTCATAAAATGCTGTGATGTTCATACGGTTGCATTTTGATATTCTTGTGTAAACTAAAATCCTAAAAAAATAGGCATAACTTCATCCACTTGTATTTTGTTCCGTGAAGAGTGGGTTTCTCCAGGGTCTTGAAAATCAAATTGGAAACGTTATACAAAAATTTTAAAAATAATTCAAAATAATTGGAGACAAAAAGATTTAGTTTCGGCTTCCAAATTTCATTGTGATAAATTATCTTATTTTTACTGATCATTGTGTAGGCTTCATGGTTTTTTCAATGCTCTCTTCCTCCCTTCCTCAAAAAAGGGTTAAAAGTGGAAAAAATGTATGAGTTTTTGAGAATTTTTTTTTAGAAATTTTAACTTGAAAATTCAGAAAAAAATCTTTTCACAATTTACCTACCTATCAGAATTTCGTTCAACATTGAACAAATGACAAAAGTCACTTTCAGAATATTGGATGAGTATAAACACACTGAATTCAAGCATATATTTTGTAATTAATTGGAGTAGGCAAGAGAAAGGAATCCAATGATACAGTTTTTTTATTGGTAAAATTTGAAATCCGTACATTTGTAAACAAAAATTAAATTTAAATATTTTTTGTCGAAAGTAATCGTAAAATTTAGGAAACTTCCATATTTTAAGTGATTATTAGTAATCAAATTGAGATTAAAAAAGTAGACTGACGATAATTTTGAATGTAACATCTTTAAAACCATATTATACAGGGTGTGGAATACCTTATGTCATGGAAAGTATCCCAACAACAGAAGGTGTTCAACAGAACTATTTGTGTGTTTATAGCCAAAATACCAAAAAGGTATGAGGGAGCTAAGACCTCGGCAAACACTGGCAATTTAGCCTAAGATTTTCTGGTCTTGTATGCTCGGCTCTCTACACGCACACATACACACCTATGTACTAATTATATAGGCTAACGTGTAGATAATTCATCATACCTTACAGTTGCTATGGTAATGGTAAGGTACGGAGAATGCATCTCTGTATTGGTTTGTGACATCGCAGAGATTGTTATCTCTCGATTCGTCATAGACCGAGATTTGTAGCTTGTCTACTTGCAAAGATAAACAAGTACAAACAAACAAACATACATTTTTGTTTATCGTTCAATGCACTATTATTTGTCACGAAAGGTGACGACTGTCATCGATAGGCCGAGCCTATAACCTCATACAAGTATTGACCAATCCCCACACAGAGTGTCCAGAACTTAAAAAGAATAATTTCCAGGATTGATTTTTGAAGTTAAAAAAACAGACTTTTCTGTTGAAACATTCTGAGAAATAGTTCCCTCTCAAGTTAGAGCCTTCTCAAAATAAGGAGAAAAAACCAAAAATTTCATGTCACTTAAAATTTAGAAAAAATTTTCGTAATATGCGATAGGGAGTTCCATAAATGCTAAATCTCTCAAATCTTCTAAATTTTCAAAAGTGACGAGAAAAAAATGTTTACAAATTTTTTTGACCCTCCCTTTAAAAAATCCAAGTTACGCCCCTGTATGTTACCATATTTGCTTTTACTTAGATTTGTAAGTTTTACTCACACTTGGAGATGAAGTAGGTGGTTTCCAATTTTTCAATAGTCATATTTTTTTAGCTTTTTATTATATCGGAAAATAAGTTTTATTAACTTGTTTGAGAAGAAATAATAAATTGAAAAGGTTAAAGTTATAAATGTCTTACCTTTCTATGAAAATTTAATATAGTTTTCAAGAAAAACTGTGTTGAAAATTAAAATTTGTTTAAAATTGTTCATAAACTTAATGAAAATTTTATATTTTCTTGTACTCAACCCCACATTCACCTGTTAGGTATTCTTCACCATACGCAACATTAGAGAACAATTTTAAGTAAATTTTAATTTTCCATCCTGTTTTTTTGCGAAAATTATTGTGAATTCATAGAAAGGAAACGTAAACCTTTTTTTCACAATGTGGTAAGACTTATTTTTCGATTCAACTTAAGATTAACGAAATATGACTCATCGAAATAGTGGTAAACCGCCTTTTTTCCCTATAACTATGGGTCAAAATTTTAAATCTAAGTGGAAATAAATAACATAGTATATACCCATCTACTTACTCCCGTATACCGAATATCGTTCATTTTTTTCAATTTTTGAAGAAGTTACATCAGAAATTTAATTGTTTTCTCCCCACTTTGGGGGGCTATAACTCGGAGAGAAATAACTTAGCAGAATTTTTCAATGCTACCTGTTTTGTTCTCGCGACCCTCAAAATCGATCCTGGAATTTATGCCATTTAATTTCCGGACACCTTGTACAACCCGAGTACCTGTCGACATTTTGCACAATGAAAATAAGGTGAATTTGAGAAAATGCACTCATTTCTCTAGTTATGCATTCAGCGCCAACAAAGAATTCAACCTCCAAATATTTCTCGTCATAATCACCAATTAAAGTAGTGAATAGTGTTGAAGAACTGCTTTGAAAAAATATTCTTATTTATTCTATGCTTACTCCGCCGTCCACATTCATTCGGTTTCAAAAAATTTTAAAACGTATCCAACTTGGTGAAGAAAATAATGTGTCGTGACCTTTAAAATATGTTTGAAAAACTGTACCAAACGTTCAATAACACTATAATTTTAACTACTTACCAGTAGTAATCTTAAGTACACAATACAATAATCGAAACAGAGAATTTGAAGGAGTATATTACTAGTTAGCAGCCTGACTCGACACGTGATTATTTACGTTCGTCTGCCAAAGGACCAAAGCCATCCAATAAGAAGTAGAGAGGGCGAGCTTTAAATATGAATGTACGCGTCGCAAACGTCTTTAAACTCATTTTCTCCACATGTGATTAATAGATAAAAGCACCCTATAACGACTAGCCATAACACCAATAAATACTGATAAACTGTATTTTGTTTTTGTTTTTTTTTTTTGTTTTTTTCTCCACCAAAACGAGGGTACACCGAAAGGCGGATACGGAAGGCGAAAAAGTTGTTCAAATGCCAAGAAAATGACCGACAGGTAAATACGTCATAAGTCAGGTAATTTTCTGGCATCATTTATACACGTACGAAATTCAATTAACTCACACTTCGTCAATACAATATGTTGCTTACAAAAATACTCTTCGACACTGCAGCCTCCAGTAATTACCTATTTCCGAATACCTATAGGTACCTATAGAAAATTAGCTACCTATTAAAAAAAACTGGCTATAGTTGGCTTACAACTTTTCACGATTGTTAAAAATAAATAAATTGGACAAACAAATTACTCCAGTGAGGAGAAAATTTGAAAATGATTAACTCTTGAATTTTGGACTGGTTAAGGAGCCACGCACGTTTTCATTTATGTGAAAAATATGTTAAAAAAATTTGGTTGATATTTCATCATCGCTTCTACTAGTCGTTCATCTTTGATTAACGTTCCGTGGAGGAACAAAGTAGCCTCCAACTAGACTGGAAAGGAAATAATTTTTTTCAACTGTTGGAAAGTTACCTATACGACGTTTAAAGTGTAATTTCCAGTGGTTAGCATTGTTAATTCCCGTGAGAAAATCACTCCCGTATGATTTATTCACTGTGAAAGGTGAAGAAAAAGTTCGAAAAGAATTCGTTGAACGGTTGATAAATACGTAAGTAAATATGTTGATGATTAGGCCTAATTTATGTTGTATGGGAATTTTCGGTATTTGGCATAACTGAATTTTACATGAAAAATTGATAGAAAACTCCAAATAAGTCCGCAAAATTAAAGGTCCATGACCATGAGCATTAGCAAACTAACTCAAAAAATTCGCTCGTCTCAGATTAATGAAATTAAAATCATAAAAAATTTACAAAAAATTAAAACAACACGATTAATTATCCAAAAACGAAACGAGCGTAAGTCCAAAAATTCAAATTTTTCATTAAGTTGGTATAAATATTAAAATTTTTTCTTGTTCTGCTCTGTATCATAAGGATACGTTTTGTGGAGGTGCCTTATTTAAAAACATTGGAAGTTAATAGTCCATCCACTTACACTTTAAATTTGACTTAGTTAACACCGAAGATTTCTCTTGATAAATTGCTAGGGATAAATATGTTGCCAAAAAATAAGACAATGTAACATCAAACTTTTGAAAGTTCCTCTCTAAGAACATTGTGCACCCCCCATAAAAAATTGCCTATTACTCAGCTAATGATATTTACTGTTATAAAACAGTTGTGGTATGTGAGGGGGTCACAAATGGCCACCACTACCCGCAAGATCAACCAATATTTTTATACAACCATTGACACAGCTCCAAGACTTCGGTAAAACCACCTACACTGGATGGTGGCCACAGAATTACCACCACCCAACCCAGAAAAGCCTGCCAGGTGTCTGTGGACTCGAATTTAGACCATGTCAGGGGACCATTTTTATTATCCTAACTTCTTGGCTATGAGAGAAAGAAAAAGGTACAGGCTGTAAAATAAATCCGCGGACTATTTGAATCACAGGGCGTTTAAAAAGTGAAATTTATTTTATTTATAATTTTTAATTTTAGTTGGTATTTGGACATATAGCCACATGCGTCACAGTTTCTCTAAAAAATATTAAATACCTATCTAGGTATTCGATTATAATATTATTTTATTTTATATTAATATATTTGAAAATATTTCAAAATAATACGAGTATGGTTGGAAATAGTTATCACTTGTAACTCAAATTGACGCTTTGTACTTCACTACGGTCAGTAGAAAATTTTACAAATAATAAAAAAAAAAAAAAAAAAAAAACGGAAAATATGAAGAGAAAATAAAAATTTATTCAAAATTTACAAATTGTACAAAATTGAAAAAAAAAAATTTTTAATAATCACCCTCAGTGCTACCAAAACTGTATCTGAAATTGAAATTCAAAAATTGTGAAATATTCCCCAGAAAAAGCTAAAAACTGTTAAACTGGACTCATTAATATGAAATATTCTTTAAAACTTGTAAAATATACTGAAATATGATTTTTTATTCCCCACACTTCGAAAAAACCATTTTGCTACACTGATTTTGGTGGTGAAAATTGTTGTTTGTGAAACTGTATTTGTAAACACCGATCAACTTTACTTTGCAGGCTGATAGTTTACTTTTCAGTCCTCTCAATTCACTTTGCAGGCCATTCCCACTGATAACATTGTATTTCAGTACAAACGTGTTGATTCATTTGAATGTTCGATCTATAAAAATTTTTGTGAAAACACATTGTGGGGACTCATCGGTATGAGGTATAGGGGCTCGGACCCCTCGACGACAGTCGCCGCCCCAAAGGGCAGGCAACTTATCGTCCTTGCGACGTTAAACGAACACACAAAATTACGTTCGATCGTAATTACCTGCGAATACTTGCAGGTAATGTACGAGTACCGAATTGTGACGTCATCCATCAATCAATGTCACGATTCGTACACGAACCGGCCAGCCGTCACCTACGATAGTAGGGGATGATGCGACCTGGCCGTACTTAACAACGTACGTATTTTACTATGTACGTGTGTCTGTGTGCACGCGCCAAAACCTGTATAAAAACTCACAGAACCGGCTCTAAAATCGCCAGTGTTCGGTTTGGTTTTGGCTTGCCCATACATTTGTATGAAGTGGCTGAACACGCTTAAATTCTGTAGAATTTCCTTCTGGTGAGAATATCTCTCACGACAAGGTATTTCACAGTGGTGACCCCGACGTGATTTTGGCCACGTCGTGAGGAGTCTTAGGCGCTTCGGCGCTATTACAACCTGGCGCAGTAGCGCTGGCGAGATTCTCGCTTGCTCGGCAAATTAAAAATATTTTTTTACCAAGACTAAGACACCTTTTGGTCGTCGAAGTAAGAGTTCACTGAAGTGGGAATTTATACCCCTCTCTTTAAAATAAATAAATAAAGAGAAACAAGACAGTAGACCTGGAGGAAGAAGGTTGGACTCATCCCCCAACTCCCCCGACTTCGACTCGACACTCATTGAATTAACAAATATAGAAGAAGGCCCTCAACACCCAGAATTAGCACGACTGGGAACTGCAATAAATAAAGAAGAACTAGCAGTTAAAACGTTGAGAAGTGGTCGAACTTTAAGCCAAAGTTCTGACCCGAAAACACCTGTCCTACAAACACAGGAGCCAGTGTTTTTGACCAGTAAGGAAGGAAGTAGTACTGTGGAATACGCTTGTCACCAGAAAGACACAGCAATGGTTCCACCACCAACTGAAAACCCACAACCATCGCAGGGAGGTAGTAGTCAGCCGCAGCTGACACCCGAAGTTTTGGCACAGATCTTGCAACTCTTGCAAATGCAGCCAGGACAGAACCCTAACTTCTACAGACGAAGGATAGATATCCCGGAATTTCTGCCAAACGAGGTAGAATTATGGTTGACACTATTAGAAGGCAGGTTCAGGACAGAAAACATAACACTGAACCAGCGGTATACACACATCTGTGGAGGCATGCCCCCGCAGATAATCCGCCACATTCCGGACATTATGGAATGCCCTTCGACAGAAGAGGACAAATATGCCTGGTTCGTCAAAAAGATAAAGAAAGTTTTCGGAAAAACAAAAAACGAAATAATAGATGATGTGATGGGTGGTATGAAGATGGGGGACGACAAACCCTCAATCTTCATGGCGAAGTTAAGACAGAAGGCGGACAACATCGTAGCCCCTTCTGTCATAGGCAATCAATTCTGCAAACAACTTCCACAAAGTGTTGTGCAATGCCTAGCCGCCGTTGGTTCCACGGTAATCAATACATCCGCGGATCTTGACTTCCTTGCGAAATCCGCAGATAATGCGCTCGAGTACACCAGGTCAAAGCCGGTGGTCAGTGCAGTATCTGCAGAGACTGGAGAGCTCGCTCAACTTCGAGCCCAAATAGCTCAGTTGACCGAAGAAGTAAAACGGAACAAAAGCCAAACCTCGACGAAACCCAATAGCAGCTGGTGACAAAGATCGAAAAGCAGAAGCAACAACAACAACAGCAGCAGTAGCAGAGGACGACAGTCCCGGTCAAGAGACCGCAGATCTAGTTCCGGAAACAGGGGTCAGAGTTCAACTCCCCCTAGAACATCATCTCCCAAAACCCAGTCTCGAAATTGGGATGATAAGAGTTGCTTTTTCCACAACCGGTTTGGCGCGGAGGCCACCAAATGCAACAACAGATGCAGATGGTGGGGTAAAACTTTCAATAAGGAGGCGTCAAACTAGAACGAGGGGCCATCTATGTGGCCGAAGACCCCTCGGAAAAATTCTCACGCCGCCTGTTCATAAAGGACAGGACAAATAGGAGACGTTACTTAATTGACTCGGGAGCAGACCTGAGCATACTGCCAGTAAATAGAACCCAAAAAGTACTTCCTCCGAAATACTATCTCCGTACTGTGAATGGTCAAAACCTTCCAGCTTACGGACTCGAGACCAGCAAAGTCGACATCGGACTCAGCAAAAATATGACGTGGTCCTTCACGGTTGCAGACGTTCCAAACCCGATCCTGGGTGCAGATTTTCTCGCACACTATGGCCTGATCATTGACCTCAAACACGGCAAATTGATCAATAGTGAAAATAAAAGTGTGGAAGGCAAAACGCTAGCTTACAGACTGGACACAAATATATCCAGCTGTACTAAAGTCGACGGACAACTCTTACAGATCCTGTCTGACTATCCTGGAGTCACTCAACCCTCAATTCGCAGGCATCCTACGTACAAACACGACACGGTTCACTACATCGAAACCAAAGGACAGCCTTGCCATGCTAGAGCACGAAGGTTATTACCCGACAAACTCAAAGCGGCACGAGAGTACTTCCATCGCATTATTGAGGAGGGCGTATGTCGCCCCTCAAAAAGCTCATGGAGCTCCCCTATCCACATGACTAAAAAAGCAAGTGGAGAGTGGCGAATTGTTGGCGACTACAGGGCCTTAAACGCCATAACAGTTCCTGATCGCTACCCAGTCCCCAACATAATGGACTTCAATGCGAACATGAAGGGTAAAACGATGTTCACAAAAATAGACATCAACTGGGCATTCTACCAAATTCCTATGGCCAACCAGGACGTTCCAAAGACAGCGGTCATAACCCCCTTTGGATTATTCGAATACCTTCGAATGCCGTTTGGACTACGCAACTCAGCACAAACTTTCCAACGATTCATCAATAGACTGTTTAGGGAATTGCCGTTTGCATATGCATACCTGGATGATATTTGCATTTGCTCAGAAGGCGGTGAGCATCAGCACGAGGAGAATGTGAGAGCCGTGGTACAGCGTATACACGCAGCCGGACTCACTATCAACGTAGGCAAAAGCTTATATGCACAGACCGAAATTGACTTCCTCGGCTACAAAGTCTCGACCGAAGGCATTTCCCCCTTGAAGACCAAGGTAGAGCCAATTTTGAACTTCCCGAAGCCCTCAAATGTCGCAGAACTTAGGCGTTTCTTGGGGATGGTGAATTTCTATAGACGTTGCATGAAGAATGCAGCAGCCGAACAAAGTAAGCTGTTTGCACTAATAAAGACAAGCAAAAAGAAAGATAAAACTCCACTCGAATGGAATGAAGAAGCCGAACAGGCCTTTGAAAATATCAAAGAAACACTGGCAAATGCAACTCTATTGGCTCATCCAGACGAAAGTCTGCCGTTATGCGTAAGTACCGATGCATCGGATTTTGCTATTGGTGCAACCCTGTACCAACTGGATACAAACAACATCAAATTACCGCTAGCTTTCTTCTCGAGGAAGCTCTCAAAAACAGAAAAGAATTATAGCACATACGATAGGGAATTGCTCGGAATTTTTGCTGCGTTGAAGCATTTCAGGCACCAGTTAGAGGGTAGATGTGTTTCTGTGTATACTGACCATAAACCCCTAACATATGCCTTCACACAAAAAGCAGAACCGGCATCTCCGAGAAGAGCACGACAGTTAGACTATATTGGTCAACTGACTACCGACATTCAGTATATAAGTGGAGAACTTAACACTCCAGCTGATGCTCTGAGTAGAATAGAAGCTATCTCGGTTCCTGTCCAATTGCCTTACGCTGAAATAGCTAAAGCACAGCTTAAGGATGCAGAATTGCAGGGGTTGTTATCGAACGATGATACTACCCTCAAAATGAGACAGCGAAAAATTCCCGGTACTGATGTTTTATTAACATGTGACATCAGTACAGGTAAGAACAGGCCATTTCTACCGGTAAAATATCGAAGGTTGGCTTTCAACAGTGTACATAATCTGTCATATGCTGGGCCAAAATGTAGTGCTAAACTAATTTCAGAAAGATTTGTATGGCCACGAATGAAGTCTGACTGCAACAAATGGGCTCGCAGTTGCCTGAACTGTCAAGAATCCAAAGTAGGAAGACACACTCGCTCGCCCCTCAAATCATTCAAACAAACACAGCGGTTTAAAACGGTTCACATGGATCTGGTAGGCCCATTGCCACCATCTCAAGGACACAGATACCTGTTGACGATAATAGACAGGGCAACACGATGGCCGGAAGCAATCCCTCTACACGAGATGTCAGCTCCAACAGTAGCTGCAAGGTTATACGATACCTGGATTGCGAGGTATGGCGTACCAGAAGTCATAGTCACAGACCAAGGTCGCCAATTCGAGAGCTCGCTCTTTAAAGAGCTGGCAAATAAGCTTGGTGTTCAACACAGTCATACCACAGCTTACCATCCTCAAGCCAACGGCAAAATCGAGAGATGGCATAGAGCTCTCAAAGCCTCCATCATGTCTCATGATACTAAGAGATGGGTAGAAATACTCCCTACCATCCTCTTAGGCCTTCGATCTGCCCTACAAACCGATACAGGTCACTCTGCAGCGCAATTAGCGTTTGGCGAAGAGCTACGCCTTCCAGGGGACTTCTTCACAAAATCGAAAGAAGTTAGCCCCGAAATAATGGTACAGAACATAAGAAATGATGCCAACAATTTCCTAAAACAGGCAGCTCGTCATGGCCAGCCCAAGATTTACGTCTCGAAACACTTGGCTAATACGTCACACGTATTTGTTAGAGACGAAAAAATGAGATCTGCGCTGGAGAAACCATACGCCGGTCCTTACAAAGTAGTATCACGAAATGAGAAAAACTTTGTGATACTCATTGCAGGCGAACCTCGAACAATTTCAATCGACAGATTGAAGCCTGCATATTTGGTAAGTGACGATTAAAGAATCAAAAGGTTACAAATGGAGAAACCAAAAAACATGCAGACGGATTCCGAAACAAAAACGGAAGAATCTGTCGAAAAATGTGAGAAAAATACCTCACAACACGAAAAATCCAAGAAATCAGTAAGATTTTCGGACGATGTTATCACCAAAACATTCGATCCCGAGGCCCCCTTATGCCCATGTAAAAGAGGCAGGCCCCCTGGCACTAAAAAACGAAAAAATTCCCATCCTTCTTGCACGTCTGAGAATCTAATGCGAAGAAAATAAAATTAACTCCCGAAAAGTAATATCCGCTACAAAAGTTGAAACCCGCTAAAAACATACGGGGAATATCGGAACTCCGCGAGACAAAAGAAACTCCGGAGATAAGCAAACGAGGAATGCCAACAAAAAGAAGAAGACAGGAATAAACAAATCCACGTGCAATACGGAAACAAAACATTGCAACGTGCGAGTACCGTTAAACACAAAGATAATCTCTACGACGTGACGTCACAAACGGAGATTCCTTTATACTGAAAATTCGAAAAATTATATTCACTGAGTTTATTTCAGGCATAACTCTGCTTAAACCGATCAGAACTTAACCGGAAAACTTGTATACGGCCGAGAATTTTAAGCGCTATCCCCTCTACGTGTAGATAAGAAGATTCGAAAATAAAGAAAAATAACTGTAATGGTAAATCAAAAAATGAAGTAAAATCATCCATTTCAGAACCGCCAAAATACTTGGACGTGTTTCTTGATATAATTTTTGGTGCCTTCTCCTAAATAACCCATTCTGTAATGTCACTGTTGCCAATTCCCATCCCGAAGTCCGCCAACTTCCAGTTCGCTAGGAAAACTGCTGAGAACACAAAAACTCAGCAGAAGACCGAAACAAAGACGGAGTTGGAGAGGATCGAAGAGGAGCTGCTGATGGACACGGCTCCTCCGGTTAACGATGTCCTAGCGGAGATGACAACTCCACTACCTCCGATAATCTCACCTCCCCGATCCCCGAAGGAGACAACTCCGACTCCGGAACCCCCGAAGCCGGAGCTGAAACCCGAGGAGAAAAAGGAGTCCATGGGATTTTTGTTCACGGCAGAGAGGGCCGCGAACGAACGAGCGAAGATGGCCACCTGGACAGCGGAGAACTCAAACTCTCCGATGCACAGGAAGCCGACGTTCAAGCGTCCGCTACCCCCTCACTCCCATTGACACCC
The DNA here is from genome assembly GCA_011428145.1 of Ericerus pela. NCBI lineage: Eukaryota > Metazoa > Arthropoda > Insecta > Hemiptera > Coccidae > Ericerus > Ericerus pela. The sequence continues at coordinate 153,707 of WOFM01000116.1, forward strand.
CTATGCTCACACTAAAAACACGAAACCGAGGCATAGGGGTGAAGGCAGCCGGGCAAATTACCTGGCCCGAGCATACGCCCGTAGGGAATCCTACGAGTGCGTTGGGGCCGCGGTAAGCAGTGCCCTGGCGAAGTGGGAGGCCGACCAGAGGCAAAAGTAAACCCGCACGTCCCCCAGGCCTTGCGCATTTTTGGTCGTTCTTGCGGCGCAAAAACTGGGGGGGAGTAGCTGTGGGGACTCATCGGTATGAGGTATAGGGGCTTGGACCCCTCGACGACAGTCGCCGCCCCAAAGGGCAGGCAACTTATCGTCCTTGCGACGTTAAACAAACACACAAAATTACGTTCGATCGTAATTACCTGCGAATACTTGCAGGTAATGTACGAGTACCAAATCGTGACGTCATCCATCAATCAATGTCACGATTCGTACACGAACCAGCCAGCTGTCACCTACGATAGTAGGGGATGATGCGACCTGGCCGTACTTAACAACGTACGTATTTTACTACGTACGTGTGTCTGTGTGCACGCGCCAAAACCTGTATAAAAACTCACAGAACTGGCTCTAAAATCGCCAGTGTTCGGTTTGGTTTTGGCTTGCCCATACATTTGTATGAAGTGGCTGAACACGCTTAAATTCTGTAGAATTTCCTTCTGGTGAGAATATCTCTCACGACAAGGTATTCCACACACATTAATACTTTTCTCGCATTTGGAATGAAAAGTATCTTACTTTACAGGAACTGCAAGTTATATTGCAAAACTTGTACATTTGCTTGACTCGCATACAGCTTATCTCACAAATTTTTACTCATCCAGCAATAACTCACTTTCAGGCCTTGGAAGGTAATATATTATTACATCCTGAAAATGTGAAAATGTTTTTTAACCCAAAATCCTCAAAAAAATATACTTCTGCATATTGTTAAGGACTACTAAGTATATCGATCTGCTGTGAAAATAAAAGTACTTACTGCGGAAACTCTACTCATATGAGGTTTCAGCAGCTTGGATACCTCGATGACAGTTTCTACCCAAAGGTTGGCAAATTTTTTGCCTTGCTTGTTAAATGAACGTATTGTAACGGCCTAAAGAGGTTGTAATGTACCTAATTAGAACCACTTTCAGTGTTACACCATACATGAGATATTGAACACTAGATAAGCATTAATACCTCTATAATAATTAAAATATTCAATTTATCATCCACAACTATCATGGACCTTAACATATTTGAGAGACTCAATAATATTTAAAACACAAGTTTGAATTAACACTTTTAATAAAATAATAAATTGTATAACAACAGTATACCAATTAATACATTAATAATTATACATATGGGGTTACAATCCGTTAGACAAGATTGTCTGTTCACTAGTTGCTCTACAAGAGAGGTTCTAAGTACTGAGAAGTTACTGTCTAGGAACTGTGTCTTATTCCTTCGAATCGAGGGTTTATATACTCGTTTGGGGTATGTAAGTGTACGTGTTGGATAGGCTAAGTGAGGTAGGGTGTTGTTATTATAGGGCTGTGCTGACTCGCAATAAACTCGAGGGACAGGCACAATTAAGTCATGATTATAAAGACATTATATCTATATTCATAAAATCAAATATGGGTGAATTAGTGGTTGTTTATAAAGAGTTATAGGATATTTTATTGTTGATGAATACCTACGTTTTGGTATTTGAAAACGTGTAGACAAATATGTTTGTCATTTCTAAAAATTCACGAAAATATACGTTACACGTATATTGTTATTACTTTTTGTTTTTTACTCATAATTTATAATTATCAGACTGTGATTAATTGAGATATCTCTTAGATCACATTAAATAGGTAGCAAGTGTACTTGTGTCTTGTCGGTTGTCATTGCAACAAATAAGATACGACGCATTAATTAACACGTATACATATTACACGTATGAGTGTCTGTATGCAGGTAAGGAGCCAGGTATAAAAAGCTTCAGTACACAGTACTCCATACCCTGTGTTTACTGAGGTTGGCTCCCTCGTACTTGTGTACAAAGAAAGTGAACTCTCGTAAAACCTGCAGAAGACTGTTTATTGTGTGAATCCTTTTCACATGACCATAGGTATTCTTCACTTACGTTTTTTTTTTTTTTTTGTTTAAATTGGGTTTTAGCTGTAAGGTCATTTTACCCAGCGTCTGGAATGGATGATAAGTATATTTAATCTCAGAGTGAGGGAGAATCCGTTGGCCAATCATCTGCCAGTGTGAATTTTTCAATCCAAAACTGGAGCCCTAATAGTATCGGACGGAACACACCTTCATTTTGGTTCTGGAATGTGGCTGTATCGAATACTCAACCTCTCGATTGCAAAGCCAAGCACCTAACCACTACACCACGCAGACAACACGTGTAAACGTTTAAAACCCGCAACATTTAGTCCCGATCTTAAGAATTACAATATTTTTCTGTAGCTATCGACCAGCACCGACTGAAGTTTTGATCGACTAATGACATAATTATAGAGAATACAATGACATTCTCTTTCATACGTTTAGATTTTTGGAACTAAACGTAAAAATCTTCCGAGTAATAAACTGAAAAATGATTTCATTTTGCTGAAAACAACACTATATTATGCACTGATCACGTAAGCATCCGTCCTGCATACCTTAAATATTTTCTAATATTAGCCTACCAGGGACTGTTGAACGACATTGACAACTTAATTTTTCATATTCACACTCATCTCACGCTCTACACACACGTAAACGTTTTGCTAGCGTTACTAATCATAACCTTTGCAGCTAAACTCTGATTCGTTTAGTTTACTAAACCTGCTTTTACAACGATTTCTCCAAAATAAAGCAGAGAAAAACACAACCGGATTATTGGATCAGATCCGCTCTATAAACCATTGAAAATTAACACGCCAGTAACGGCGGAGGAGGAGTAGGAGGAAGAAGAAGAAGACAAAAAATGTATCGATCCATGAGAAAATAGGAAAAGTCACGCGATTTTTCTACACATTTCTATTTCACGTTCAGCTTTTTTTTTCTTTTTTTTTCTTCAAATTATGTAGGCGAAGTACAGAATTTTTAAACCATCGATGCGTTCTTTTTGTAGCTTCATTTCGGTGTAGGTACCTACCAATATATATATATATATATATAGGTATATTTATATGCCACGAAGAAAGGCCTTAGAACAATCGTGATGGATTATTTGAAGTAGATCAACCTATCATTACATAGAGGATAAGTGTTAAGCCTCATCAGAGGCGCGCAGTGTACAGCAGAAAAAATAATGAAAGAGCAGCACATACCGTCACTTATTTCGTGGGAAAATTGTTGAAAGTAGTGTGCTTTTTCTTTTTTTTTTTCCTCTTTTATTCACTCTTGCCCACTCTTTTTCTCTCCCTTTGGCTTACTCATCGGACTTCATTCTCTTCACTTTGAATGTATTAGATCATGGAAGATGGTGTACGCTGGAGCACATTCTCAAGTAGTTTCGATACAGTTTTTTTTTTTTTTTTTTTTTTTTGCTCCATGCAAAGTTCGAAGTTAAAATTTAAATGGCGAGTAGGTACAATTCGTGACGGAAATATCGTTCGTTATTTTGAGGGAATGATTTATATTATGTGTAGGTATATAGGCTACGATTGGCGATGAGTGCAGAACAATAATATTTAGATACACGTTTATTATTAGCAAGTAGTATGAGAAATTTTTATCGAGCCTGTTTCCACTTTCGATAGATTATTAGCCTTCGGGGTTTTGACAGAAGCGTATTTTGTGAACTGTGACCGCATTATAACTTTATGCCTAGTAGTGTTACCGAAACAGAAATGCATGTAACCAGTTTCAACGATTTCAGCTGTGTGACTTGAAGTTGTAAATTAGTCGATTATGTGCGAAAAAGAAGGGCTTAGTCCAAAAGCTGGATTAAAATCACGTGATCCTTAGTAATGTTTTGCGAACATTTCCTGACTGTCAATGTGAATAGCACCGGGTGGGTGGGGAGATGAATGAACAAAATATTGAATATGCTGTAAGGCGCCTTTTGAAACCTTAAATATTTTTAACTCTATTTTTCCGGGAGTTTATTGGATTTTCACTTAGGTAAAGGTAAAGAATACCTTTGTCGCGAATTATTATTATTTTTTTTTTATTATTATACAAAAATATAAAAAAAAGGTGGCTGGGCTAACTTCACAAAATGGGTTATGCCAGCAAAAGCTTATAAATTAGATTATACTATGAAGTCAATGAAGTGAAGGAAAGTGATAAGGTTTGAGAGGTGAGGGGAGTTGTGGGCGAGAGTAGTGGTTGTTGTAGTTGGTAGGTTGTAGTGATTATGAAGGGTGTGAAGAGCTGGACATGTCGTGAGAATGTGAGTGAGTGAGAGAGGTTGAGATTTGCAATATTGACAGTCAGGTGGATGAAGATTAAGTAGAAGGAATGAACGAGTTGAGGCACAGTGGCCGATGCGGAGATGAGTGATGGCAATTTGGTGGCGGCGAGAAAATTTAAGTGTGTCAACCCATTCGCTGGTATCCTCTTTTACTGAACGCAGGAAATTGCTAAGTGGAGTATTCTACCAAAGAGTCTTCCAAAGTTGTAGAGTGGTATTCTTGATGTGCAGCTTGCGGTCAAGTGGAGTCACATGTTTCCAGAGGATGGTGGGTTGGGTTCTGGCTTCTTTGGCCATTTGGTCCATCATATTATTTCCAGCTATGCCGCAGTGACTGGGGAACCAAACAAATGTAATGGGAGTAGAAGTACAAAGGCAGGAGAGAAGGATTTGAATTTGTTGGATTAATGGGTGAGAGGAATAGATATTCTTGATGGCTAGGAGTGAGGATAGGGAGTCAGTGAGGATTATATAAGATGTATGTGGTGGGTGATGTGATATGAGTTTGAGTGCTGTGAGTATTGCAGAAAGTTCAGCTGTAAATATGGATACAAAAGAGGGTAGCCGATGTGAAGAAGAGAAAGCGGTGGAGTAAATGGCAGAGCCAACTGCTGAGGTGTCTTTAGAGCCATCAGTGAAGATATGAAGGGAGGGAGGGAGAGATTCAAGGAGAGATTGAAGTTCAGATTGAATAATATAGGGAGCAATTTGAGTTTTGTCAAAATGGAGTAAGTCTAGAATGATGGGTGGAGGGCAGAATTGCCAAGGTGGTGGATGAGTATAGAGTTTGGGAATTGAGTAGAAAGATTTTTTTCAGAATGCATGGAAGTTAGATGGCCCAAAAAGATCTCCAGATATGTATTTTTGAAGCATATGTGAACTGGTGAAGAGACGGTGTGTACAAGGCAGAATTGGGGTTGTACATATTGAAGAAAGTAGGTTACCTAGAAGGATCTTTCGACGAATCGATAAAGGGGGTTCTCCTGCTTCAGCTAGAAGGCTGAGTGATGGTGATGTTGGGAAAGCTCCAGTAGCCAGGCAAATTCCTTGGTGATGAATGGGGTCGAGAGCTTGAAGAGTTGTTTTACTGGCAGATTGATAGAGTTGGCTACCATAGTCGAGAAGTGATCGAATTAGTGATCTGTAGAGAGACAGTAAATGTGGTTTAGAGCAGCCATAGGAGTGGTGGTTGAGCATTTTTAGGATAGGAAGTTTCTGGAGACATTTTTTGCGAAGGTAGGAATATGTTTGGACCAATTGAGTTGAGGATCAAGAAGAATTCCTAAGAACTTAAGTTGAGGAACAAAGTTGATGGGTGTGTTGTGAAGAAAAATGGTGGGAGGAGGTAATTGTTTGCGTTTCCTATAGAACTGCATTCCATATGATTTTTCTGCAGAAATTGAAAAACCGTAGTTTTGTGTCCATAGGAGAATTGCATCAATAGCTTCTTGGAGAATTTCTTCAGCAAAGCCTGGTCCGGGTGTTTGTAAGGAAATACTAAAATCATCTGCAAATAAGCGAGTTTGGATTGGTGGTGGAACAACTGTAGGAAGATCGTTAATAGCAAGTAGAAATAAGGTGGAACTCAGGACACATCCTTGGGGGAGTCCAGTTTCCATGGGATGTGTTTGTGAGGTGTTATTTTCTCAAATCTTGCTATTTTCTCTTTATTGTGGTGCTAATTTTCAAAACCAAATGAATGAGAATTACTTAAATACTCCCTCTCAATGCCTAATTTTTTTAAATTTTTGTCAATAATTGGAGCCGTTATAGTCGAGTTTTGAGATTTGATTTCCCCACCACACACACTTGCATACTGTGGCGACCACATAGGCGGAGTTAACTCTCGTCACCATCACCCGGCGCTGTGCCTGTGTGTATACAGTAGCCATATTTTGGTGATGGTGACGATTGAGGTAGGTATTCCAGTCGGTCGACGGTTCTATTCCCTAGGCTGGCAGAATAACTACATTGGTGACCTCGATGTGATCTGAGAGATGAGAAGAGCCGCGCCATCTCTCAAAAGTACACGTATGCCCGCTAGTTCACCAGCTTTCCACCTCACAATGTGAGGGCGTTGAGCACTAGTGTCGAAGCAGTGAGTGTACAAGGTGCGATGCGGGGATGTATGGGTAGGGCATCTACTGCTCCCTTACACACACACCTACCCTTCCATTAGTAGCTCCGCCTCCATTTGAGTTGTACTGCGCACTGCTGTATTGGGGGGAGTAGTGTGGCAACCACATAAGCAGAGTTAACTCTCGTCACCATCGCCTGGTGTCATGGCCATGTGTATATGGTAGCCATATTTTGGTGATGGTGACAATTGAGGTAGGTATTCCCATCGGTTGATGGTTCTATTCCCCGGGATGGCGGAATACCTACACATATATTTGGAGAAAGTAGGTATAACTTGGAACTGAGGCATTTCCAAACATTTTGTAAATTAAAATATTTTTTATTTTCCATCCTTAGTATTAGTCTTAGAAGTCATGCCGGCTAACTTCTGGTTATCTTGTACAATAACTCTACACTTATACGAAAGACGAGACTTTACACAATAGGGTCTTGAGAAAGTGAAAAGTTCGAGTTGTTTCAGAGAAACATATTGTCTCCCTTAAAATTATATCCACTTCAAAATTTCTCGATTGAGATGTTTTCACAAAATATGTACCTATCCAAAAATGTTATAATTACCTATTTATGATACAAGAACAAAAAGTAGGTGATTTTACTACGAGGGCCAAATTTGCAGCCTGAGCTAAAGACAATTGTTGAAAATCACACAAATTGTAACCTCGTACTTCATTTTTGATGTGTAAACACCTTAGCGCAAAGTCTATGGTAGGGAAAAAATGAGAATTAAGATCATCAGATTTACATAATTCTTACAATTGTAACTCTCGTTTGTGTGTGTTACATGATGTGAAGGTGTGTGCGCGCACACAACCACATTATTATTCTTATACATCAATCCTTCATGAGTATAGCTTCAGTAGAACTCACATCTTTTTTTTGGAACACCATTCTCCCTCTCCAAAAAAAATTGCGTCGTTAAAATTTTTTTTAGTAAATAATGAATTATCAGTTATTTAACAGATAACGTTACTTATTTTTACCAACAAATTTCAACACTTCTAACTACCACACCCTTTTTCAAAAGAAAAATGTTTATATTCGGTAACTATCTATCATAAAATAAAACTGAGACTTATGAAAAAGTCATCAAAATGTAGGTATTTTTTCACATCGTATTGAAATCCTCTACTTTTCGTACATTTCAGACGCACCAAAAAGTTTACTTTTTGGTTAGTTGTTGCAAAAATACATATCTACTTACGGATATAACCGATCGCCTAATTATGAGAATTCCGTTGTTTTTAAGCTTACAGCAAAAATAAATGTTCGAATCAAACTTGTCCATCTCAACATCAAGCAATTAGCCTCGTATTATACCTACTTAATTGCGTTTTCATTCGACTTTCACTAGTCAATATTTATGATGAATATTAGTGAATAAAATTTTTTTTGAAACCATTCTGTGCTTACTTATCGGTTTTAAATCATGCCTACTAAACTAACGTAAAATATTTAAAGAGAAAACGGATGAATTTTCACGAAGCGCGAAAATTATTCGCTACTTAAGGAACGATTTATACGACCTAAGCAGGTGTCGAAACCAAAACAAAAGTGAACACGCACACGTACAACCTTTTTCTTATTGTCTGCAGAAGATTTTGAAAGCGCCATCTCGAATTTCAGGTCAATCATTCAATTTTTAGGCTCAAGGAGTGAATGTTTTCGTACGAATTGACCGTACGTCAAAACAATACCCATCAACACAACGTAAGCCGGCAGAAAAAAAAAACAAAACAAAAAAAAACAACAAAAAAAAAAACAAAACAAAAAAAACAACAAAAACGAACTTTCTACACAAAACAATCAATCCATTCAACACATAATAGCGGACTCGTGCGCTTGTGGTCCTCAAACAATGGGCGGCCATAGGTGTCGACGGTTGAATAAAAACCACATTTCACACCCTCGTCGTCGTCTGTTGTGGATGTACTGTTGTAAATATACCTTTGCGTGTATTCATTCTGTTGGTGAACGTGTCAGTTCCGCATCTGCAGGTAAGGTATACGGTATACGTATACCTACGGTTAGCACTTCCATCATTTTAGCTGCGTTCGTCTTCAAAAATAATCTTGTAAAATCTAAATTCTTTCAACTTCCATTTTGTCGAGACGCAAGAAGAATGGAAAATAAAACCGGTGGTTCCCGATTGATCCGATTGATCCGATTGATCCGATTAATACTCGACTGTTGGGCTGGAGAAAAAATACGTTCACGTTTTTGAACGTGGTCTTTTCGAACGCGATAGACAATGCAAATTTACCATTTCATCAATGGTCGAAACGAAAAGGAGAGAAAAAAAAAAAAGGCCACGTGGTTTTACGGAAACGATTTTTCGGTTCGATGTGTTTGACAGCTAAATAGCGATAAGACACGAAATGGTCGGTTCGGTAGTCGAGATTCGTAGTCGTGATTGTCGAACAAACTAGATTACGCCTTAATTAACCGAGTGGAGAGCGTTTGAAGAGCGTTTGAAGAGCATTTGGAGTGCATTTGAAGAGCATTTGGTGAGCATTTTGGCATCCATTTGGTCGAATGGTGATTTGTTAGTTCGGCGAGCCACGAAAATTAGAGGCTTCGCCAATTCTTGGTAGCTCTTCGGAAATATAAAGAAAGTAGTGGGCCTAATAGCTGTAGGGAGGAGTGGTACCCGGTGGAACTTCTTAAATAAAAGGGGAAAAAAAACTTTTTGTTCAGATTAGGCACTACTGTTAATGACTAAATACACCGTTGCGTATACCTCGAGCTAAAACAATTTTACAAAACGTGCATTCTTTCTTTGGTATCGGTGATATATTGTTTTCGTATACGTCTGATCTTATTTTTTCAATCATTTTTTCACTTCGTATAGAAATTTCAAAAGGCAAGTGAATAATTATCCGATCGTCTTTATTTAGGTACTATTTATTTTGAGTATATGCACAATTTCAGTCCGAAATAATCGATACGGAGTATTTTAAAAAATTTATTTAATTATATTACTTTTAGGGGTGCATAGTGGAATGGTCACGTGTGGTACACGGTGTAACTGTGTTATAAAACCCAATTAGTACGCGATGAAACGCTAATTTTTCTGATATTTTGAAGAATTTCCAAAATTAATATAAGTATGAAAAATTCACCAATCATTAAGAGAAGAGTTATACCTCACCGATGATTTTCCATCACCAACATATTATTATAAACCTTTGTTTTACTCGTTACTTGCGATTTTAAAATATACCAATACTGCAGCCGACCTTCCGCAACGATAATATTTATTTCGTATGAAGCTAAAGCCAAAAAAAAATTAAAATGAAAGCTTATCTTTTAAAAACGCGTTTTTAACGTAAACTTATTATGCTGTTATTTTAGCTGACTTGCATAATCGCATAACTTACCGATACTTCGGATGTCCAGTTATCAGCGTACGCTTCTATGTCCAGCTACATTCATCGCCAGTAACTGATTTCCGAAAATGGTCTCATATAATATTGTTGAAATGTAGGTTAGTCTGTATTGGCTCTCCTAAATGGTATCTCTCTATACCTGGCACAACATTCCATGAACGGATGATGCAATGCAGCACCGCCTCATTTCGTATATTATAATGGCCGCACGTGATACAGTGATTGGATAATCGTGTATTGGTTATTATAACTGAAAACTATTGATTAATATTGTGTATTTAATATCGATATAGACTGTTGTAATTTATGCACGATTAGGGGAGGTTTTCATGCCTCTGGCTTTTCCGTCTTGGATATGCAACTATAAGTACCTACGTTATTCTCAACTCGATTACTCCTTTATTTTATTTTGCGCGAGTTCGTTGCCATATTCTTTTCACATATCCCACAGTAACTCGTCCAGAGGATATACCTGTTACTTGTTGTTAAAGTAAGGGAGGAAAATGGTTTGGATCCCATGGTCAGTGGTCTACCAGCATGAGCGTTTCAATTGGATACGTAGTATACATCCCTGAGCATCGATAGAACTGAACCGAACCGAACCGAACCGAACCGAACCAATTATACAGCTATTTTGGGTGAATAATGTGATTGCAGCCAATACTGAACCTACAACCGTTCAATTTTGAATCTTACAACCAAACCATTAGATCTCACCAAAACTTCAGATCAATCAGAGATGGCACCTTTACGTGTACAGCGTCTCAAAATTTTATGCTACGCCTCGAATAAGTCCAAAAAATGTGGAGTGCAGCATATTCATTCCATTTTGGAAACACCCCTGGAAAATACAGGTTGGTAGTGGACCACTGAAATTTTTTGTTGAATGGAATACTAATAAAAAAAAACCCTGAAGAATTGGATACTGAATCGGTTACTGACATACAGGATTCGTTAGTTTGTTGAATAGACTTTAGGCTGAGGATAATGCCTTCGATTGTGTAGTGAAGGATATTTGTTCTAGAGCAGCATCGACTTTACCTTCAGGGCCATAGGCTTTGGGACTAAAACCAATAAATTTTGGGATGTTAGTGTTAATCTGCGTTGATCCCACAACATGATATATAACTTTCTTTTTTCACCGCTGTACATGCAGTAAATTGGCTGCAAAAGACCTTAACCTCAAATTGAGGGACTTCGATAGGTAGGCTGAAAATAAATTACGAAAAATGGTGGAGTATCTCTAACTAATGTTCCATATCAGATTTGAAGCAATTTCATACGAATTTAAAAAAAACTGAAAAATACAGAAAATCAGGGGCCAATATTATAAGATCTATATTTGTTAGGTAAGTTACTCTGGAAATAAGTACAGTTTTAATTAATCAATAGTAGGCGTTAATTGTCATTGAAAACAAAAGTGGCTGGATATTTACGTGATTTCCAGTTATTTCCTGATTGACAGATACAATGTACTTTTTTTTTCTCACAAATGTGAGTCTATTTTTGGTTTATCTGTCAATGACATTTTGACGTCTATTTCTGTGATAATAGACAATTAATTCATGAACTTAGGCTATTTTATTTCGATTTTTGAAACTATTAAAGTGAACTCAATGATGAACGCTTGTTCCCATTTCTTACAAAAACTGGATATAAATTTTTAACGCATTATGTAATATACTCCTAACCGTAAAACCTGTTATTATCAAAAAAACTCGCTCGTAATTGGTCCCTATGATTGTGGTGTTTGTAAAATAATTCGATATATCAATAAAATTACGATTCAGCTACCAAGTATAATAAGGCTTTAGATTTTTGCGTCCATCTTCAAAAATTAAAATTTTTAATATAAGGAGATACAAATTCGGAATACCACTTAATTTTAATGCTGTAACTTCGCTGCAAAAATAAATTTTTTCACAAAAATCACACAAAATGATGATTGAAGTGTGCAAAATCCATCTCCCAAATGAAGATGTGTTATCACCAACCTGAACAAATTTACAATGAAAAATATGAAAAATCATGTTTTAGGCAGAAAAAAAAAGTGATACAAATTCAAATAACGTGGTAAATCGGACCAAAAATTTTGTTCTTTATTTCTCAACAGTAGTCTCTTAAATACTGTTATTTTGTTTAAAATTGGAAAACGGTTTTTTATTCGATCTTTGGGGCTGCAGCTTTATTAGTACTCTCTTTTTTGAAATCCAGTGTAAGCAAATTAGTAAAAATTATTTAGCTACATTCAAATAGCTAAATTTTTTGCTCCAAACTATTGAAATTCGTTTTCACATACCAGCTGGTGAATAAAATTTCCATTTTCAGTCACTATCTTTACGCACTCCGTAAAAAACTACGAATTTTCACAACATTTTTCTTCAAAACTTTTGAATATTTCAACTTAGAATACCACTATTCCAAATTAGTCATCCTTAAAAAACTATATTTTCAAAAGGGCATAATTATAATTTCTGAATTGAACATATGATCGCATAGACTCTTTCTAATCTATGAATGTTAAGTCCTACCCGAGTGTGGACAGATTTTCCTTTATTTTAATTCGGTAAGCACAATCTTTGTAAATACCCACGAAAAGTTTTGAAATCACCAAATCAAAGTTCACCTGATCACATAAGCCACCCAGATTCGATCATTTGTATCTCCTTACTTCAGTTATACATTAGTTACAGGTCAACTATTACCCAGGTGCATCGCGTATAGATTCCAAAAACCTGCTATTCCGAATTCGTATCCTCTCTCTACTTTTTGAAAAATATTGTGGCAAACAAAAAAATTGAGCATAAGCATTAAACAAATATATCCATCGTGAAGGGGTGTCCAAAAACACAAAATTTTCTACCTTCATTCCTGAAATCCTTCACACTGCTGAAACTCCTACCTCCATTGCCGAAGACATACGTTTTTTTTTTTTCTTGGCTAAATAAGGGGGTGTGGACTACGAGGACCTTCATTCTGTGGTATGAATAATATGTGGCCTACAGCATCGGCACTGGTCCTAAATGCGGCGCTATTCCTAATTCAGAATCATTCTCAGCAAAAGCATCGGCTGTTTCTTTGGCACCGACACCAACGTGAGATGAAATCGTGGTAAAAGTTATGGCGACGTCACGGAGGCAAAATAAATGACATCGGCGAAAAGTTGATTTGAAAATGGAGAATCTTTTAACGGCGTAAATAGTACACTCAGTTAATTCGAAACTATGACACTGTGGCAGGTGAAAGACGACTTTTTACGCGAGCTATTGGTTTTTGAACCGCATAAAAAATGCAGCGAACAAGACCGAATGCTCGACCAGTCCAGGGTTTGATAATAAATATGCCACATCTAACTAGAACACGTTGCCTGTTGTGTTTTTTTTTTTTGTTTTTGTTTTTTTATTTCTATTTCAATAGCCCATAAAAGATATTATGACAATGTTGAAAAACAACCCTCAGCCCACCATTCATGTAAATGGACACATATATTCCTATATATATATATGGGTGTGTGTATGTATGTATGTTCCTTTATATTCTTATATATATGTAAATTCTATATAACTGTAAAACAAGGAGTATTTATTTGCTACCAATATTCCAAAGAAAACCGGCCACGAGTAAAACAGTGTTGATGAATTATAACATATTATTCTGCAAAGAAGAAGAACGCATCTTCCTCGCAGTTTATGTGTTTGTGTGTTTGTTTTGTGTGTGTGTGTGTGTGTGTGTGTGTGTGTTTTTCTCATTCAGAAACCTCAGGTCGAATTCTGTGGTCAATAAATAAAATGAAAGGGGTAAAAAAAAAAAATGATAAAGAACAAAACGCATAGACTTTCTACATGAACTTATAGGTATAACTATACATATTAAAAAAAAAAAAAAAAAAAGTCCACTGTAGAAATATTTTTCCAAACATAATATTTTTTTTTTTGTCATTCATTTTCATATTTCTCGCATTAACGAGTTTATTACACTTAAAAAAGTTACTGTACGCCTTTCTTGTGTTGTTTTTTTTTTTTTTTTTTTCATTTCTTTTCTATTTTTCTACATTTATCGCGTATAATTTATCACATTGACGTTTCATTTAATATGCGAAGAATAAGTTCGTATATTATTAATAAGTGTCACCCGGACCTCTGTTCTTCTCATAAGTACAGGTAGATATATATATATATATACACGTATCTTCGAAACTGCCTACAATTTCCAACAGTTTCAACCTTTTCCACCAATTATTTAAAAATTTAATTTGGTTCTCAATACGCGATCCAATTTGTTACCGACGTAATTTTTTTTCTTTTCCCACTATCCTCTACTCATACAGACGCATATAATATGTGCACACACAAACGAGAGTACAAAAAATAAAAAATAAAAGACGAATACATATATCATTATTATTCTAACGTCAGTATTATTTTTTTTTACTTATAATTGGGTTTCTGCCACATTACATAACTGGTACAAGAAATAAATTGTTCGATTCCAAATATAATATGATCTATGGCTTCGAACTGTAGACTTCATTCGCATATTATAAAAGTTCATAATGCGCCAATCATACGTATTGATACCTGTACTTCCTCTATCCCCACCATCTATGTGTTTTCGTTTTTTGTATGTAGATTATCGTGAGAACGATGCTCATAGATACATTTGACATTATTATGAACGAGATAATCCAAAAGTGTATAGTACGTACATCGTTTAAAGTGGTAAAAAAAAAATAATAATAATTTTAATTTAAAAAAATTGAAAAATTTTGAAGATGCACACGCTATGCAGCATTAAATGAATATTGCAAACGTGCTAACGAGACGTTCGAATTTGAAAAATTGTAAACGATTTCTGCGTTACGAGGAAATGTGCTGGTGCTTTGCTATGTATGGGTAACTTGCGTAGGCTAAAATCGAATTTAATTGGAATAGCTTCATTTTGTGAAGAATGCCCTTCAGGATATGACGTGTTTGGTAATTGAAAATGAATCGCTGGTATTCGCAGAGTATAATATACTTACGTGGTTTTTAATTGGATGTGGTGGTGGTGGTGGTGGTGATGTGGTGCGATATACATTGTAAAAATGAGCATACGCCTATATGTGTATATACATATATATATATATATAGTATTGTTATTTTAGACGAACGAAATAATTTCAAAAATGTTTTTTTTTCTCTTCTTTCAGATCCTTTACTAAAATGACCTGGTAAATGATGAAGGCGGATGAATTCGTTTACACAAGTTTAATATATAGATAAAGAAGGCGTTATTTGAACAATGTTTGGCAAGAATTGATTGGAAATTTTTCACAAAGTCATAACTTTTTTTTTTTCTTAATAGTACCTGTCTGTAGCCTAACGTTAGACAGTGACGACGAAGGCGAGAATGAAAGTTAAAAATGAAGCGGGAATGTGGAAGTTAAAATACTACTGACGAATTTTGATTGACAAATAAATCAATATTAGGCCTGTTTTCGTGTATTATGTACAGACTACCAACTTTTCTTGGGGGGGGGGCTTTTTTTTTTCGTCTAGAAGTAAAAAATTCGTTACAGATTGAAGGTTATTTTCACTTAGCCTATCCACGTATGTGGGTACATCAGCTAATTCCGTTCATCCATTTTTTTTTGCAACGTGTTCTTTTTTTCATAACTCGATACCTTTTTGACAAGATCATTTTCTTTAAAACTGTATTTTCTTGCACTATAATCTTTTCATCGTTGATTGCATTAAATTACTGAAGTATTACATGGTTCATATTGTATCATGTTGTAGATTGTATCAAAGCGATTTTTGCGCCATCTAGCGGAACAATCTTAATGAAATTTTAATTACAGGTATGTCATTCGATGCTCAACTATACGTTCTTTCATTTCTGGTAACGTTGCTTTGCTTGTTTCGTTAAAAGTTTCGAAAAATTGGTTTTATGCCCAACGAACATATGGATTAATACTAGAGGCACAATTTGCTCCATTTTACACGACGTTCAGTGAGGCCAGCGACCCCCACTTCATTAAACTTATACGCCTCATTTAAAATACTCAAGAAATACGCGTTTTTACCCGAATTTTTTGCCATAATTATGTTATTTAATAGAATAGCTACCTTTTCATAATTAATGAAATTTTAAATTGAGATGCCCCCTTTAATTTTTTTCTATCGAATAAAAATGTCTCTTCCCTTCACTATTCCCCTGTTTTTTTTCTCGAAATATCCGTTCTCATGTGGACAAAGGATGGTCGAGTTGTTTTTCTTCTGCAATATAAATTTTCTCTTCACAGTGAAATGCGGACGGATTGTTTTATGAATTACTGTATACAAATTTGATGTTTGAAAATTGTATATTTCGCTACGTATTTTCTCTCGTACGCGGCTAGGCTACACAGTTTCAACTTGTTAGCCTGTCCGTATTCTTTTTATTCACCACTTAGCCTAGCCGCAAAACTCGTACATCGATACAATAGCCTATGATCTGTACTTGTATTTGCTTGCCTAACATTCGGCGGTCCATTCGGTTACTCGCCTAACGGACCGAAAAAGTCGTTAAATTCAAACTGTTGCAGTGGCCGAAATATTTAATCTTTATTCCACAGGTGATTGGCTGAATTTTTATAGTGTGAGACGTGTACGAGGCGATGCAATTGGTGGTGGAATTTCTCTCGATGCCTGGCGCGATCCTTATAGTTTAGCCTATAAATTAGTTGAATTTTAGCAGTCGGATCGCGCCGTGTAGAGGTTTTTGCCTCGAAAGTGTTTTTTTTCAGCCACTTAATTTTCAATTCAAAATTTAGAAAACTTACTCGTAGGGGCCTGCCCTTACTATTTAATGTTACTATTATAAATCGCAAATTGTGTGTATAAAATTTTCCTTGCTTTCAAGACCTCCACAGTGGGCCTGCCATCAACCAGATAGAGCAGCGGAAGCAGAGCAGAGGATCCAGTCAGTTGCAATTTATTTCAACTTTTTGCTGTTTTCGCCTGTACCAGTGGTTGTCAGCGGGGCTACAACAGCCGGGGTGACGAGAGGCATTCCAGAACCACACCACCTAAATTTTCATCGTCTCAAGGCTGCTGCGGAGCTGTCACGGAGGATCAGTAAATATATGGTTCTTTCTATTACTCTGTTTTGGTCACTCTTTTTTGAGAATCAAAATCTAAAATGATAGCCTAATAATCAGGCATGTGGCGGGAGGGGGGTGGTTGGTTATTCTGGTAACTGGGGTGTCTGCTTTAAAATGGTGAATTTTCCTTTTCTTCCTTTTTTGTCTATTCCTACACTTGGCCATGCAGGGGTTCCTATACTTTACCTGCCTTTCTGTTGGCTCTTTTTTTTTGTTTGTTGTGTGTTTGGTTCTTGTGATATTTTCGGATGTTACAAAATGATGTTCCAAAAAATAAAATGAGCCTAAAGACAAGAAGTTTAAGAACTTAAAAGCTGAGAAAATTGAAAAAGAAGATGAAATGGTGCATCAAATGAGCTTAATTTAACGTTGTCAGTAAACTTAACCCTGGAGAGAACTAATTATAACTACTTATTTTCATGAATTCACTGTTTTGAATCCTTATCATCACTTTTCTTTACAGTTAAGTTTGCAGATAACTGTAACGTATATTTTCGTCTATTTTTATAAATGACGAACATATTCGTCCACACATTTTCGAATACCAAAAACGTAGATATTTATCAACAATAATCATCCTATAACTCTTTATAAACAACCACTAAATTACCCGTATCTGATTTTATGAATATAGATATACTTTCTGTATATTCATGACCTAATTGTGCCTGTCCCTCAAGTACTCGACAAGTCAGCACAACCCTATAATAACAACACCCTACCTCACTTTACCTATCCGACACGTACGTTTTCATACCCTGAACGAGTATATAATCCCTCGATTCAGTGGAATAAGACACAGTTCCTCGACAGCTACTTCTAAGTACCTGGAACCTCTCTTGTAGAAATCTCTAGTGAACAGATAGTCTTGCTTGTTGAATTGTGATTATCAATGTATAAATATTAACGTATATTTATGTACTGTGATGTACGAATTATTATTTTATTAAATGTGTAAACTCACTCATGTGTTTTAAATATTATTGAGTCTCTAACAAATGTTAAGGTCCACGATAGTCTGTGGATGATAAACTTGAATTTATTTTAGAAGTATTACTGCTTTAACAGTACGTGATATTTCGTGTATGGTGTAATACTGAAAGTGGTTCTAATTAGGTACATTACCACCTCTTTTGGCCGTTACAATAACATTAAATTAAGCCAATCTGATGCACCATTTCATCTTGTTTTTAAAATTTTTCGGCTTCTAAAGGCTTAAACCTTTTGTTTTCAGGCTTATTATTTTTTTTTAAATTTTCTTTAAAGTTTCATTTATTATAAAAAAATAGCTATTTCATTAAATAAGAGAATTATGGCGAAGAATTCTGATAAATACGGATATTTCCTATCTATTTTAAATGGGGCGTATAGGTTTAATGGAGTGGAGATAGTTGGCTTCATTGAAAACGAGCGAATTTTGCCTCTAGTATTAATTCATATGCTCCTTGTTTAGGCCAGTCAAATTAGATAAAACAGAATTTTTCATTTGGTAAAATCAGGGACAAGCTTTCTTTTCAGAATCTGGTAGTTTGAAGTATTGAAATTTGAAAATCCCCCTTTAATAATATTTTAAGGAAACTAATCCTATTCAACGATGTTTATTTAGCCCTAAAAATTTAATGCCTCTATGTAACCCTTTCCTGACATGTTGTGACGTCCAAAAATGTCACAAAAACCAAACACACAACAAAAAAAAAAAAAGAAGCCAACAGAAAGGCAGGTAAAGTATAGGAACCCCTGCATGACCAAGTGTAGGAATAGACAAAAAGGTAGAAAAAGGAAAATTCACCATTTTAAAGCAGACACCCCAATTGCCAGAATAACCAACCACCCCCCTCCCCCGCATGCCTGATTATTAGGCTATCATATTCAATTTCAATTCCCAAAAAAGAGTGACTGAAACAGAGTAATAGAAAAAACCATATATTTACTGATCCTCCGTGACAGCTCCGCAGCAGCCTTGAGACGATGAAAATTCAGGTGGTGTGGTTCTGGAATGCCTCTCATCACCCCGGCTGTTGTAGCCCCGCTGACAACCACTGGTACAGGCGAAAACAGCAAAAAGTTGAAATAAATTGCAACTGACTGGATCCTCTGCTCTGCTTCTGCTGCTCTATCTGGTTGATGGCAGGCCCACTGTGGAGGTGCGGTTTCTGCACCCCTCTGTGGCCTTTTTCAAATTTTGAGAGCCAAAGTTCAAATTTGACCTTGAGAGTCAAAGTATTTTTTTATTTCGATTAACACAAAAAGGCTTACGAATTGACCACCCTATTGGACGAAATTGTATGAAAAGTGTTAAAAATCAAAAATTTCGTGAGTTCCGAAAATAGGCATGAAACCTTGAAATCAAGGAAATTTTTATACACACAATTCGCGATTTATTATTGTAACATTAAAAGGTGAGAGCAGGCCCCTCCGAGTAAGTTTTCTGATTTTGAATTGAAAATTTAGTGGCCGAAAAAAAACACTTTTGAGGCTAAAACCTCTACACGGCGCGATCCGACTGCTAAAATTCAACTAAACCATAGGCTAACTGTAAGGATCGCGCCAAGCATCGAGAGAAATTCCCCCCAGAACTCACTACCAATTGCATCGTCTCGTACACGTTTCATACTATAAAAATACAGCCAATCCTGTGAAAGAAGATAAAATATTTTGGGCGCTGCATTCGAATTTAAACTTTAACGACTTTTTTGGTCCGTCAGGCGAGCAACCAAACGGACCGCCGAATGTTAGGCAAGCAGTTACAAGTACAGAACATAGGCTATTGTATAGGTGAACGAGATCTGCGGCTAGGCTAAATGGTGAATAAAGAGAATACGGACAGGCTAAACAAGTTGAAACTGTGTAGCCTAGCCGCAAGAGAGGAAATACGTGGCGAAATATAATATTATAAGGTGACGAAATTCGCATATAATAATTCAAAAATAATTCGACAATCAATTTCACTGCAAAGAAAAAAAACATCGCAAAATTGGTAATTCATCAAGCCCATATATCGTCAGGAGAACATATATTTTGGGGAAAAACAGGGGACCAGTAACGGGAAAAGACGTATTTATTTGAAAGAAAAAAATGACAGGTCGGGCATCTCAATGTGATGGTCAAAAAGTGTATAAAATTTACTATCATATTATTAGGCCATTATACCGTACGAATAGGCAATACCCGCAATCCTTCAGCATTACTTTGGTCTGAGCGACTTAAAAAATCTGTAACTTTTCCACTATGTGAACTACATACTTTCCAGTTAACTTAAAACTTTCCTTGGCACAACAAAAAAAAGTACAGAAAATTTAAACCTATTTTGTTTGTTGGTTCTGAAGTTGTGATGTAGCAAATAAACAAACACACATGCATAAACCTACGCACACAAGTATCTACCTTTAGTCAAATAGGATATTTTTATTTCTGTTATCGTAGGTTATCATAAATGTTTTTCGAGTGGTGTTGTATGTAGTGATGTTTAAAGGGGCAAATTTGCAAGCTTCTCAGTGGCTCCTTGCTATGTGACATGGTCTAACAATCTGGTAACTCATGTTTCAATCTTTCCGTAAATAAAAAATTTTTTTGTAATCTTATTTTTTCATTCTTATTTCTTTATTTTATTTTCAGATTGTATCTTTCAAAGTGGATTGGCCAGATTGTATATTATATTAAAATAAAATAAAAAGTCTTTTTACTCTGGTCTCGTACCCTTATTCTGAAATTCTTTTTGTTCAATCGCAAACACTTGTGACGTAACGGCGTTCCAACAACATAATTTTTAGCCAGCCCTGGACAATTTTTAAATGCTGTAATGATGCAGCTTGAGCAGCAAATTAGATAACTAATCGAGTACGTGCACAATTTGGTCTGCACATACTCAGATATGGAATGATAACGAGCAAGGTGCTCATTACACTCGTGATGACCTCACATGGTGAATGGACAGTTACTCATTCGGCCATATATGGTGGGACAAAAAACTGGATAAATATTAATTACTTGACACTTAAATTCACTCTGATATCGCCACAACGATGTGGATGGAACTATGGAGCAAAAGGCAGTATTTCACCTCATTATATAATCATTTGTATTCACGCTTAGGTTCTTACATCTCCTCCACTTTCCATCTTGTCCACTGGAATACATGATAAATGCACGGTTAATCTTTCGTTGGTAAACCCGATAAACTATTTCCCCACAGACCGTATCAAAATAAGCAAACAAATTATTATACCATATACAAACCACGGCTTCGTTACAAATTTACTAATCCAGGCCTAACTTGGGCACAAGAATGTGAGTATCAGTAACCATAGGTACTACTGGATATTGTATAAAAAAAAAAAAAAAAAATGTTTCAATTTAACGAAAACCAAAGAAATAATAAATGAAAACTTCAAGGACAACAATTTAAAGATCTCGTGTTATCAGTATTACCCGGCCGGTTGAAAATATACAAATGAAATATAAGTCCAATGTTGACAGGTTATTAATTTTTTTTTTTTTTTTGATTTTAAAATTTCTGCTTCAACTGCTACAAATTGGTAACGAATTACGAAACTGCAAATTCTGCCTAAAACTTTATCAACTGATAGAAGAATCATCAAAAAAGTTCCCATGAAGGGTAAACCACATTCTGGGTTGCCATATTTTTCTCAGAGATTTTATTATATTTTTTCGTGTCAAAATTTTTGATTTCATACAAATTTATCGACCGCGAATCATGAAATCGTAGAATATTCTTCCTGAAAATCGACCCAGCGATGAAAATATCGACAGAATCGTAATACGTAGCGCAAAGTGCGTTCAGTTTTTTCAGTGTGTTGCGTGTTGCATTTACGGCACAATGCGCAACACGTGTGTTTCTGCTGCTGCTACGAGCAATGCTCCGAGTTTTCGAACACTCTACGTGTTTTGACTCCGTTCTCATGCTTTTTGCTACCGAAAACTGACATCTACCGCGAAGATTGAACGAAAAAAAAAAAAAAAAAAAAAAAAATCCAACAACAACAAAAGCGTCCATCATGAGGGCGTCGAATAACTTCAGTAAACGATCAAAACTGACGGTAATTGAGTCAAGTTATGCTCGTGAAATGCCTAAAACCCTCCAGCGAATCACGTAATTAAATGAAGAAGCGGTCCAGTTAATTCCAGCAGCCGGATTAAATTGAAGCTTTGTTATCAAAAACAACACGTCTTCGTTTTGACGTTCAATTCACGAATAAAATTCATGAACGAAAAAAAAAAAAAGTAGAAAAAAAAGTAGAGAGAAATATACCAAACACTGAAGGAGAGAAAATAATGATAATAATCATAATAATAATAATGGATAAAAAACGTTCGTAAATAATATTTCTATACCATGGGTACTATACGAGTATATACTTTTTTTTTTGAAACTTGGTATATAAATTATTACTAAACGGTTTCATAATTGGTCTACCACGAATTATGTATTTACATTTTATATTTAATTCACTCGACTCCTTGTTTTCCTTCCTATAAAGAGTGAGTGAAATAATAATGATAAAAAAAATTTTCATTCTTTTCGTACCACTTCCATGCATTCATTCTCTCTGTCTTTGTATTTGTCTCTTTCTGGTACTTTTTTCTTTTTCTCTCTTTTCAGTATACTCCATAATTTAAGGCCTGTTGAACTGGTTATTAAAAATGTGTCAAAACACTTTTAAGAAATCGCTATTTATCGAATCTCATTAAAATGGTACATCTCGTAAATTGATAAATTTATGCGGTTGGTCGTAACCATAAAATTATAATCGTGTGATCTTCTGGTTTTTAATCCGGCCATTCGTTTGTTCGACGTATTGGCCATAAAAATCTATAAAGTCGCGAACACCACGAGCAAAAGAATTCATTCTACACTTTTTTTTTCCCTTTTCCTTGGATATACTGAGGACATAATATTATAGTCCTGAAAAAAATCGGGACAGAAAAAATATATGATAATAATCTTTCGACTTGGACAATTACTTTCCCCAGGTGTAAACGCTTATTATTGGACCGCCTCGGAGACATTCAAAAGTGTAAAATGCAGAACGCTTTTAGCGTGGACAGTAATGCTCGACATTTATTTGGATTGTAGCGTATTTAGGGAGCTCACACGTTAATGGCTGGTTTTTTCTTTAAGTTGCCAACTTATCATGTCACCGCCTTCGATAGTAGCTAGAACTAATGTGCGGTAGTTCATGGTGTTTTCTTTGCTTCTCATTCCGAAGGACTGTATATTTGCATAGGAACATATTTAACTTGCAGCACCTGTTTTAGTTCCAACGATATTGCATGCATAGGAAGCTTAGACTGTTGGATTTACCAAGTGTTCAACCCTATACGTGGCACACAAGTACACAAAACGGAGAAAGTTCCTTGCCTATACGGCACAGATTTAAAGATATTTAATTTTCAATGTAAACACACAACAGTGGAGTGGAATGAAAAATTTGGTTGGAAAGACAATTAAGTTTTTATTATAAGATTTGATATTAGGTATAATGATTATAATGCGGCTTAAAGAAAACAAATAAATTTGAAATAAAAAACTAGTTTTTAAAAAATATGTTCTTATAATTTGAAAAAAAAAAAAAATTGTTATCCCTGATAGGGTTAGGACATAAGAGTTCGGTTTGATAGGATTAAACTAACTCACACCAACCTACACTGGTAGGGATATTCCACAAATATTCAAGTAAAACTTAGTGCAAAGACATATAGCATTTCTACATTTGTGGAATCATCCTCCTGGTGTAGGTTGGTGTAAGTTGATGTAGTCCTATCGAACAGAGCTAATAAATTTTGAATAAAAGTACAAGTTGCTACCATGACACCAAGGTCATGGATTTAGCAAGCGATGAAACTTACATTGAAAAAGAAAGCAATTGATAAGGCGTGATAACTGATAATAATTTTTTACTCTCCCAAAAAATACTGCACTCACACAACAATGCGAATTAAAACAGACGTTTACATTTGTGTGATAAATCCGTAATTTTTAGGTACACTTATACTTATTTTAAAATAACAAGCCAGAAATACCAGCGAAAGAGAAAAACAACTTATAAAAATGGATATGTATGTGTGTGTGCATGTGTCACAAAACGTGAAAGCAGCACTGAAGTTGGTCATCTGATATACTTCAACAAATTGAGTGAGTAGAATAAAAGCATATAAAAATTCACCACCTGCATCCAGAGTTTTTAACTATATGGAAACAATTATTTCAAAACAGTCTATCCTGGCTTTTACAAACTGGGGCAAAAAAAAATATGCGCACTCTGGATTTTTTACCTATTAAGTTGATTTTGGCAAAGACAATTTTAAAAATTTCTACCTACAAGATTTTACTACTGATAGATCAGGTAGATTTCAAGATGAGTGCAACTTTAGGAGTCAATAAGTCTGTTTGGGAAACCAGAGAAACACAGAATCTATAATGTTCTGTAGATTTTAACAGATTCACTTAAAGAAATCCATTTGGGTGTTCTTTCTATAGCTATAGAAATGTATTTGGGCGATATCTACAAACTACAAACCTCCAAACTTTTGATAGTTATGTAGAAAAATCTATAGAAACTTTTTATAGCTGTAGATTTAGAGAGTGTTCAATATTTTTGGGAGATACACTTTCAGGGTTGGCATGTTGCATTGTTTTTTTAATTTTTTGTTATCAGTTACTGAAAATATGAATGCTGATCAGTGATCAATGAAGTGTGGACGATTGAGAAATAGAAATGATTCATCATATTTTATTCTTGTTTATGTGATTTAAATTTTAAAATACAGTGGTTGAGAATATCCCTTGTCAAAGTTAAATTTTTACTTCAATAGTATCATGTGAACTAGACTGAATCCATGTTATTTGAATCACAGGATCAGAGTGGAATTTCAGTGGTATCTATCTTTAAAACCAAACGTACAATTATAAAAATATATTCGTAGTATCTTCTGCTAATATAATATGAGAATATTTCAGGAAAATTTCAGCTGAATAAAACATTTACTGAAATTTTGTTCAGAGTGAGTGATGCAAATAATGTGAATAACGATATCTCAAAAATTGAACGTTCGATTGTGATCAAATTTTCCAGAATCGTCAGCCAACGTATGTTGATGTCTCAGCTAAATTTCAGATTTTTACAACCCGTGGTTTTCTCGTAATTGCTCTCGATAACTTAGATTATGTGCAATTTCAATGGAAGCAAATTGGAAGAATTATAGGTATTGGTGTTTAAGAACAGCTTTGTGCTGACTGCTGAGATCATTAATTTCTACGAATAAATTGAAGTTTGCCTCTTTTTTCTCGGTAGTTTCACTTATATTTTTTAGAATCTGAATTCATTTTAGTGTAAGTTTAGTACTATCTGTTCAGCAATTGAAAAACTGATAAAACATTCCCATTCCCAAAACCCTACTAAACCTACAGAATGTTGTTTGTGCAGTAGCGCAGCAGCGTGAGGTTTTGTAAACCTACAGAAAAAAAAGCTACAATCAGATTACAGATTTCTCTGTAGGTTATTAGTTTCTCTGGACGCCCGAACAGGCTTAATATCGAAAGGGAATTATAGCATAGAAAATCCCAGCTGTGTTACTTTTTCATTTTTTTTTCCCTCATCATTTATTTATTTATTTTTTTTCTTCAACTCTAAGTATAGAATTTATGTGGGTAGATATTAGCTCTGTTTCATAAGATTACACTAACTTACACCAACCTACACCGGTAAGGATATTCTACAAATATTCAAGTAAAACTTGGAATTAAGTCGTATAATATTCCTACATTTGTGGAATCGCCCTCCTGGTGTAGGTTGGTGTAAGTTGGTGTAGTCCTATCAAACAGAGCTAATGTCTACCTTGTCTTCTTTGAGCTTTGCCACCGAGTCTCACACACATCAAGTGGAATTCTCCTGTATGCTGGCTTCTGATTATAAATGATTGGCGAAATCGTTGTAATTAAGTTATGAGTAGAAAACTCGATTTTACATTCGGATTCTGAAAGGGGTATGTTATTCTAAGTTGGTTGCCAATATCCAGCATAGGTTGGCGATACTTTTGTAAATGACCTTTTTAAGGAAGGATAGGGATTCTCATTGAATCTTTTTGGGATACATTGTTCTAACTGGCTAAGTATACTCAGGTAAAAGCCTCACTATGAAATAGATGCTAATGTAGACCTTTATAAAATTAAATAATGTGGTCTGTGTGGCGTAGTGGTTAGATGCTTGGCTTTATGATCGAAAGGTTCTGAGTTTGAAATCGTAGTTATGGTCTCATTCCTGACATAAAATGGAGGTGTGTTTGGTTTCGTTCTAATAGTGCTCCAATATGTGATTGAAAAATCAGTGTCAGGTAAACTATTAGCCAACGGATCTCGACTATCCCCACTCTCTCACTGCAACAACTAATTATATCATTCAGACGCTGGATAAAATGACCACATAGCTAAAACCCAATAAATCCAAAAAAAAATGTTATCTCCTCGTTATCCGGTCTACTGTTTAGCTCTATAGAAGATAAAGATTCAGCTTAATTTGAAAAATATTTCTAAATTTTCATATTTTTAATTATAACCTTTATTCTACTCACGGCTGTTATTTTAAAATATAGGTGCTAATAATGCGGCCAACCTTCCGCAACGAAATAAAGCATGAAGCTAAAGCCAAAAAATAAATAAAATAAAAGTCTACTTTTTAAAAATTCGCTTTTAATCTAGACTTATTTACAGTAGGTTTTATATTAATGTTTTCGGAGCACTTTGCTAAACTAAGAAAAATTTTTAAATAGAAATTTATGTACGAATTGATTCTAGATTCGATAATTTATAAGTTTTGGCCACGCTTGAAACCCGAATTTATTAAACAAACTTAGATTAGTTTCTTTCAACTACCTAGGTAAATATGTCAAAATTAAATAGTTACGACCCATGTATGGAATCTTAATTATTTTCACAAGGCCCTTCATTTTTGGCAAATACAAATGCAAAAGAAAAATAAATGTTTACTATTTTTCTTTATGGCGAAAAATTCTAGTCTGATGATGCTGGAACCCTTAATATTTGGTTAAAGTGGAAAATTCTGGTTTTTCCGACTTCTTCGAAAAAATTTTTCTGTTAAAAGATTATCTAACACGTGGCTTTAGATATATTTGTTTTATGACTGATCTACGGATAATATTGACCAATTAGTTTTTCTCGTATGTTGTGTGTGGTAGGTAACTACGTTATTGCACTAAAACAGCACATCCAAAAAGTAGGTACTTTTAATAGGTATACAAAAAAAATTTCTTTTAATTTACCTCACTACGAGTTTTCAACATGGTGCACTTGTCACTGTTTAAATTTGAAATTACTTTAAACTTCCGATTTTCCCAACCTTATTTTTATAAAACGTCTAAAATGGCATAAAATGACAGCCAGTTAAACGTAATTCAGGTCAAATAAATGTCAAACTCGGGTGCTAACCATTGTTGGAGGTTAATTTTCGAATAAGAAAATTTACTGTCAGTTTTTAAGCAGGTTTTAGCAGATAACTTCGATATTAAAATTGAACTTGTATTAAGACTCAGGGTCGGAGGTAGGTTCATTTTTCATTTCATGACCACAGAAAACTTCTGGCACTATTAGCTGAAGTTCATAATTATACTGTAGGTAAGTATGTAATATAATTATGCGTATTTATGTATAATAGTGCACATTTCTATTTAACACGGTAGGTTGCAATTCTCATCCGATAGTTATGAACTTTGGTACACTTACTTAGATCTGGACAAGGATGAACCCACTGTTTTTGGTTCAGAGCGACCAAATGGTGCGTCCGTTACAACCTGTTATGTTGCATTTTTGGGGGTTAGATGGCTCTTAAGTGCACAATTTTGTAACAATATATAGTCACGAAATTTACTACAGACGTAAAATTTATCTTACTATCATTTTATTTGCTAAGTAATCATCAAATAACTTGAGTAAGTATTTTATGACGTCACAATACAAGTTAATTATTATGAATTTCTTTGATATTTAATTTTAAACGTAATTTTTAAACAACGTTTCGCTAAATAATTTAATAGCTATTTTAATTTATTTATTATATTCATTTTAAATTTATTTATTATTACGTCTATATATATTTATTTTTTTATTTTTTTATTTTTTTATCTATTTATTTATCTATTTATTTATCTATTTATTTAATTATTTATTCAAGTTTTTTTTTCTTTTTTTATAAGAAAACCTACATTTTCTAGCGTGGTTTGCTGCCCTATAGATTTTCTTTTCCTTCCTTTTTTTTTCGTTTTTTATCTGAGTAGGCTACTTGCAGCTACTTATAGGTTCCGTCTTGTGTATGCTACATATCTTTAAAATATATTTTTATTTTCATTAGAAATTAGAATATTAATTTCGACCTGTACGAAGAGAGAGAAGTCTTCTTGAAGTGTTGTTAATAGATGCAAAAAATAGGACATTAGTTGTTTTCTGGCTTTGGCGCATGCAAAAAGGATAATATGGTGGAAGAAGCAGGTGGTGATTTTTTGTAGAAATGATGGTCTGAGGGTTCAATTTGTTAACGTAAATAAAAATTTAATTATTTGGTATGTTTTATTCAGAAGTGAGGAAAATTTTCTTTTATCTGGATGATTGATCCTTTAGTTTCTAGGGAGTTAGAGTTCTTTGCTCGATTTCAGCTGAGGTAGGATTAAATTCTATAAATGTTTTCATCGCAGATAATTGAGCTTTTATTTTGAATGTGGATTTAATTAGATCGAGAAAAGAGAAGAATTTTATTGAGAGTTTATGGGCAAGGTGGAGGAAACTGCAGAATCATAGGCAGCTTTATCTAATTGATAATTTCTAGCGATATTCGTATAGTAGGTATACGTGCGAAAAAAATGTTCATCAATATGGCTAGAAGAGAGAGGAGATATGTTTATGTGTATATGTTGTGCAATACGGTTTTATGTATGCTGAACGAATTTAGAATTATTGAAAGAAGATAAGAGAATCACAAAGAACAAGCTAGGAGTAGTTTGGTAGAGATGAGAATGTATTATGATAATATTTTTACTTGCATTAAAGTATGTATTTATAGCATAGATAACATTCGGGAGGTTAATTCAATCAAGAAATTAATTTGTAGAATTCTCATTATTTCATTACATATATCGCAAGTAGGAAATTTCAATATTAATGGAAGAGAGAAAGTGCTAAGAAATTTAAAAATTTTTGCAAAATATGGCAACATTGACGTTGCCCTTCGTAGTCGCCGAAGTATTATGAAATTTAGTCAAGAGTCGATGGAAAATTTTGTAATTATTCCATAATATAGGCACCTACCTAAATAACATCGATTTTAGAGGCGACACGTATTTACAAAAATTTTTGCGGATTTCATTTCTACAATGTTGGCGTGCAAAAAATCAATTTATCATTACGAAATAACTAGGTAGTCGATATGCGTAAACCTGTGGATTCCTCATGGCCCATACCAGCTTCTGTGGATTCATGGTGCGAAAACCAAGAAAAAAAAAACAAAAAAAAAAACACTTTCGCCCACCAAGATCGAAATTGGACGATTATTTATTGAAATTAGGATACAAATTTGACGGGCACGTAATCGACCAACCATCAGGGATCTTTTATTCGTACAACAACGTATTGATATAGCCTAGCCGTTAAACTATGTCAAATATTTAGTGAATTAACAAATTTCGTAAATCTAATGCGGCGAACGTGTTCGCGGCGCATACGAAGATTGGGATGGTTATTAGCCACCGTTGGAGCACAAGCACATAAATACCTATATTTTACGACTATATACGTATATATTATACGTTTAACATAGTTATTTGTAAATTATTCAAATAGATATATATAATTACGTATAATTTGTATCGAATTTATAATATCTATACGTGTGGTTTTTCGATCTGTGTGCGTCTCATCTTTCTCCAGCCCCACCACAGTCTATAATGCTCCATTCGTACGTATATATTGTACTTTGTTTTGGTAAAAGCGGACGAAGATTACGCGTACGTTATCATAAATTTTAGTTTTATTTATGTTGTTTGACATTTCGACGTTGGCGTGTGCGACGCCATTTTTGTGCAGCATTTTTGGCGGTGCTTATACTCCGGACGTACTAAATAGATTTTTTGCAACACCCACCCCAAAAACAGACGTTTTCGCGCGCATTAACTTTAAGTGACGTAGGAGATTTTATCTTAATGTTGAAAAGTAAAATTTTGAACATACGCAGCTTAGGAGTTGCCAGGATTATTAAATCACTGTCTTGGTTGCGCATGCGCATCATATCATATCCAACATTATGCTGCACATTCGGATTTTGTGAAAAATAGATCGTCAAATTGCAACTGCAACATTGAACACAACATTTCAACATTTGAAACAAACATCTCTTATTTCACTTAATGATTCCTCAGCCTCTATTTAAGTTAGAGAGCTGGAATTCGTGTTGCTGGAAAGAAGGTAAAATTTACAAAATTTCTACAGAATTTCTGAATTATCTTTTGCTGTCGATTAAAAATAAACAAACGAAAATAAATTTACGTTAAAAACGAGTTTTCAAAAGATAAGCTTTTATTTTTATTTTTTGGCTTTATAGCTTCATGCGAAATAAGTATTATTTTCGTTGCGGAAGGTTGGCTGCAGTATTTGTATATGTTAAAGTCGCAGTAGTGAGCACTGAGTAGAATAAAAGCTTATAAAAAAAATGCTAATTTATATAAAATTAGCCGATTTTTGGAATATTGAAACCTCTTATCACTCCCATAATTAATGCTCAACCAATATTTACGCTAAAGAGCTAATGTTGGCATTTCTGAAAGAAAGAGAAAATTTTATCCAATTAGCTTTTCATAAAATTTTTCAATCAATTTTTGCTGTATGAAAATAAACAAACGAAAAAAATGGAAATTAAGCGAAAATTTATCGTTTTTGGAATTTAGAAACCTCTTCTCTTCTAATCAATAATTCCTCAGCCTTTATTTAAGCAAGAAAGCTGAAGTTAGTACCGCTGGAAAAAAGAGAAAATTTCTCAATTCTGCGTTCCATCAAAGGTTTTATTCATCCTTAACTACATGAAAATAAACGAAAGAAAAAACGAAAATTAAAGGAAAATTTGTCGTTTCTGTGGGTATTGTTTAAATACATTTCAATAAAATTTTGAATTTTTTTTATTTTTTGGGGGGTATTGTACAAAATAGTATGTAACACTCGTGCAAAGCCGGTGATAGCTACTCGTGTCAAAATAACCTACTTTACATACTTGTATCACAAATAACTATTCTTTGATCAATGACACAAAGGGAAAGAATTAGGTGACACGACTTCAGCAAACTCCCGCTCAAGTTGAAAGTAAGAGAATTTAATTATTTAAGAAAAATCGCCAACTGCACTCAATCTTAAGAAGTGACCTTAAGTGCGAAAAGATGGTGCGAAAAATGTATTGTGACCGATCCAACTGATATGGATATGCTTTTGGCCGTGGATTTATCCAAAAATTTTCATATATCCGATTTACATTACGGACGCGCCGATGACACCATAATTATGGACTTTAAAAATCTAGGGGCTGGGTGAGGGGTATCAGAGACGTCATTGTAATGGTCATGGAGTGGGCGAGTATCTTGAGAAAAGCCCTACCGACGGACAGGGACGAGAGTGTCCGCCGGAGTAATTCAGTTATAATTTTGAAATTAAAAATTTTCACATTAGATTTCGTTTACTTCGGGGCTAATAACGACGTCCCTGGAATTTTAGAAAGAAGGCAAGGAAATTTCCATTACTTTCACTAGTCCATATTATTTATAGTGAAGTGGTATTCAAATACATCCGTGTTCGTTTAACCCCTGTTGGAAATTATTTTTCTCAACTGAAGCGGTAAAAAAGTAAAATATTTTTCTCCAAAATTTTCTGCATCATCCCAGAAATCTGCGTCATTATATTGATGCTAGTGCGAAAAAAACCTGACTACACAATTTCGTTCTTTAGAGGTTCTGGAACCTTCACAAGTGTACCCATAGTAAGCGATAAATCGCATTCGTAACTCGTCAAACGTCGCATTCGTAATTTGCCAATTATAACAGGCGTTCTGTGCAGTCGTCACAGCGGCATAAAACCTACCTGAAGCCAGAAAAGCAGAAGAATGGAAAACAAAAAGAAACTCTAGCGCAGCAAGTCAACCTAGAAAATGTAGGTTTTCTGATTCAGAAAAATATAAATAAATAAATGAATTGATTAATTAATTAATACGTTACAAAAAAGAAAAATATCAAAAGAATTTGCTAGAACGCTGAGTAAAAATTACGTTAAATGAAGTCACAAGAAAATTCATAATGAATTATTGCATTTCGTGGTTATAAAATACGTGCGCAAGATATTAAATTATTGTTTAGCGTCTAAAATATCAGCAAGCCTACTTTCCCCACAGCTTTTTCGTTTCATGTGGAATTATCTACTCATCTTAATCATAGTTGATGACTTTTTCAAATAATTTCCACGCATTAACGATTGAATAGATTGAAACCAAATTCGGCAAAATGATAGAATCTAACATATTCAGTGTTTGTACCGAATTTCGCGGTTATTGCTTGAAAATTACGCACTTTAGAACCATTTAGACTCCAAAAATGTAACTTAATAGGATGTACCGAGCGCCCCATTTAGCCGATCTGGACCAAAGACAATATGGTTTATCCTCGTCTAAATTTGAATAGGTGTTCCAAATTTCATGAGTACCATACGAAATCACCGATAATACATCGAAATGTGTAATGTGTAGACGTATATATGTTGGGTACCAAACCTAAAATTATACCATCCTAGGATGGTACAACCATTTTTGTGAAATCCCAAAATGGTACAAGGCATTTTGTACTAATTCCGAAATTTCGGACTTGGTACAAGTTTTCTTGGGGTTTTCTACAAAGTTGCATTTTTGATCAACTTGGTACAAGATTAGTTGTAAGTACAAGTATGAACAGATCATTTTTCATAACATTTTCTGTAGAAGATAGCCTTCATTTCTTCAGCACTTTCGAGTCAGTGAATAGAGTGGATAGTTAGGTAGGTAATGAAAAAAAAAAAAACTTAGCATTTGACACTTTAAGTATTATTATTTTTTTAAACTAATTTAGTTTTGGTAAAGTGCATCAAGTGAACTTCGAAATTTAGAGTTTTTACTTCTCTAAACTGATACTGACATAAAAATTATTGAAAAGACAACTTGGAAAAAAACATACTTAGAACTGAAACTTTCCAACTTAATTACAGTTCTCAGAATAGAGATTTGAAAAGGGAACTTTGCAAAAACCATACAAAGATAGATATTTATATAGGTATATATGAT
This sequence comes from Ericerus pela, assembly GCA_011428145.1. Classification (NCBI taxonomy): domain Eukaryota; kingdom Metazoa; phylum Arthropoda; class Insecta; order Hemiptera; family Coccidae; genus Ericerus; species Ericerus pela. The sequence goes on from WOFM01000116.1 coordinate 187,109, forward strand.
AAAAATTTTGTGATAATCCATAAGTAGGAGAGCGATACTGTAACAAAAAAAAAGGAACTACGATTTATAATATGGAGATATGTGTAATAATAGTTATTCATGATACAAGTGCATCAATCACCTACCTACTATTAATAGGGTAAAGGCGGCGAAGATGTTGTGTTGGCAAAGATGCTACACTTTCACAAAGTCATGTTGGCAGTACTGTTGAGGGGAAAATGACATCACTGGTATGTACAGGGTATAGTCAACAGACCTCCTGTTCAAGTTTTTGTGACAAGAAATCTTGGTTCCTCCTTGCATTTTATTTTAAAGTGAATTGTGTGTTTGATGATAATGTAGCGGCATTATTTCCTATATTTTTCCTCTCCTTTCTTTTCTTGTTTTCTTATGTTAAATTAACAGATGGAGCTACTTACTGTTGGCTAGCAATCACAGGTCTGACTACCATTTCTTTTTCACTGTTAAACTGCAGATTTCTGTTCGCGCCATTTTTCATTTTTGATTTTTGCATCAACTTCTCAACATGTTTGTCTCTTCGTGAGTAGTTTACACTCTCGCTCAAAAATGTATTTACTTCTTATTTTTGATTCAAATTTATGAAGTTTGTCCTCAAGATGTGGTCAAACCTGAGACTCCATATTTAACCAATTTAAGTTGGCACCTCTGTCTAAACTCCGATAAAATGTATATCGTTTATTTTTCTTTACTAAATCCTCAAATAAATTGTTCTTTTGTTTATCTCTTATTTTCTTGCCTAAGCATGTTACATGCTCTAAAACTGTTCATGTTTAATCTCAATTATATTGATAAATTCTAGAATGCTGTAATTTTTTTTAAACCTAATCGAAGTAGGGTGTATGTGAAGTAAGTCATGAGCATTTGGTTTCCCTTTTTCGGTAATTCCATTTTACAGTGAAATATGACTTATGTCATAAAAATTTGCTTTTCTTGATCCATTATTTGGAACATTGCTTCCACTGTGTGTGAGCTTTTATTTAGACTTTCGCACACCACAATAAGTTCAAAAATAATTAACTTAAATTTTGATGCTAGTTACTATAGAAATGTTTGTCCTATTTCTTCCAATAATTTATCCCTTTCGATCCCAATGGGATATATAAGTCCCAAGTATCAAACAAAAAATTCCACTGGGACCTTATGGTCCCAAAAACTCATGTTATTTTGCTAAACTGGTAATTCTTGAGCTCCTTTTTCGATTGATGCAAAAATTTTTGTGATTGGCAACACTGGTGATGAAATATTCATAACAAACGAACACAGTTGCGTGAAATATCGATTGTTTTTACATATTCTAAGCATAAATTGTAAATGTTTATCATCATAGGTGGATATTTTCGATTACAAAGTGATTCTGTGTAAGAATAAAATATATTTGCATCTAATTAGTGAAATTTTGCCAGTAAATTTGGAAATAATTAACGTTTGGGAAATATTTGTCCCATTGGTTGTTTTGTTTGGGTCATATTTATCCCAGTTGGTCTGTAAAATGCCGTATGGTGCGAAAAATAATTTGCTTCGAGATGACAAATTACTGCAATGTATGCAAGAATTGAGTGAAGAAGAGGAAGAATTGTGATGAAGATGATACTGATTACTCACCTTCAGGTACCTAGGTTTGACTATTGAATTACTTCGTAATTTACAATCATAACCTTGAAATATTTTATCCGATAACAGAATCTGAAGTTGATTGTGATTCTGAAGAAGAAAGTGAAGATGAACAAATTAATTTGCCTTCGAGTAGTTCAGTCAATTTGCCCACTGATAGTCCTGTAAATTCGCCGTCACGTAATCAAGTAAATTCACCACCAAATAATCATGACTCTACAGACAATTCTGATCCAGATGTCCATAAGTGGGATTCTGTGGATGATTTATTTAGCCCTAAATTTGACCTCACTCAATTTCCAGAATGACGAACTGCTACCCAAGTAACTGGGTTACCAAAAAAATCCCTTGAAGTTGATGTATTTTTGAAACTATTTCCTCTTAGTTTTGTAAAATATATCGCTGAGTGTACCAACAAATGGCTCCAGCTCCATGCACAAACAAAGCGCACAGTGATCCCAAACACTAATTGTGGTGAAATACTTATTTTCCTAGGAATTTCCCTTGTATTATCTTACAATTGATTTCCTAGCATTTGTCACTATTGGAGCAATAACAAATCCATAGGAAATGCATTTGTGAAGAAATGTATATCTCGTAATAGATTTCATTTGCTGGCCTCGAAATTGTACTTTGCTGAACTACAGAAGCCCAACGATGCTACTAAAACCTATTACATTGATGAGATGGTGGATTGTTTGAAAGCAGCTTTCCAACGTTGTAGACAAGATTCTCCGAGGCAATCAATAGATGAGGGAATGGTGAAATTCAAAGGAAGGAGTTCGCTAAAACAATACATGCCTCTGAAACCGGTCAAAAGAGGAATCAAGCTATGGATGCATTGTGATTCAATGACAGGGTATTGTTATGATTTGAATGTATACTGTGGTCGCGAAACAGAAAAAATAGATGGTACTTTGGGTGAACGAGTTGTAGAGAAACTTTGTGACACTATACAAACTGCAGATGTTACTCTTTTGTTACTTGATTCTTAGCATTTTTTAACGTCACTTAACAGCTTATCATTTCATTCCTCCTTTTCATTATCATTTTTGCTGCTATGTTCTTTTTTCTCTCACATTTTTACTCTCGATCAACTTCTTCCATTGTTACAGTTGTAAAATTAATATTGTAAAATTATAATTCGTTTTTCTTGCAATTGCTTTTCAATTCATCGAAATGAATAGTGATCACAATTCCCAAACATGGTCCTTCGGGCCGGATAATGTTTTTCCGGTTTATAATTTGTTCAGTGATAACTGAAATTCGTTTTTTTTTGTGAATTGTGATCCTGTCAACATGGATGCTATTCAAAAACATCGTCACGCATTGAAACTAAACCTGAATCGAGTAAAGAGTCAATTTTATGAACTCAACCAGAAGAAACCTTTTGACATTGAAAACCTCAGTAAGTTGGAAGCAATTTTATCTGATTACTGTGAACTAAAAACAAAATATGAAGCAATTATTGATGAATTGATCTGCATGCTGGATGAAACCGAGGATGATTACACTGCCACAACTAACAATTTGATGAAGGAACTCAAAGATGTAAGTGATGTTGCATTTACTTTCAGAGGAATCATCAAAGTATTCCACAAGAAATTGTCAATGGATGATCAACGTCAGTCACTGATTCTTCCTGCTGGTGATCTAAATTCGTCATTTCGTGTACCTCGTGTTCAACATAAACTTGAAAAAATTGCTGTTCCGACATTCGATGGTAACATTCTCAACTTTCTTAATTTCAAAGGTTTGCTTGAAAATTTAGTGCATCATAATGATGAACTTCCTAATGTCCAAAAGCTTTACTATTTGAAACAAGCATTAATTGGTGATGCTCAAGATTGTATTTGTGATTTTAAATTGAATTATGAGTTCAATAGCTTAAACTTAGCTTATTTTTCTATTAATAAAATTATATTATAAACAATTTTTTTTTATTAAATATATTCATCTAATTAATTTTTAATTTAGTATTAATATTTATTTATTTAATTAAAAAAAAAAAAATTATGCCTGGTCAACACATAAATTCTCATTTTGATAACAAACGTGCCGTAGTGAAAACTCTTTTTTGTAACTTGTATAACTTAGATTTGATTAAATATGAAAGTCAAATTTGTGGCCTTTTAGATAAAGTTGAAGTAATAGTTCGTGGGCTGAAGGTAGCAAATGAAAATATCGATGGAACCTTTTCTAAATTTATAACTTATATTGTTGTTAATAAACTTGATCCTCGAACGGCTAAGGATTGTGAAAACTCTGTTACTTCAACAGAAACATATCCTAAATTTGATACTCTTCAGAAATTTTTGCAGATTTGTTCATTCAACTCTGAAGATCGATCAGCCAAACTGAAATCATCGAATCCAACGAAAGCTCAGAAATCTACAACTGATAGACAGAGTGAAAAGAAATTGTTCGTAGCCAACTCTAGTAAAGTAAAATGTGTCATTTGTAACGGTAATCATTTTTTAAATCAGTGTAATTCATTTATTTTGAAAAGTATTTCGGATCGATTTGAAATAGTAAAAAAGAACAAATTGTATTTAAAATGTTTTAATCCTTATCATTCAGCAGTAGACTGTAAACGTTTTACTTGTAAAACTTGGGGTGGAAATCATCATTTACTTCTGCATCGTAATAATTCGTCGTCAACTCCACCTGTAAAATCAGAATCATCTCCTTCGTTAGTTCCAGCTGAAAATCAAGCCATTACTAAAACTTCGATGACTGCTGTATCTACATCTGGTAAATTGGTATTCTTATCAACTGCAGTTGTCAAAGTAAAGGTAAAATCTCGTACTCTTCTTGCTCGATTACTTCATGGAGGCTCTGAAACAAATATCGTTCGAAAAGCATTTTGTAACTGTGCTAAACTTAATCTTGTTGAAAATCCTGATCCAACATCGCTCGTAGGTGTAACAGCTGATTCAATTACTCTTGATCATCTCGCTAAAATTGTTTTACAATCCAGATATTCAAATTTTGAATTAACTTTTGAAGCAGAAGTGCTTAATAAAATTCCTTATAGTGTTTCAAAACTTAAAAGTGATCTCACTAACGTAATTAATCAAATGTCTCATTTAAATTTTGCTGAGTGTAACGATCTTCCATACTCTGATATCAATATTGTATTAGGATCCGAGTTTGTTGAATTTATTCTTGAAAATCAAAGACATTTTATCGAAGGCATTGCTTTAAGAAACTCAAAGTTCGGTTATGTTATTTCCGGTTCGAAACAATCGTCGTTTTGTATGTTTAAATCTTATTGTGGTCTATCCAAAATCAATATCGATCATCAACTCAGAAAATTTTGGGAACTTGAAGTAGCGACTGAGAGTTCTTCGTCAAAAAATACTGAAACCTTAGCTGAACACCAAATTGTCGAAGAATATTTTGAAAAAACGTATCGTCGTGATGAAACAGGCAGATTTGTTGTCCGTTTACCAACCAAATCCAGTATTGTTTGTTTGAAAGGTTCCTTTTGGAAAGCAAAATGTGTTTTGTTAAAAGCAGAGAAAGGAACTTCATCACTAATGCGCACTGCTTATCTCGAATTCATGTCCTAATATGAAGAACTGTGTCACATGCGAAAATTATTGAACAATGAAATTGTTGCTAACTCGTACTACATCCCTCATTATATTGTCACTAAACTAACTAGCTCGACCACTAAATATCGCGTCGTTTTCAACGCATCTGCCAATGATCCATCTGGTTCTTCGTTAAATGATCATTTACTCAACGGTCCAACATTACAACCTGATCTATTCGATTTGATCATCAAATTTCAAACACATCGTATTGCTTTTTGTGCAGACATTGAAAAAATGTATCGTAAGGCTCTAATTCATCCTGATGATAGAAAATATCAATGTATCCTTTGGAGATCGGATCCAAATGAACCCATTTCACATTTCGAACTTAATACTGTGACATATGGAACTGGTCCATCATCCCACCTTGCAACAAAATGTCTTCAAGTTATTGCTCGCTCATTAGAAACATCAAACCCCGAAGTTGCAAATTTCATTTGTTCACATTTTTACATGGACGATCTTATGTTTGGTGCAGATTCTGTTGATAATGCGCTCAAACTACAACAAGCTGTCCATTCGTCATTGCTATCAGCCAAATATCCTCTTAGAAAGTACCAAAGTAATTCTGTTGATTTTTTAAATAGTATTGATCCGTCATTAGTGGAAACTTTAGACACTCGTTTATTAGGTGCTGAATCCTTTATTTATGTACTAGGTTTAATTTGGTGTCCTAAATTAGATATTTTTCGTGTTTCTTTGAATTTAAACTCGTTGCCATTCGTAATTTCTAAACGTATAATGTTATTAGATGTTTCTCGTATATTTGATGTTTTAGGAATGTTATCACCTGTAACAATTAGAGCTAAAATTTTGATGCAAAATTTTTGGCGTGAAGAACTTAAGTGGGATGATGAAATAAGTCCTGAACTTTATTCTGAATTTCTCTCGTATCGTAACGAAATTAAGGATTTAGCAAATTATAGTATACCCCGTTGTTATAATAATTTATGTAATGTAAAAGTTCGTTAGTTGATCGGTTTTTGTGATGCTTCACCAAAAGCATATTGTGCAGTAATTTTTACGCGTATTATTGATCATTCGGGTCAAGTATCGATATCATTTGTGTGTGCTAAAACTCGTGTTGTGCCAATTAAAGCTCTAACAATTCCTCATTTAGAATTACAATCTGCTATTATTCTTGCTCAATTATTAAAACGATTGTCACATAATTTAAACATTGATGATTGTAACATGTTTTCATTCTCGGATTCAACAATTGTACTCAGCTGGATCAATCACCCTGTTGAACAACTTAAACAATATGTTAGTAATCGTGTTAAGAAAATTCTTAATTATACTTCTAAAGATAAATGGTATTATGTAGATACATCCTCTAATCCTGCCAATTTGGCCACTCGTGGTTTATCAGTTAAATGTTTTTTAAATACTAAATTATGGTCAAATGGTCCTGATTGGTTAATTAATGAATTTGAATCTCATATTTCCTCTAATGTCAATTTATCAACTGAAGTACCAGAGAAATGTAAACTTAAAGTTACTCTTAACATCTGCAAATTCAATATCAACATAAACTTTTTGGAAAAATTCTCGACTTTTAATAAATGTGTTAACGTTCTCGCACACATTTATCAATTTTTAAATAACTCTGGATACAAAATTAAAAACTTTGGTTCTTTAACTGCTATTGAACGTAACTTTACAATTAACAAATTAATCTATTTTTCTCAGCTTAAATTTTTTTGTAAAGAACATGAGTCCTTATTATTTAAATTACTTATTAATAAACGTAGTAGTTTACTCACATTGAATGTATTTTTAGATAGTAACAATCTTATTCGTGTTGGAGGTTGGTTATCCGTATCAAGTTTTTCTTATGATACAAAATTTCCTATAATTTTATCTCGGAAAGCTCGATTTTTAGAACTATACATTATATATATTTACATTCGTTATTACCATGCATCAAAATCATTTCTTGTTAACTATGTTCGAAGCAGGTTTTGGGTCATTGGTGGATTAGTACCATTAGTGAAGAAAATTGTTTTCCAATGTGTCCACTGTACTAGAATCAACTCATCTGCTGTCCAACAACTTATGGGTGACCTACCAGCAGAACGTACTACAATATCACGACCTTTCACTACAACTGGTGTTGATCTGTCTGGTTTTTACCAAGTGAAATGCACGAACCACCGTACAACCAAATACAACAAAGTTTACATCGCCTTCATTGTTTGTTTTATTACACGTGCTGTTCACATTGAACTTGTCACTGACTTATCCACAGAGTCATTCATCTGTGCATTCGAGCGCTTCATTAGTCATTGAGGTCTTCCACAAACAATGTACTCTGATAATGCTACAAAATTTGTCGGAACCAAAAATGTCCTTGAGCAAAACAAAATTGTTAACTTTGCAACTTTGAACTCCATTTTGTGGAAGTTTATTGCACCTTGTAGTACTCATCAAGGTGGACTGTGGGAGTCTGCTGTTAAGTTGGGAAAAGCTTGTTTATTAAAAGCTATTGGAAATCAAATCCTGAACCTTGACGAATTTAATACCATTTTGGCTAAAATTGAGGCCATCCTCAACTCTCGACCATTATCATACCAAACTACAAACTCAATCGTCGAACCATTAACTCCTGGTCACTTTCTTGTTGGGAGTTCGCTATTAGAAATTCCAATTGGTGATGATAATTCAGTTAAATTGTCTAGTCGTTATCGATTACTACGAGCCATCATCTTTTCATTTTGGCACACATGGCGCAGTTCCTATTGCAGTCAACTTCAAGTTCGTAATAAATGGAAAAAATTACAAACAAACCTGAATGTCAAGAATGTTGTCCTGATAAATGTTCCTAATACTTCAGTTATGGAGTGGCCATTAGCAATTGTAACTAATACATTCCCTGATGCCAAAGGTCAAGTTCGAAACGTTGAAGTGCAGTCTACATCGGGAATCTTTTGTAGATCTGTACAACAACTAGTTAAATTGCCAGTCACTTAATTATATTAACCATTGATTTTTTTTAATTTTGTTTTAATTTGCTCAAATTAGTAGTCAATTTTTTGTTTTGTTAATTTAGTAGTGTGGGGATTCACCCCGTAGGGATCTGAGGCTCGGCCTCCGTCGATAGACGTTCGCCCCGGTCCATTACCGGTGGCCACTAATCGTCTACGGACGTAAAATAACACGTAGGCGCGGCCAAACAGAGCTACGTATATTTGTACTCTGTTTAGCCGCTAACCTAGCGCCGTTACATAGGCTAAACGGACGAACTACAGAACATATCAAATGTAGATTCGTTCTCCGTTTAGCCGATGTATATTACGACGCCGCGGCTAACGACGCGGCGTTCGGCAGACGGCGTAGAGTGGCGAAAGGTTTGTTCTTCGCCACTCACTGACACAGTGCGCGGGTACACCCGTATATACCCGCACATACATTATACAAAATTGCCAGTATACGATTCTCTCCAATAAAAGGGTTGGCACCCTCTTACCACTGTAAGTTGAGAGAGAACACGCAACACCGCTGACGCCATTAATATTGGTCTTGGCGACCTTCTGGTGGGTATTAGCCAATACCCACAGTGGTGACCTCGACGTGATATTTTTTTGCTGTCAGCTTGTTGGTTTTTTTCGGGTGCTAGTCATTATTGCGCTTCTGGGCGAATTTCACTATTTTCGCTTTCAGACGTGGGCAAAACTAGGGCGCCTTTAGCGCTGCGGGCGATCACTTTTCGCTCCAACTCAGTTGGCAACCGTACTGAAGAGTACTAAATCCAGATCCTAAATTCAAGTGTGGGACATTCACCCCCTTGTTTTTAAATATATTTAACCCCCATTTTTTGGAGGGGTAAATTGAATTTGGATCCTGGATACTGCGAAAGAGCCTCGTCATCTCTTTCCATCGCCACCTAGTTCTGCGGCAAATTCCAACAAAGCAGCAACTGTTTTTGACTTTGTAAATATTGAAGTTGAAAACAAAAATAAAAAGACTCGTAGCAACGAGCGCCAAAAGTTGGGAACTCAAATTTCCAATTTGGATCTTAATTCTGTTGTTCTGAGAAGTGGTAAAAAGATTTCCTCAAGTTCAAATTCATCCAACTTAGGTTCAATAAGAAAATTCAAATCTCTAGAAAATATCAGAATTCTAAATACACAGCAATCTGAAATTTTTTGTAACCGTTCAAATATGCCAAATCCAACCTTTGAAGAAATTAATGCTGAGAATGCTAGACAACCAGCTGCAGCAGCACAAACTGCTAGAGCTGAAGCCATTAGGTTAGAAAATGAGCGACTAGCTGCAGCCCAATTTCAAAATTACCAAAACCAAAATAACCAAAATGCGCAACCACAAAATTTTGAGCTTTTCCAACAATTTATGCAATTTATGCAAACTCAAAATATTAATCAAAATAAAAAACGTAGAGTAGACATACCGGAATTCTTACCTAATGAAATAGAGGTTTGGTTGTCTCTCGTCATTGGACGCTTCAAAACTGAAGAAATACCCAATGATAAAAGATACAATCACATGTGTGGAGGAATGCCTCCCCAAATTTTGCGCGTAATACCTAACATCATGGATTGTCCAAATGATGTTGAGGACAAATTCGACTGGTTTTGTAGAAAGGTTAGACTTGCTTTTGGTAAAACAAAAAATGAAGAAATCGATCAACTCATGGGCGGAATCCAAATAGGGGATGATAAACCCTCGATATTCATGGCCAGGTTATTGAAACTTAATAACAACGAAGTTTCACCAATGGTTCTAGCAAACCAATTCTGCAAACAATTACCTTCTAGTGTTGCCCAAACCTTAGCTGCAGTTGGGCTAAACCGGGTAAATGATGAAGATGAGTTGATGCGATTAGCTAAAGCCGCTGATAATGCACTTGAATTCAATAAAAAATCTACCATCTGTGCAATATCAAGCGGAGGGAATGAGATAGAGCGTTTGACAGCTCAAATTGCTGAACTTAAAGTTCAGGTAGAAAATAATAATAGAAAAAATAACAATAATAATAATAAAAACAAAAACGGCCAATATCATTACTACGATCGATCAAAATCTCGTAGCAAAAATTTTTCAAGATCATCCAGATCTAGAGGCCCAAAATCTAATAACAATGAAAAACAGGGGAGAAGTGCAGGATGTACACCCCCTAACCAATCCAGGTCCAAATCTCCTTCCCGAAAAAAGGACTGGGATAGTGGCAAATGCTTCTATCATAATAAATACGGCGAAAATGCCGACCGTTGCCATCGAACTTGTAGTGAATGGGCAACTAAAGGCAGTTCAAAACAAAATAATTCGTCAAACTAGAAAGAGGGGCCATATCAGCGGCGACTGCCCCCTCTGAAAAATTCTCGCGCCGCCTGTTCATCAAGGACAGGAAACATAGGAGATGGTTCCTTATAGACTCAGGCGCAGACCTAAGTCTATTGCCAGCAACTAAAATACATAAGGTTCGTACTCCGAAATACCACCTCCATTCTGTGAACCACCAAAGTGTTCCAGCATATGGTTTAGAGACAAGCGAAGTAAACATCGGTTTCAGAAGAGACATGACGTGGTCCTTCACCGTTGCAGATATTCCAAATGCTATTCTTGAAGCTGATTTTTTGGCTCATTATAATCTTTTAATTGATCTGAAGTCTGCTAGATTAATTGATGGCACAACAGGACTTTATGTGGAAGGCAAAGCTCTGATGTACAAACTCTCAGAAGCTCTAAACAGCTGCAGCAAAATTAATGAAAAATTTGTGAAAATTTTATCAGATTTTTCCGGAATCACCCAACCATCTTTTACAAAGATACCAACCTACGTACATGATACTAAACATCATATTGAAACAAAGGGACAGCCCTGTCACGCAAGAGCAAGACGACTGCCCCCTGATAGGTTGGCCGAAGCCAAACTCCAATATGCTAGAATGGTCAGTGAGGGTATATGCAGACCTTCAAAGAGCTCGTGGAGCTCCCCAATTCACATGACCAAGAAAGCAAATGGGAAATGGAGAATAGTTGGTGATTATAGAGCCTTGAACGCAAAAACCATCCCTGATAGATATCCAGTTCCTAACATCATGGATTTCAATGCCAATATGAAAGGCAAAACGCTTTTCTCAAAAATTGACATAAACTGGGCGTTCCATCACATACCTGTAGCTGAAAAAGATATATCAAAAACAGCACTAATCACACCCTTTGGGCTGTTTGAATACATAAGAATGCCTTTTGGACTCCGCAACGCGGCACAAACATTCCAACGATTTATCAATGGATTGTTAGGAGACTTGCCCTTCGCGTATGCTTATATTGACGATATCTGCATATGCTCTGCCGGTGATGAGAAACAGCATGAGAAAAATGTTAGAATCGTAATCCAGCGCCTTAACGCTGCCGGTCTAACTGTAAATCCAGCTAAATGCGAATACGCTGAACCTGAGATTGATTTCCTCGGCTATACTATCTCCACCAACGGCATATCTCCACAGAAGACCAGGATTAAGCCAATATTGGAGTTCCCGAAACCTTCCAACGTATCTGAACTCAGAAGATTCTTGGGAATGGTGAACTTCTACAGACGTTGCATGAAAAATGCAGCAGCTGAACAAGCCAAGCTGTTCGCATTAATTAAGACCAATAAGAAAAAAGATAAAACCCCGATCGTTTGGGACAATGACGCCGAAAAGGCCTTTGAAAATGTCAAAAACTTGCTGGCTAATGCAACTATGTTGGCTCACCCAGACGACAGTCTGCCGTTGTGTATTGCTACCGATGCCTCTGACTTCGCATTAGGTGCAACCTTGTACCAAATCAAGGATAAGTCAAATCAACCGCTTGCGTTTTTTTCTAGAAAGCTCTCTACAACAGAGCGAAATTACAGTACCTATGACAGGGAATTACTCGGAATTTTTGCTGCTATAAAGCATTTCAGACACCATGTTGAAGGGAGACAGTTTACTGTATATACAGATCACCGTCCTCTCATACATGCTTTTACACAAAAAACCGAGCCAGCCTCACCCAGGCGGACTAGACAGTTGGATTTTGTTGGACAATTCACCACAGACATCCAACATATCGACGGAGAGTCAAATGCCTCTGCAGATGCTCTCAGTCGTATAGAAGCTGTCTCGTCTCCTTCTCAGCTTCCCTACTCTGATATTGCCAATGATCAGTTAGTAGATGAGGAACTGATAGACCTAATAGCCAATGAGCAAACAGGCCTAAAGCTGATGCAGAAAAAAATTCCCAATACTAACGTCCTACTAACTTGTGACGTAAGTACAGGCAAGAGTAGGCCATTCTTGCCGAAAAAATATAGAAAAATGGCGTTCGATAGTGTGCACAACCTATCGCACACAGGACCCAAAGGTACTGCAAATCTAGTAGCATCCCGTTTTGTTTGGCCGATGATGAAATCTGACTGCCATAAATGGGCTCGCAGTTGTCTGAACTGTCAAGAGTCCAAGGTAGGACGACATACAAAATCGCCACTCAAAAGATTTAAGACCACGCAGCGATTCAAACAAGTACATATAGATTTGGTTGGTCCATTACCACCATCTAAAGGGCACAGATACCTGTTTACAATGGTTGATCGTGTAACGAAATGGCCAGAAGCAATTCCACTGACAGAAATGTCAGCCATAACAATAGCCAATGAGCTGTACAAAAATTGGATTGCTCGCTTTGGTGTTCCAGAAGTCATTGTTACTGACCAAGGACGCCAATTCGAAAGCTCCATTTTTCAGGAGCTAGCCAAAAGGTTAGGAGTTAAACACTCCCACACCACTGCCTACCACCCACAAGCCAATGGCATAGTAGAAAGGTGGCATAGAGCTTTAAAAAGTTCAATAATGGCAGTTGATAATACAAGTTGGGTTGAAGCATTACCAACCATCTTGTTAGGCCTTCGTTCAGCACTCCAGACCGACTCAGGGTATTCTGCAGCGCAACTAACGCTAGGCGAGGAGCTTCGCCTACCAGGGGACTTTTTCACCAATTCAAATGAAATAAGCCCCGAAACAATGGTGCAGCAAATACGCACCGATGCAAACAACTTCCTTAAACAGGCAGCTCCACATGGTCAGTCTAAAATCTATGTCTCGAGACATCTGGCCCAGACCTCACACGTCTTTGTCCGAGAACACAAAATGAAAATAGGACTGAGTAAACCATACGTCGGCCCATTTAAAGTAGTGTCACGTAACGAAAAGAACTTCGTGATACTTGTTGGAGGTCAGGAAAAAACAGTCTCCATTGATAGACTTAAACCTGCCTTCATACTTAATAACGATGCCAAGGAAATAAGAAAAACAAATGAGAAAATTGAGAAAACCCAGACTAAATCACAAGACCTCACAAATTCACAACAGGTTGATAACGAATTAGTCGAAACAAAAAACTCACAGGAAAATACAATAAAAAATAAAAATAAAATCATAAAAAATGTCAGATTCAATGACGACGTTAAATATAACGAATACAACCCTGACAAGCCAATAATTACTCGAAAAAGAGGTAGGCCTAAGGGAAGTAGGAAATTAAAAAACCAAATAGTAACCCGTAGGTCTGAACGATTAAAGCACACAAGAAAATAAAAATTGTCTAAACAAATTAGGCCAAATAAGTTGCTCGAATCATACTTGGCAACTCTATTAATTCTTAGCCTAAACATGTTTGCCAAAATAAGTTGCTCGAATCATACGTGGCAACTGAATAAAATTTTTCCACCATCAGATCGCTCGAATTATACGTGGCGATCAATTAAATAAATCACCAATAAAAAAATAAATTTTTTTACAAAAAAAAATTTTTTCAAATTAGAATTTCGCCGGTCACAGGATTCGAACCCGTATCGTGCGATGCTTTCTAAAACTCTGGGATTATCGAAAAAATAAAATAAATAAAATTTTACATGTAGAAATCATCCATGCAATTAAGAAAAACGAGAATACACTCTCACACAATAGGCAAACGTGCAATTGCAATGAAACATACCCTTATCATCAGATACTGAGGTAGAACCAATTCTAGGCTAAATGTACAATACCTAAACACTCGACGCATTATCTTGTGCGCATCTTTGTCAGACTAGGGAAATCAAATTGACACAGTGCACATAATTTATCTTGCACTTATTTCACTAGCCTAATAGAACGTCGTCTCGACAACTCGTCTTTTCGTGACTTCTTTCCTATGCTTTTTTTCAAATAATATTTCGAACTTAACTGTTCACTGTTTTCTCTCATTAATTCTTCTCTCGTTTTTCGAAACCTATTTCGCTTGGAAATTCCGGCGACTTTTCCCAAATGGCATCAACCCCGAACAAAGGTCTACTTGATCAGACCAATGAAACGGCTATTTTGCCTACGGTGACATTGCCACCCGCTCAATCCGAGGAAGACATGCTCGATGAAGATGAGGTGAATGCCGAACGTCTTTCTGAGGAAATGCGTAGGCGTTGCATCGTCGAACATCAGGCAGACATGGATGCGGTGGAGCAGGAACTTCTTGGCACTCCACCATTACCACCTGTCACATCCACATCACGTGACATGGGGAATTTTAAACCCCAAAATACACCTCTTCCGCCACCCTCACCAGCAAATCAACAACCATTGGCTTCGGCCATGGATATTGGTACACCTGGTAGGCGTGAAGATCAATCGGTACCTAATTCTTCACCGATACCTAGGGCTCAATTGCCCATCATGCCACCTCCTGCTCTGGCACACTTAGCCCCTTTGGCCAATTTGCCTTACATGGCACCTTACCCGTCTCAATTACCCATCAATGAGCGGATGCCTCCACCTCCTTACCCTCCAGCGCCATACAACTATTACCATCCCACTTACTTTCCGAACCACCCTCGAAACACTTATCATCCCTACCAACCACCATCTCGTAACATTCATAATCGTGGAAATGGTCATCCCCGTAGACGTAGGGGACGAAACTCTCGCCAGCAATATCATGCTAGGAGTTTAGCTCTTTTCGAGGAGTATCGTAAGGCCGGCTCTGCAATTGGCCGGGCCATAGGCGACTGGGAGGAATTTAGCAGGGAGAAGAAGGAGAGGGATAGACAGCAGTAAATCCCCCCAATGTTGTGGTTTTTACCATTCGTATGCACTCATTAGGGGGGGAGTGCTGTGGGGATTCACCCCGTAGGGATCTGAGGCTCGGCCTCCGTCGATAGACGTTCGCCCCGGTCCATTACCGGTGGCCACTAATCGTCTACGGACGTAAAATAACACGTAGGCGCGGCCAAACAGAGCTACGTATATTTGTACTCTGTTTAGCCGCTAACCTAGCGCCGTTACATAGGCTAAACGGACGAACTACAGAACATATCAAATGTAGATTCGTTCTCCGTTTAGCCGATGTATATTACGACGCCGCGGCTAACGACGCGGCGTTCAGCAGACGGCGTAGAGTGGCGAAAGGTTTGTTCTTCGCCACTCACTGACACGGTGCGCGGGTACACCCGTATATACCCGCACATACATTATACAAAATTGCCAGTATACGATTCTCTCCAATAAAAGGGTTGGCACCCTCTTACCACTGTAAGTTGAGAGAGAACACGCAACACCGCCGACGCCATTAATATTGGTCTTGGCGACCTTCTGGTGGGTATTAGCCAATACCCACAAGTAGTTAAATTTTTCATTTAATTTGTTAAATTGTTTTTGTGACTACTTTTTGGACTCATGGGGGGGAGTCTGTTACTTGATTCTTAGCGTATTTTAACGTCACTTAACAGCTTATCATTTCATTCCTCCTTTTCATTATCATTTTTGCTGCTATGTTCCTTTTTCTCTCACATTTTTACTCTCGATCAACTTCTTCTATTGTTACAGTTGTAAAATTAATATTGTAATATTATAATTTGTTTTTCTTGCAATTGTTTTTCAATTCATCAAAATGAATAGTGATCACAATTCCCGAACATCTTTGTTTTGATCGTTTTTTTACTTCTGTCAAATTATTAGGCAAGCTGCAATTTCCAGCTGTTGGTACCTACATAAGAACTCAAAAGCTAACTCCAAAATTTCCAGATAAACCTGCATTGGAAAAATACACATCTCATTTTATGTGTAATGGAAGAGGCACACTTGCTGTTCAATGGAAAGATACAAAAGATGTTTTTGTGTTGGGGAATTGTTTTCGAGATAACACTGTTCAAGTTGAGAGGAGACAGAAAACAGGTGAAAAGCTTACTGTAGATTGTCCTGCAATGATCAAGTTTTACAATCAGTATATGGGAGGGGTAGATCTTTGTGATCAATTTTCATCTTTGTACAAGCATGAATGGAAATTGATGAAGTGGTGGAAAAAAGTATTTTATAAATTGTTTGGTATTGCAATTGTGAATTCGTGTATTATTTTCAAGTCTCTCTCTCGACATAACAGCAACCTTCCACTTTTCAATTTTATTGTTCCTCTTGCGGAGCAACTTGTTCAGAAAGGTCAAGTAACAACACCAATGAAACAGAAAGCAACATCGAAAGCTGGTAGAAATATGAAAAATAGAAAGCTGAATAGGAGCGAAGTAAGCGATCATTTACCTGTAGAGGGCAATACTCGTCGTCGCTGTACAAGATGCTCTGAAAAAAAGGAGACAAGAACAAAAACGATCTGTTTGGCATGCGATGTTCCACTTTGTAAACTCTGTTTCACACCATTCCATCAATAAAAGTAAATTTATAATGATTCCTAATAAATTTTGTTGACTAATTCTTTTTGTAAAACGTGTTTTTACAATACCACTGGGACAAAGAGGTCCCAACTAAAACCACCAGTGGGACATGCGTGTCCCAGGGTAATTGTGGATGAAGGGGGCATGGGAAAAATCTAAAAAAATTTGGAGGGGTTCTTCAGGTCCTATCTAAGCGATTGAGCCTATTTTGGGGTTTGTCACTCACCTACAAAAAATTGGGATCGAAAGGGTTATGAAATAATTAGAAAATTTTGGTAGATTATAGTAGTATTTAATTCCACTGATTTGACTTTCATTATTTAATTAAAAGATTTGAAATAATAAAAAATTAAAATTGGTTAATATAGCCAACATTAATAGTGACTATAAGATGCTGCATCAGTATTGAAATTACTCATTGCAGAATGGTATTTAATTGATTAAAGTTAATTAATAATTAGAATAGGTACCGCCTTAAATAATTTCCTTTTTTTTTCTAGACAAATTTAAGCGAAATACATTGAAAAAATATATTAGCTCTGTTTGATAGGACTACACCAACTTATACCGACCTCTATATCAGAAGGGAAATTCCAAAAATGTAGGAATGTTTATATGACTTTGCACAAAGTTTTACCATAATATTTGTGGAACATCCCTACCAGTGTAGGTTGGTGTAAGTTAGTGTAATCGTATCAAACAGAGCTAGGTATAGTGATTTCAAGGACTGAAGAATAACTTTAGAAAACAATTCAAACTGATTTGTTTCTATTTTCAAAAGTCAAGAAAGATGATACTGTGTAGTTTATTCTTTAATTTTAACAGATTTTTTCCAGAAATTTTAACAATTTTGGATTTTAATTTTTTGTTTTGAAATACATGCAAATTTCCATAAGCCATCTTAGCCACCACTATGCAGCATCTTACTCACCCAATTGTGTAAGATGGCCAAAATAATAGTTTTGGTATTTTTTTTTATTACTTAGTTATTTTGGAATAAATATTTTATTGAATGAAAACAAAAAATGCATAAGACCTTGAAGTACATAGTTATGTGCCAAATATGGTCTCTTTTCATCTCTCCTATCAAAACATACTTCACTTATTCAAAAGGTGCGGCATCTTTACCTCTATTACCTTATACATGTGTGTCACATACATGGCCGGCAAACTCTTATTTTTTCAGGTGGTGCAAAAAATTTTGAAGTAATGAGGTACTTTTTCCAGAAGGTCATTTTTGTGAGATTACAACATAAAAGGGAAAATTTCAAGTGGTGCTTGCGCTTGGATGCCCCGGCGGTTTTGCCGGCCATGGTCACATACTATTTTTTGCCACATCTCGTCAAGAAAAAGAAAGTTAATAAAGGAAAAATTAAAATACTGTTTTCATTTCCCTCAACATGGTGCTCTCCTATGATCTAGGAATTAAATTGTCGATAGACCCGTGATCGAGTCCCAGCTGTGATACTTTTTTTTTTTTTTTTACAAATCCATATGGGAGTATTAAGTAACGCATGAGCATAAGTCGCTGCATAAAGAATTTATGGATGGTGCATAAAGAAATGTATGTGCACGAGATGGTGCATAAAATAAAAAATGATGGATAATGAATTTACATTATGCATTGTTCTAAAATCATCCTCAAGCTGCATATAATTGTCTTCTCTATCGACAGGTGATGAAAAATAGTTATTTGTGATACAAGTATACTCTTAAATCAGGTGATTTTGATCACGCAAGTATCAGTCATCTACTATATTATATACAAGTGTATCAAATACATTTTTGTCAACACCCCCTCCCCTTGAAAAACAAAAACAAAATCGAGATAAATATTTAGGTAATTGACAAACATGTAAGTACAAACTATCACTACCAACTCAATGAGACTTCATGGCGTAGTGGCTATGTAGCTGGCTTGGTAACTGAGAGGTCAATGGTCCAAATCCCCAGAAAAGAGAAACCTTTATAACAAAAAATAATTAAATAATATGAAGATGTAGACTATGTACTTATATAAAGACTAGTGTACGAAGAATGTGCGCCCAAGACAATGTATGAAGTAAAGACTCATATAAAGTAAGGACTTTTATATATCAACAAGGTTCGTATAAAAATTAAGTATATCAAACTGGTGTTGCAAAAAATAGATTAATTTGTGAAAAAAAACCAATGTATATTAATTCGGATATGGTAAAGGGCTATCTTGTAGGAATTTAATCCGAAAATGCAACTGTAGAAAAATGACTGTAGCTACTATCCTCAGATGGTACAATTTTTGACTTGGTATGTAACATATACTCTACCAATATGAATTTTTCAGACAATAGTTTCAAAAGTATCCTGGGCTAATGAGACGAAAAACAAATCGACCCCCGACCATAGGTCTCAATATCATATCAATTTTAATATGTAGATTTTCTTCGTAAACCTACATAAGAAGGTAACCGTTTGCTCGCAAATACCGTTTTTCACCACATGTTTAAAAAAAACGTAGATAAAAATGGCTACACCTTCACTGACCTGGCTTTTGATTAAAACGTTGAACAGATATTTATATCGATTTTAAATATACAGATAGGTTCTCTGAGAGACGTTACCCTTTTTATCTCATTTAGCCAAATAGTTATAATTTTACTTCAAAAAGCCTAAATGAAGTAAAAAAAGAAGTAAAAAAATAAAACTACGCTAAATGCCATTTGGCTCTTCACTGATTTCTATCAACCGTTAACTTGTCGACTCAAAGAACCGAAGCTTGTGCTTTTAATAGGACGATTTCATTTTACTTTTTATTTTTTATGTTTTTTTCCCTATTTAAATAGGTACTTCCTCTTCTATCTAATCAACGTTTAAAATCCGATACAGATTTACGTGAAGCGCTCCGATTCGCGTGAATGAGCCATACTTAGAAATATCTCATAATAAAAGAAGGTAATAGTTTCACGAATATCGCAATCACCACGTGTTCTTGGCACACTAAAAGACAGAAATAAGAAAAATTGCAGTATAAATAAAAAGGATACTGGAACTATTTTAATAACGCTATTAGCAATATTTTTTTTACGCTACGACGAGTATTTATTTAAAAATAATTTCACTAATTACGAGGGTAACAAATGACCAATTCGCGTTTCTCTGAACTATATGAAGAGTGCATAAAGACTAAAGTATGCCCATTTCTTCTTATTTCCATTCCAAACGTACTGGTCAAGAGACACTATCTATATAAATTGATACGAGAGAGAGGAGAGAGAGGAGAGAGGAGAGAGAGAAGTGAGAGGAGAGAGGAGAGAGAGAGTGAGAGCGAGAGAGTGAGTGGGAGAGAGAGTGAGAGCGAGTGAGTGAGTGGGAGAGAGAGTGAGAGCGAGAGAGTGAGTGGGAGAGAGAGTGAGAGCGAAAGAGTGAGTGGGAGAGAGAGGGAGAGAGAGAGAGAGGAAGAGTAAAAAAAAAAAGTAAAAATAAATTTAAAACTATAATTTAAGAGAGAAAGATGAAAACTAGTCGCTGGACAATTTAAATTTGATACCCAGAGAAAAGAGCATTTAGTTAAGCAGAACCTGGCGCTAATAAATTGGACAAGGAAAAATTATTTCAAACGCAAAAAAAAAAATGTATCCTAGAGGAATGAGCAAGAGGGTACACGCTCGTATAAATAAATTAGAAAATTATCGTTTAATAAATTTTTCTTTCTACTTGCACTCATCTAATAGGTACACTTGCATTATTATCGTGAAAGAATCTTACGTTTTCGTACATAATTTTTGGCTTCGCTCCAGCGCTGGATGAGTACGTACACAGACATACAGACGCACGTAGTGAGGAAGGAAAAGTAAAGCGAAAAAAAAAATGGATTACGATGTGGTGACAATTTATTTTTTGAAATCACGATATACGTCCTATATAATTATGTTATACGTAGGTGAAAAAAGGTGGGGGGGTGAAGTCATGCGATGGATCCAGTTTCATTTCAGTGAAATTTTTGTCGAACATCATTTATGATGGAATAATTATGGGGCAATTTTATTTGTTTTGTGGTTCGTAGGTACCTACCTACATATAGGTTGACAAATCTGGTACCGTGATTATTCGTGAATTTGTAATTTTCTAATTTTCGTCTAAAGCTGATTGAGATTGAATGCAATGAGTAGACGAGATGACGTATACCATAGTCTGAATGTATAGGTTACCTATAATAGATTAAAAAAATGATCAGTAAGATGTTTCTGTTCAATGATGATTGTATCTCGCGACATAATTAGGCATTGCGTCGGGTAAATGGTTTAGTAAACCAACTGAATTGTTCGAAGTAATATTCTTATTTATTTTTACCATGATAACATGAGAATTGCTAACGGAGCGTTTTTTTTCCTTCTGATTTTAATATTGATTCATGGGGTTTCTTGGAGTTTTACCGGTTTTGATGAATTTTAAACGACATTTCAGTTGAAAAAGGCCGAAAAATTACATTTTTCATTAATCCTGGTCTGTACAAATATAAGTAAGTTAGACATTAGCCTAATTACAAAATGTTTTTTTGGTTGTTTTTAAGCAGGTTTTCTTTAGAAAATCTACTTATTACGCTTGGTGCGATATCAGCCCCCAGGGTTGAGGGTGAGTACGTTTTGTGTATTTTCCAAAGGAAAATACCACTATTGCATTCAGTGCAATGATGGGACCTGAGAGTGTGACTTGTGAAAAAGCGCCGATCTTGAGTCGTAGATCACGAATGTATAGGTTACTCAAATTCTTTCGTACACTATATATATATATATATATATATATGGATATATATATTTCTACTATTTGCCCATTTTGGAACTTTTTGGAAATCTATAAACCCTCCGCTGTTCGACTTATGACAATGAAACTTAGAATAGTGTTAGAAGCATTCCTGGGCTACACATTCATGTTAAAATTTTTGAAATTCATTCGTTAGTTTTTGAGGAAGCGGTTCTCAAAGTGTTGCAAACCCAGCATGTTGTCATCACGATAACTCCCGTAAATTTGTATATTTTAGCTTGAAATTGTTATGGTAGTTTTAGACTATTTGGAACTGGTTTGGTATTGAATTTGAGCGAAATCGGTCTTCTGATTTTTGAATGGCAGCCATTACAAATTTGACACTTTTTTTACTTATTTTGGAATTTTTTGAGAGTCTGTGGAGCCTCCGCTTTTTGACTTATGGCAACTAAACTTAAGACAGTGTTAGACGCTTTCATGGGCAACATATTAGTATCAAAATTGTTGAAATTCATTCAGTAGTTTTGAAGGAAGGGGTTCTCAAAGTTTTGCAAACCCATCACGTTGTCATCACGATAATTCCCGTAAATTAAAAGATTTTGGTTCCGAATTTTTATGGTAGTTGGAAACTATTAGGGACTGATTTGGTTTTGGTGAATGGCAGCCATTACAAAATTTGACACTTTTGGAAAATACACACTTACTGCGGTTGATGCGTGGCAGAGATATTTAGTTTCATGACCTCGGGAAATTTTTGGCACTAATAAAAAAATTCATATATATAAAAGTCAACTTCTTTTTCCCATGGTACAGGTTGCAATTTTTATCCGATAACCACGAAATTTTATACGAACATTTTAACTAAGCCAAAGACCAAACTATTGATTTTGGTGCGGATCGGCCAGAAGGTACTTCCGGTACCACCATTTTTGTTTTTATTTTGGCTATAAAATGCTCAATTTCACACCAATAGCCACAAAATTCGGAATAAATATTTATTTTGATTCATTGTAGTACGTTGCCAATTTTGGCGCGGATCAACGAGACAGTACTTCCGGTGCGGCTATTTTTGTTTTTATATAGGTCATAAAATGAGGAATTTTAGAACCATATGTACGAAATTTGAAACAAGTATTTATTATAATTTATTGTAGCATACCGCCAATTTTGGTGCGGATCGACCGGACAATACTTCCGGTAAAGCTTTTTTTCCTCTTCTTTTCTAATTTGCATGAATTTTTCGTTTTACAAAAATTAACCACGTGTTCATTTTTTTATTGTTTATTATATTTCTTTGATTTTATTTGAAATTATAACGATTATTTACTATACTTTATCATCATAATTAATTTTTTATTACGAGAAGTAATGCTTTTAAATTTCATATTGTCTAATATTTTGTCAGCAGCTTACTAATTTCATACAATCATAACCTACCATTAACGCATATAAACTTACAGACAATTAATATGACCATTGAAATTTATAATTCTTTTTCTCGAAAACCTACTTTTTCTAGCGAGGCTTGCTGCGCGAGAGTTGTTTTTTTTTCGTTTTAGTAAAATTTTAATTTTAGACTACAAATTTGTTGAAGTAGTGGTCTTACTCATTTTAATAAAATTTTTACACACTTATAGGGGAAAAAAAATTCCAAAAAATTTTAATATTTCACCATTATTATTTATGAAGAATATTATACAACTTCAAAAAACAAGAAACGAATAAAAATGCTCTAAAAAGAAAAATATTATTCTTTTACAATTTCTCCGATAAAATCTACTTGAATTAAGATAAAACGAAAAAGCATTATGGTAAATTAATGATGATTTTTTTCAAAAAATCGAACCAATTTAAAAAAAAAAAAATGCGATGAAAAGAGAAAAATCGTCCTTTTAAAATTTCTTCAGCAAGATATAAGTCAAAGGACTGGAATTAGTTTATGTCGGTGCTATTTTTCTTAGATGCTCTATAGGTTCGTCAATTCCGTCAAATTTTTTAATAAAAAATTTTAATTCGCGCCGACTTTAATAATTAGTCACTTGACCTATATCTTGCTGGAGAAATTTTAAAAGGATTACTTTTTCTTTTTAGAGTATTTTTTATTTTTGTTTTTGTTGAAGTCGGTTTCATTTTTTGAAAAAAATTATTTATTTACTACAATGCTTTTCCGTTTCATTTTAATTCAACTAGATTTTACCGAAGAAATTCGAAAATAATCATTTTTTTCTTTTTAGAGCATTTTTATTCGTTTTTTGTTTTTCGAAGTTTGTTAGATTTTTTGATTAAAAATTTTTTTTTTATGATTTTTTGTTTCTAGCGTTAGCGGGAATATTACTTTAAAACTAATAGTTTTTTTTTTGTTTAAAGGTAACTCCAAAACTACCTTATTGATTCTAAAAAAAAATTTAGTGAAACCACCACGAGATCATCCACTATCATTTAAAAAACGTTTATCAAAACCAATGCCCACGTTGCGAACTTACGCTGGAATAAACATAAACAATAAGAAAAAATGACATATTACTTACCGATTGAATTGATAATCTCTTTAGTTTTTTGAAGTTTTTAAAAATGAGGCCTAATCAATCAAACGAAAATTTAAAAACTAAGAAAAAATAACTAAAGACAGTATTCATGAAATTGGCCGCTGAAATTCGCAGAATCTTTATCTTCGATAGGATGTAAGGTCTCCAAGGGACCAAACAATAAATCTCGCCCCATACAATAAACGTGTGCTAGATTAAACAATGTGAAAATGAAATGAAAATTGGTAATACTCGTACATTTGGTTGAAAAAATATTTTAAAATATTTTAAATCCTTTTTAAAGGTTTCTGGTGTCACACGAATCGATTTCCAATCGTTGAGTCTGAACACACGTATGACTACATCCACGCATCTTATTTGAAAAACTTTTTGGAGATTGAGGAGAGGTTGGAAATCGCAATTCCGAATATTGTATTCAATTTGCGGAGATATTATCCTTGATGAGGATTAGGGGCTTGTACTCCTTGATGACAATTGTCGTCAGAAATCTGGCTAATTTAATGCGCTGCAAGTGAAACCACACATTCATGCACGAATTACTTGTTACATTGCGCATGTAATTCATAATTATCGGATCGTGACGAAGCAACTTATCACCGATTTTGTTATGTTGACAAGTGCATTCATTGTACTTTGTTATCTACAAAGTACAACGTAATTAACTCACCACAACATACAAAAAACCTATTTTGTATTTATACGAATGTGCGTGTCCAGAGTCGGGTATAAAAATTGTCAGTAATCAACATGTACAGAAGCCAGTGTTTACCGAGGTTGGCACTTCCATACTTGTGTACGAAGCTGGAGACTACCCTCTGTGGTGGAATCTCTTCAACGACGTAACGTATTCCACACAACCGAACGGACAGTATTTCGAGTAAATTGAATGAATTTTACCCAATTTTCCAGTTTTTTGATTTCTTACAAATTTAGTTCTAAAACTTATTTACCACATCGTGTAATATTTTACTTAAATTTCACACGTCAATAACTGAATCAGTGAATAAATTACGCTAGTTCATGCCGAACTTATAACAGGTATTATCATTTTTTTCAGCGTCATGTTATAATTTCTTATGGATACACGTCATAGTTAACCCAAAGCTAAACATCATTCACGATCGAAAAAATAATAAATTAACTTTACAGTTCACTCTTCTTGTACCAGCATATCGGCGATACTCGAATGCCTGTATACGACGTACCACAAAAACTCAAACCTACGACTTTACTTCGGTAAAATTGCAAATATGCTAAAACACTCGAAATTAGGCCATTGATACGAACACGTCCTTCCATGGTGGTTGTTAGCATTATATAGGTATACCAATAACGATATTCGCCATCGTATATACCCTCGAACCATAATAAATCATATTTTAAACGAAGAAAAAATATTTTTTTTTTTTTTTTTTGTAAATTCATA
Organism: Ericerus pela; assembly: GCA_011428145.1. Classification (NCBI taxonomy): domain Eukaryota; kingdom Metazoa; phylum Arthropoda; class Insecta; order Hemiptera; family Coccidae; genus Ericerus; species Ericerus pela. The sequence goes on from WOFM01000116.1 coordinate 212,741, forward strand.
ATTCGACGACAGAAAACATAATATACTTACCGAAGCGAGAAATTTTAGTTTTAAATTTTTTGTTTCTTACTCTCCTTCACTCCACTCGTCTTTACTGGCTACAAAATTTCATCCTTTCTTGCGCAAGCATGCATTCTCAAAAAAAAATAAAAATAAAAATAACAACAACAACGACATCTTCAATGTAATCGTAATTCTCATGTGGTCGTCTATCAATGTTCTTGATCAGTTATTATTACGAGAGTAATAGACCAACTTTAGTATAATGTGTATATAGGCTATATATATATATTTAAAAGTGAACATATATCTGATAGCAACCTAACGTTCCATCTCGATACGGAAGGCTGTTTTGTGGCCAGAATTTGTCGATTAATTTGTTCGCAAATTACCCCATAATGTTTGTACAAGCCGAATTCACGACAAATATCCAGGTAAGTAGGCGAAATAGCTGTTTGGGTCCACTCTCTATGTAGGTATAGTGATGTGCATCCATACGTGTAATATATAATATAAACATTTTTACATTCGTAACTATAAAGCACATATAAACTTGTGACGATGACAAACTGTCATACCACTGTTGTAAATAGCCAGTATCAAATTACTTTACCCAAGGTAGACGGAATCATTATCGACGCAGAGGAGGGCCAGGTATAAAAGAACACAAATTCATCGATTTATATCACCCTGAGGAGTTTTAATATTATTCTTCTATTTTTTTTTTTTTTTTACGACCGCCACTACATGAACGCCTCAAATAGCTTTTACACGAAAATCGTTTGAGATTTTATTTTATTTTTTACGATTGCTAAATAACACATAAACAAAAAAAAAAAGAGTTATTTTATTTACTTTTTTACTTTTCAAAATAATTACGTATTAAGCTCAACCAGGAAACTTTTTGCCATTTTTTTTTCTTGTCATGCACTCGTTTAACTGTATATTACCTATACTATATTAAATAGACGACGAATGGACTATAAACATCCCCCAAAAAATCGTAACCAAATATATTTTAATCTGGCTCAGTCTTTACTGCATTTTGGATACCACATTACCACCATTTTTTATCCAGTTTTTTCAGGTTAATATCTACCGAGAAAAGAAAAAAAATTGATTTTCATCGAAAACCTGGATAAAAAAACTAAAAAAATCATTAATTAATTACCGAGATGTTATTATGATTTATTAGGGTGCAGTTTATTGGTCCATTCCTGCAATAAAAAAAAAAAAAATGCCGATAGAGCGATAGTTGGAAAGGTAGACTTCGTTTAGAATTGACAGAATTTCAAATTATGTGTAGGTGTTGTGGGTTTCGTTCATTATAGTCTAGGTTCTAAAAATTTTGTTCTCTAATGAAAACTTCAAAACGACGTAATTTTGAAACTAATGCGTGGATTCCGCCCATCCTGGAAGTTGATCGAGTTATGGAATTAAAGAATACTCAAGCCCAAATTTCGCCCCGATAAAGAAATGCATCTTCCAGTTTGTTGACAAAGTTCATTATATCCAATGAATATAATTATGTATAATACGTATACATTGATAATTTCATACTTACCTATAATATGTAGAAACTTTTGTGGGGAGGGCGTTTTTGGGGTATAAGGACTGTGGGAACCGCCATACCTTGTCTAATATAAAAACATTCGCCAGTTATAGTTGGCGGTGAGATGGCTGTGAGGTTAAGTTCACCGCTTTTAGCTAGCGAATATGTAAGGCCCAGGTTGATTCCCCGAACCGATAAAACCTACAGGGACAAAGATGGGAAAAACTATAGTGAAATTTTCTGTGATAATACGTCACCTTCCGCAACGGATACATTAGAAAAAAAAATTTAATATATCTTGAAACGTGAGGGAGTTGAAGTAAAATACAGTTCTTTATCAAGAACACTTGGTTTCACAGAGAACACATGTTTTGACCAAGAACATGCATTTTCACTGTAAACAAGTGTTTTCATTTTAAACATACATTTTCACCATGAACATGCAATTCAGCATGAACACGCATTTTCACGATGAACTCGAATTTTCATTATGAATACGCATTTCCACCATGAACACACATTTCATCATGAACATGCATTTTCACTATTAACACGCATTTTCAATATGAACACGCATTTATACTGTGAACACGCATTTTCACTATTTCAGGCATTTTCACTATTTCAGGCATTTTCACTGTGAACAAGCATTTTCACCAAGAACATGCAATTTCACTATAAACATGCATTTTCACCATGAACTTGAATTTTCACTATGAACAGGCATTTTCACCATGAACATGCAATTTCACTATGAACACGCATTTTCACTGAGAACTTTCAGTTTCATTGTGAACAGGAGTTTTGAAGGGGAAGAAACCATTTCACCATGAACACTCGTTTTAACCGAAAACATAAATTTTCACCGTGAACATGGAGATAAGATAAATTGGATATTTGAATGTCGTGGTTTTTTAGGGAGTATACTTACAATGACCCTCTTTGGGTCAATGATATTAATTTCAGTATATTATAATGAGGTTTTAAGGCAGTGTAATATGATTTTTAAAATTTTATGCGCTTTTTTCAACATATTTTTACATTTATTTGCGAATTTATGCGCACAAAATTATGAATGCATATAAATGCATATATTATGGTTTTCAAACTGTATTTATTTCCATGGCGACGGAGAACCACCTATGTTTCAGCATTTTTTAAAAGTTCATATCTGATCGATGCAGAAGGAGGTTAAAGTATTCAGATGAATTTGTGGTGTATCGTACATGCAGAAGGGAACGTGATGGCTCTGAAAAAAAATTCTCCCCCAAATACAAAAAAATACTCTTTATAATTTTTGTGAATCTCATGATTACCGATACATTGATAGAAACAATGGCTAAGATGCCAAATACTAATAACGACCAGTAAGTATAAAACGAGTTACGTTGGGCCACAAAAATAACGTATTGGCCTACACTTCAACGGATAGGATATAAATAACATCTAGCCCATTCCACTGTAATTAGTTTTTTTCTATAATAATTTTCAAATCGAGCCTCGAGTAAGTAGCCTAATACTAAGCCTAAACAAATGTGTGAATCGTGCACATAAAATACAAACAAATTCAATTTTCAGCCGCAGGCGTTCATTTACTTTCACAGAAGCCAACACGAAATAAAATAATAATATAAAGTACCGATACGTACGGTATAAAGCGCAGCTTCTTTATAAGTATTTCCTCATTACAAAGATAGGCAGTATTCTCCCTCAGGGCTAAATTTCGACAAATTCGTCAAAAAGTTGACCCTTTATGAAACTCTCTCGGCTGGTTAGTGCATTTGTCTATTTTTTCTCTCTCACTCTACTACTTGGCTTTTTTCTCAGTGAATACTCTTTAACATCTACATTCGATAATTTAGGCAATAAAATATAAACTCTGGTAGTTAATCTGTACTGGTATAACATAGGTTTGTAGGTAAGTAGTTAGTAGGTATCTACAGGTATACCTTAAAAAAAAAAAAAAAAAATGAAACATCATCGCAGTGGCCCAACTCCAATTAATTTTTCATTCGCTGCCAAATAAACCAATAAAATGAAGAACTAATTAAGTTCCTTTACAACGTAAATTTCAATTAATTAAAAAAAAAATAATAGATAGATGATTTAACAAGTCGATGTTTATATATATGATACCTACTCGATATAGCTGGAAAAAAGAGTGTTTTTTTTCTTCTCTCTCTTCTTTTCTTTATAGTGTGTCCAGTGCTACCCTTCCGTACCTTTCCTAGAATTCGTGTTTTTGGGGGGAGAAAGAAAATCGGTGAAATTGTGAGCGAATGGAATCCAAACGTTATTTACGTTAAAAAGCGTGTAAATTTTTGCTTTAAACGAAAGAATAAGGTAGAAAATATACGTCAAACTGACAAAAAAAAAAAATCTCAGGACCCCGTTCAGTTTATATGCATCCCGTGAGAGATGCGACCTTAATGCATTCTATATCTACTTCGTGGTAGATGATGGTGATAATCACGATAGAGGTAATGATAATGGTTCGCCAACTGACACGAAAATGACAGGGCAAAAAGATCTTTAAGAATAATCTTGACAAATGGATGAAACGATTACAGTTATAAGAAGAGAGAGAGAGAATCGAACATATATACTGTAACTATACGTATGGGTAGGTAGGTATCTACAAAAAAAGTAGTGAAATAAAATCAAGAGGAAGCAAAAAAAAAAAAAAGAAGAAGAAGAAGAAAAAAATCCAGGTGTCGGTATAAACAAGCACTTTTGAGAATTTTCTCTCTGTATACAGTCTTTTTGTGGACAATATTATGATGACAATAAGGAACTGTAAAAAAAAATAAAAATAAAAATACCAGTTTGGTGTAACAAATCCTGAAAATTTGAATGTGATTCGGTTTTTGACGTTGAAAAAATGAGAAAAGAAAATAACGTTCATTCTTGTGCACACAGTTCTATTGTGTCATCGTGCGTCTGTTAATTTCATTTCCTTCCGCATTTATCGGCCAGTACACCGACCTTCATCCTCATCTTGGATAGTTGCGGAGAGGTTAATCACCAGATAATTGATTATGACACTCCATAATTTGTTGAAGAGTGATATGAAATTTTAGCCAGTAAAGAGCAAGTGTTTTTCACTCCTTCGAAGAAAACATACCCACCTTAATAGAAGCAATGGACATTTGTGTCTAACGGCTATTACGGTATTTCCATTTGGAAGAAAAACCATAAGATACAACCCTTGCTGTCATCAAATATGGGTACCAAAGGTAGACATAACGGTTGCCCGTTTAAATTGCCTCTGTGCATGTAGGATGATTGTAACTGGGATAAAAGCTGCAAAATTATCTGTGTAAGATAGGGTAAGTACATTCTGATGATTCCAGAAACTTTTAATTTAATTTCCATTCAGTAAAGTCTCAACACGATGTCCGCAAGCTTTTAAATCTTATATAGTTGCTCCAATCATTGATTAAGTGATGTGATTTGGCGGTGTGCAGCACATAACAAATCAGGGAAAGAAAAGAGTTTGAATCCCAGATCCTCGAAGTGGATAGACATAAACCGCGAGGTACTGGACAAGCGTCTCGTGCCCACTTGATGAAAGTGTCATTTGTAAAAATTTTTTTACTTTTTCTCACGTTTGTTAGTGAGCATAGTAGACACCGGCACAGTACCGGCCCGAGGGATCTTTCATATGATGTGGGATGCCTTGGCCAGGCATGCCACTTTGTATGTCGGCAATGGTAGGGTGAACTCCAGGGGATGAGGCTCCCCTTCCATTGTTGTCCAAAAGTGGCATATCATGGACTGAATCTCCCGAATCTGTCGAAAAGATCCCACCAGCTATACAATAGGTGAATCTAGTGTCTGAATTCATTGTAATTAAATACCTGTCCAATCCAAGAAAAATTATTTTTAAAAACATTTTGAAAAAATTGACAAGCTCCAAAAAACTATTATACAAATAAAAATTAGAAAATTTTTTTTTATCAAAATAGTTGGCCTACTGTGATTTGATCTCAGAACTACTCGAGTGTAAGGGCATGCCTCTACCATAGAGACGTGGCAGCTGGATGAAAAATGGCTCATTACAAAGCTATACTGACAAAAAACAACTTCACAATTAATAATAATCTTACAATGATAAAATAAGCAAGCTGGCTAGAGACACTTGCGATACTAGTGGTGCAAAATATTGATATTTTTTCATATCGATACTCCAAATATCGATATTTCAGATTGAATATCGTCTTATAATGGGCAGATTGTGAGTTAGTTTTGTTGACTACCAATACTTTTTTGAAATTTTTTAGAATCGATACACAAAGTATCGTTACGTACCAATCAATATTTTTTGCACCGCTACAAGATATTGAGGATTTGTTGTTCAGTGTGAGTTAATAAGAGTTAACTCATCATTTTACAATGGGAGAATGTAGACAAAAATTGCCCAGTTAAACTCAGATTAGAGTCAACTTGGCATTTTGAGTATTCCAAATTTTTACTGCTTAATAGTAAAAAAACCACAAAAGAATAGCAATGTATTGAGAGGTGTTATAGTTGCCAAATGGAGATGAGAATAGATATCCCATTGCTTTGAGAAAGTTGGATTCATGCCATAAATAAAATTACATAAATCTGACTTCCATAAATTCAGAAATGAAAATAAAATTGAAAAACAAACGTTTTAGATAGGTACCTAATTACTCATATTCTTCTCAATTACAGAGCCATGAAACAGTCGCTCTGGAAAAATCAAGAGTGATGTAATTAAATCAAAACTTGGGAGATTAGAGCCAGACAAAAAGGTGGCAATTTGGTGGCATTGTAGGTTTCACCTTACAATAATTTGGTAATTGTGCGAGTTACCATCATAGGGAAAATATTGACCACACTGGGTAATACTGACCACTGTTCTCATTATTTATTTACTACTATTATGCTTCCATCGGTGGTTTATAAAATCATATATTATATTTGGATGAAAGCACAATGATATTTATGCTGAATTTGCACACTACCAGTATTTGCATATTCTGGTAGAACTGGTTGATTAGTAAAGAACTGCATTTGCATGCGCTGACTGTAAAAGCAGAATTATGTTGGTACATTTTTGCTGTAAATGCAGTTACCAGTTTCTATAAATACGGTCGCCAGTAGCTCCAGAGTGTCTGGTAATTTACCAGCGATCTAGAACCCAGTGAATATAAGTTCAAACAAGGTTCATCTAATTTTTTTCATCATTTTTTTTTCAAATTTGATAAAAGATTAAAAAAAAATGAATGAGTTCCGCTGGTGTATACTCATGAAGGATTGATGTGTAAACATGAAATAGTGCAGTTGTGTGCGGGTATACAATACATTGCGCATGCACACAACCACACAACTATACATATAAAAATGTAAGTTATGATTGTAAGAGTTACAGTAACGCGAATCTGACAATTGTAATTCTTGTTTAGCCCCTACTGTAGATACCAAGTGCGAAGATGTTTACATATCAAAAACTTTTCAGTCGATTGATTTTTCTTCTGAAACGTTTTTATTTACGAATCATAGGTAATTGAAAATGAAAATGTTAATTTAATTAGGAAATTATTTTTTAAACAGTAATCGAGAGAAATCTTCGAACTTATAAACTGGAAAGGCCGAAATGTGTTTGCATATTCTCAAAACATTATTTTATGTATCTACCAGTTTCACCAGTCTACAGTCCCAGAAAACTGTAACTTTTACAGTCAACTGGTAGCGTGTAAAAAAACCTTTAACCTTTTATTTGAATTTCATTCCGAGTGGAATATGTACAATTCTTGTATGCTCTATGACAATGTTCGTGGTTATTAAATCTTTTCAAGTTATCAGAGAGTGTAAATAATTCAATCTGTAGATATATTGTTTGATTTTTTTTTTTTTTTTTTTTTTTTCATTGAATTCAGTGAACTGAATTACCTTAATGTGTTCCACACAGACTTGGCTTTAATTTATAAAAAACAAAATATCAATTTGTTCATTTTTTTAGACTCTATTTGAGGCACTTATAGGTAATTTCTTGTCAATCAGGTAAGTTTAATCATTCCAAGACGTAGGTAAGAGAATAGTTTTCAAAGAAAAAATTGATACCAAATTTGATATTATACTAAGCCGAAAAAATTTTTGAACTTCGGCTATTTGTGTTTTTTTTTTTTTTTTTTTTTTTAATACCAAAAAAAAGGGAATATTTCCTTTGTAAGTTCACTTAAAGCACTTACCAATCTGCTAGTGGTATTCGTGTTGATTTTTGATATTTTCTTACTTCTTTCGGCATTATTTTTGAATAAAATTTAAAACATGTTCATCGGTAACGGAACGCTAAAGAATATTCCACCCATACACATATCCATAATCAATATTGGCTATTTTCTAGCAAGAATAAATATAAAATCACTTTACAGCCTATAAACTTACGAAATTAAAACTGGATCGATTCAATTTACGTATAATTGCGCAATAATGGAGCAACTATCGAGTGACAATAATACCAATTGGAAAATTTTTTACTTCTAAAAACTGGTAAAAAAAATATCAAAATCTGTGTCAACGTTTGCATAAAGCTGTGGTTTTTTTCTAAACACGACGTGGATCCAAATGCTCGTGCGATCTAATAACCAATATAAAAAGCGTAAAACACGATTTTAGTATTCTTTATTCTTGTATTTCTTTTTCTTTACTATTTTTTTTTCAACTTTTTATATCCTCGGTGGTAAATCGTTTAATAGGGAAATTCACTGTCAGCGTTAAGTGGTCATCTTCTAAATTTTGTATTTTTATGGACTCGTTCAATGGAATCAACACCCTGTACTATTGTTGCATAATCACCGAATGAGAACGCACAAGATGATACTGTTATTGCTGAACATATACTTAGTGAATAGACCATAGAGAGAAGTGAGAAGCCAAAAAGAAAGAAAGAAAGAAAAAACATTAAATTTTTTATCTTCTTTTACATTTTTTAAGTAGATTTTTGAAAAAATTCTATGTATTAAAATTACCTGAGTATTCGGACCAAGGGGTGGGAGGAGTAGGTACGTTTTTCGTTTCATGATCTTCTGAGCATTTTGGCACTATTTTTGAAAATTAATTTTTTCTTATTATATGCCCCCTTTTGCGTTGAGTCCATTTCCAGGAGTAATTTTAATCTGATGGTTTTGAAATTTGAAACGCATATTCGGATTCACTTAAAGAAGAACCATATTATTTTTGGTCCGGATGGGGCGCATAGTCCGTTCAGTAGGTCAGTTTATGTACATTTTCTTCATTAAACAGCATATAGGTCGTAATTTTCAATCGATAAATTCGGTATACGTATGTACTTTAGGTCAACGACAATACTCATACTGATTTTGGTGTGGATCGGCCTTATGATACGTCTGGTAGGAGTTGTTTTGTTACATTTTTGGCAGATTAATGACTCTAAAACGAGTCATTTTCAAGTCACGAAATTTGATATAAATATTGATTTGATGTATGTCTAACATTTTTCCAAATTTAATATGTGTTGGTATTATACTTCATTCCCTGGCGCTGTTGGAGCTGCAAATTTTTCATGTTTTCTCAATAAAAGTTTCAGTTATCTTTCAATAGTCACAAAATTCGGTACAAACAGTACTTTTTGTACAAGGACCAGACCTACCAATTTTAGTTTTGATTTGTCAATTTGTTGCCAACTTATTAGCTATTCAGTGTCACTTTCCTTTTTTTACCCTTCTGATAATAAACCTGAAAAATTCATTTTCGAAGCTTCATTGAGAAAAACACTCGTTCTAACCTAAAAACCACCTGATCTCAGCAAAAGGTCAATTTTTGACCACTCTTCACCCGCCTCCTTACGCTAGATTTGAACATGGACACTGAAATCTTCGCTTATATTTTTGTAACCAGCACGTAGATAACTTCTTCGTTTTCCAATGTATGAGATTTTTTTCACACGTCATAATTGTTGTTTTTTATATAATCTACAATTCTCGTCACTACTGGAAAGAGAATCATCCAATTATCTCCTGAAATCGTTAGAACTTTGAATAATTTTTCATTTAAAACAAAAATAATGATTTTGACACAAAAATCAGAAATTCATTCCCAAAATATTTTGAAAACAAGATCCGGTATCAGTATATTTTATTGCATCCATCGTGTTTTGTGATATTGGTAATTTTTTTCAAAAAATATAAATATTATATGTGGAATACTTTATGTCGTGGAAAGTATACCAACAACAGGTGTTCAACAGAACAATTTGCGTGTTTGTAGCCAAAATACAAAAAAGGTACGAGGGAGCCAAGACCTCGGCAAACACTGGCGATTTAGTCTAAGATTTTTTGGTCTTATATGCTTGGCTCCTACATGCACACATATACACCTATGTGCTATTACATAGGCTATCGTGTAGATAATTGCATCGTACTTTACAGTTGCTATTGCAATGATAAAGTACGGAGAATGTATCTCTGTACCAGTTCGTGACATCTCGGAAATTGTTATCTCTAAATTCGTCATAGACCGAGATTTGTAACTTGTCTATCTGCAAAGATAGGCAAGTATAAACGAACATACATTTTTTGTTTAACGTGCAATGCACTATTATTTGTCACCGAAAGTGAAAACTGTCGTCGATAGGCCGAGCCTATATCCTCATAGGAGTACTGACTAATCCCCACATTATATGTAATATATTACTTTATCAGAAGAATGTTAGTGATAGAGGTGATTTTTAAACAAAGAAAATCTACCTTTTCTTGCGAAGCTTGCTGCTCAAGCTTTTTTTTTTTTTTGTTTTGTTGCGTTATATGTAAGGCAATATAAAAAGAAAATAACCTGCAATAAAATTTTATATTACTAATTCCTGTAAAATTATATTTTAGTAAGTTGAACATATTTCACGAAAATTACAATCGCGAAATTTCGTGTCACGTGTCGAGATGTAAAGAAAGAGTAAAAGAAAATAGAAACCTGCAAACGCGATCCGGTTTTCAATATTTTGTGGTACATCTCGAGGGGGTGGCAGAAAGAAATAGAGAGGCAGACAGACAAACAGAAAACAGAGAAAAACTTCGATTAGAGATTTTATTTGTTTACATTTTTTAAAATATAATATTATAGGTACGTTGGAGATGTAATCGTTTGTTAAATTGTTTTTTTTTTTTTTTTTTTTTTGCTTCTTTTTCCATTCTCTATAATCACCATCACCTATGGCAAGTCGGAAACCACAAAAAATCTGTAAGTAGCCACCAAACGGTCGGATTCTGTGTTACGCTAATGTCGCCTAAAATGATACGAAATACCGATAAAGGATAAAAACCCTCTCGCTTAATGGGTACAAAAATTAACCTTTCTATTGGCGTATAGGTCGTTTTTAAATTTTTATTTTGTGTAGAATGACGTTATCTTCGGCGAAATACGGTGTGCTAAAATTCCAGCAATGTTGATCCGAAGATTAGCCAGCTGTGAGTAGACGTACGTCGTCGTGGTACACGGCTTTTGGTCGATATCAACCTGTTTTCTAGCGTCTCCTTGGGTAGCTATATTAGGGCTTTTATCATCAAATAGACTGTTAAAAAATGTTAGAATGTTGACATTTCACCCGAACAAAATGGATTTAGTGAATGGAGATCATGTTGTGAGGAAGCTTATAACGTCTCATGGGGCTGTCTCACTAAACGATGAGCAAAAATAAAACCAAGACCAAAACATAATCACTCTTATTCGTGGTATAGGTTATGGTTTTATAGAGTTGAGTATTGGTCGTGAATAGTCAAGTCTTGATCTTGGTCTCGCTTTGTCTTACGCGATTTTTAAGTTAGTTTCTTTAGAAAATCTACTTATTACGCTTGGTGAGGTATTAGCCCCCCACGGTTGAGGGTGGGTACGTTTTTCGTTTCATGATCACAGGAAAATTTTGGAACAAATAACTCAAATTCATGTATATATGTATTTTATATATATATATATATGTATGTATACAGATAGATAAATAGATAGATATTAATCCATTTCTTGTTTCCACGATACAGGTCGCAATTTTTATCCGATAATCACAAAATTTGGTTCGAACATTTATACTAAGCCAAGGACCGGACCTATTGATTTTGGTGCTGATCGGCTGGACGGTTCTTCCGATACTACCATTTTTGTTTTTATTTTGGCTATAAAATGCTCAATTTTACATCAATGATCACGAAATTCGGAAAAATTAATTATCATAACCGATTTTGGCGAAGATCGGCCGGACGGTACTTCCGGTACCGCTACTTTTTTTATATTGGTCATAAAATGCGCAGTTTTAGAACAATAAGTACGAAATTTTAAACAAATAATTATTATATTTTATTATATTTTATTGTAGCATACTGCTAATTTTGGTATGGATTGACCGGACGGTACTTCCAGTACCGCTATTTTTGTTTTTATATTGGTCATAAAATGCGGAATTTTGGAACAATATGTACAAAATTTGAAACAAATATTTATTATAATTTTTTGTAGCATACTATCAGTTTTGGTGCGTATGGTACTTCCGGTAAAGATATTTCTTTTCGTTTTTAGTCTGGCTTTAAAATTCTTAATTTTGAACAAATATTTAATATAACTGATTGTAAAATTCTACCAGTTTTTGTGTAGATCGACAGGATAGTATTTCCTTCAATTCAATTTTTCTCGCGACCATTATCAGAAGGGTCAAAGAGGAAAAATCACACTGAATAGCTATTAAGTTGGGAACAAATTAACAAATCAAAATCAAAATTAATAAGTCTAATTCGTGTATAAGAGGTACTATTTGTACCAAATTTTGTGACTATTGAAAAAAAATTGCACTATTTATTGAGATAAGATGAAAAATTAGCACCTCCAACCACCCCAGAGAATAAACCATAATAAGTTGATTTTTTGCCTGAAATTTGGCATTCACTCGAAAATTTTTGTTCACAAAAGAAGGTATTATAAAATCTTTAATTAAAAAGAGATGACTGTAAAACATTCTCAACAATTTTTTTTCCTTTATTTTTTTAATGCAGACTATCTCTTTTCAAGTCTGTTTTTTTTTGTTTTTTTTTTTTAAGTTTTATTGTACATAGGTACACATATTGTCACAATGTTTCATTTAGAAATAAATACTATTCTTTACCGTTCATTCACGAGGACAGCAAACGTGAATAATGACCTTGGTTTAAGGAACCACTTAACCTACTTGCCGTACAAACTCATCGTAGGCTACAACAAATAATTAATAATCTTCGAATGTGGTACTGCGATAAACAACGATATTAAATTGCTCAAGATAAATAGCCAACGTCTGACGAAGGAAAATTTTGCAACCATTCAATAATATTATCTGTGGCCTATAGATGTACCTGTGTACGAATGAGTGAATAAATTGCCCTCACCATCCAGCAACGCCAGTATCTTTCTGTTGAATGAACGACTGTATTCAAAATGTAAACATGACGAGAATAAACACGTCGGATATTATTTACTCGATCATTAGGAAAACGAATAATAATAATTATTAAGTCGAATGAAAAAGAAGAGGAGAGAGAGAGAGAGAGAGAGAGAGAGAGAGAGAGAGAGAGAACAAAAATCGTTATGCGTATAAGGTGCCCCTCCGTTCAGAAGGACGAACTACCCACTTCCCATTTTCCCCTTCGTGGTACAACGTCTCATCAGTTTCCGCGACGATCTTTATCCATGGGAAGATCGACCAGCATCGGATAATATCGTGACTACTAAAAAACACACCTAAGCTTGATCTAATTATACCAAAGCATGTCAATCGTTTGTAGCCGGCCTGGACGCAGATTTACAAATCTTTCGTACTGCGAGAACAATGTAAAATAGAAAATGCACGAATGCGTGTATTAAAGAAGTCTCTTTCACGACTCTGATTAGGTCATTGTCGCACCTCCTATCTTCTTATCTTTTTTTTTTTTTTTTTTTTTATTTTTTTTTTTTTACTAAATCTAGATTGGTCCCATCTCCCCGGTGTGCTACTACCAGTCTACTCTGTCAAAATTTACTATTGTGTTATTATATCAAAACATACGAAAATTACTAATTTACCTACCTCCCCTCCTTCACAATAAACTTCTTACTGACCCAAAATTCCATTCAGATCTATCTATCAATACCAATACAATGGCTTCTCTTCAAGAACCTCAAACCTACTACGATTTTTGTGATTTTCAGATTTAAGAGGTTTTTAAGGTACGAGAAATAAGTTTAGGTTAAAAACGAGTCTTGAAGAAATACGTTTTTATAGTTTGAAAAAAAAAAACAAAGACAAAAAAAACACAATAATTTCCATTTCTATCAGGGATTGAAATATTGGACACTAGATACGTCCCCTGCAAGGATACATCGATAGCCTACCACAATGCCATAGTGATAATTAAGAATGCAAAACGAAACTTGTGTTGAAGAAGCAAGCGCTTTGATTAGAGATAACTAATGAAAATAAAATCTGATTTCAACGCCCATAGATGTTATTATAAGAACCACGTCACATTTTTTGCGTTAGTAACTGCAATGAAAATCTACCAATTCTACCATCATCATTAGTACCTCTGCAGGAAATTTGTTCTTTAAGAGAATAGTGTATCTTCACCAAATCATCCAGTTGTGAATTGTTACGCACTCTTTTCCACTTTTCTCTTTCTCCCTCCCACTATTTATCATTGGTGTAATGGCCAAAAGAAGATCTTTTATAATTATAAATATGACCACTCTCATTGTTAAAATGAATTGGTGTTTATGTATGATTGGACTCCTTTTCTTTTCACTTTGAGTAGATTTTTGAAAAAAATCTACGTAATAAAATTGCCTGAATATTCAGACTCAGGGGTGGGAGTGGATACGTTATTCGTTTTATAATCTACTCAGCAATTCGGCAATATTTTTGAAAAAATTTTTAATATGTACCCCCTTTTGCGTTGAGTCCGTTTTCAGGCGTAATTTTGATCGGATTGTTTCGAAATATGAAACATATATTCGAATTTACTTACCTAAGGAAAAAGCCTATTGTTTTTGGTCCATATGGAGCGCATAGTCCGTCCAGTAGGTCAGTTTATATACATTTTTTATTGAGTATCATACAGGTCACAATTTTCAATTAATAGGCCTGAAATTTGATATACTGTGACGTCCGAAAACGAACGTACATCCCGAATATAGGGAATGATATCACGATTCGAAGTATATCAATAAGTCTCGATTAATCGTAGAGTCGAAACCACAAACCAGCTCAAACAGTTAGGCCGCCAGCCCACCAGCGATAGCTCCAGAGGCCTACGAAGTATGTTGGGCGAATTTATGTAATTGAAAATAAATAAGTTGGCCGACCCATTATTACAGTTTACGTTTTATTACAATCGAAAAGGTTACTTACAAATATGGTAACTAATATCAGGTCGTGTAGGTTACAAATCATGTCGCCTCATGGTTCTCGAAGTTCGGTGAACTGACAAATCTCGATTGAATATTCGTCTTCGAAATCGGAGAAGTAGTATCGCAAACTATTTAGGTTATTATCGATGTTCACATTTGTAAGTATCGGTGAAAACAATTTAAAAGGTGACTTGATGTCGTATTAAAGAGCTGTATTGTGTCGTGAATAATATTTCGTATTCACGACGATTGGAAAACTATCACGTACAGAACGAGACTGACTGTTCCTCTTAGGCCAAAAACGTGAACAGTCAAAAAGATAAAAATTGGTTCACTGATGATCGAATATCGTATTTCTACACGTCATCATATCGTTAAATAATAGTCGATCGACGTGTCTTTAATGTTTCTTAGATTTGGGGAATTTATTTCCGTTGGGGAATCGGCGTATTTCCTGTTCAGGTTATCTTTAATATAATCTTAAAGTTCGAGAGCCGTTCCCTATCGTAATAGTATTATACATTTGATGGTGACGTGAAGGGGAAGGCTACGGGTAATCAGATGTCACAATACATATGTGTTTTAGATCAGTGACAATACCTTTGCTAATTTTGGTGTGGATATGCTTTACGTAGGAGAGATTTTATTGAATTTTTGGCAGATTAATGGCTCTAAAACGAGTCATTTTCGATCTATAGTCACAAAACTTGATACCGGAATCAATTTAAAATATATCTAGCATTACTTCAAATTTTGATTCTATTGGTATTATGATTCATTCTCTGAGGCTGTTGGAGGTGCTAATTTTTCATGTTATCTCAATAAAAGTTGCAATTCTCTTTCAATAATCATAAAATTCAGTACAAATAGTACCTCTTATACAAGAATTAGACCTACCAATTTTGGTTTTGATTAGTCAATTTGTTCCCAACTTATTAGCTATTCAGTGTGATTTTCCCTCTTTTACCCTTCTCATAATGGTCCTGAAAAATTAATTTTCTAATCTTCATCGAAAAAACCACTCGTTTTAATCTAAAACTAACAAGATTTTAGGAAAAGGTTAATTTTTGACCACTCCCGCTCTTTAAATTAGATTTGAACACAGACGCTAAAATCTCCGCTTTTATTTTTGTAACCAGCACATAGGCAAATGCACTGTATCTACTTTGTTTTGCAATGTGAGAGATTTTTTCACATATATATATATTATATATTTTTTTTTATAAAATCCACAATTCTTGTTACTACAGGAAAGAGAACCATCCAATAATCTCCTAAAATTGTGCTAGTTAAAACTTGCTATTGGACATTGGGGGCTTGATGTCCATAGTAAATATATTATATGTTAACAATAAATATCAAAGAAATAACATCACTCCAGTACCGCACCAAGTAATCACTTTATTATATAAAGAATAACAAGTAGATGTTAACTCTACGAGTGCAAGAAGAAGAAGTGAAAAAGTAAAATAATTTTCAGTAGTATCAACGGCGGTATCGTATATCAGTGTAACCAACAAGTACTCAAACAATCAGTGTAACCACAACACTTGCAATAACTTTTCTTTAGAAAAAAAAAAAATTGAGTTTTGCCACAAAACTTTAAAATTTATTCACAATATATTTTGAAAAAATGATATTGAATCAGTAAATTTTATTGCAAGCTTTGTATTTGTATGATATTGGTAATTTTTTGCAAAAAATATAAATATTTTATATTTTACATTATTAGAAGAATGTTGGTGATTGAGGTGATTTAAAAAAAAAAAAAAAATCTACTTTTTATTGAGAAACTTGCTAGGCAAGGGTTTTTTTATTTTAGTCTTTTAGGTTCTATTCATCCGTGCATTTTTTGTCATAATATTTATATGGTATCAATTGCTAATGTTTTCACTTACCTATCAATTGATTCTGATATTATATCGCTAAGCGTCACCTTTAATTTAATGATGGAACTGCCTAACATTTGTTTAAAGCCACTGTCATGTAATGTGTGACACCTAATTTGACTCCTATTTTTCATTTTTTTCATCCTTTTCTTGACTTCACAAGAAGAACAAAGTTACTTACTGCTGGCTACTAAGAACTCGGACCTCCATATTTTTTCTGTTAACTAGTTTAGCTCGTCTGTTTTAAATTCATCTTTTGATAGTTACGTTTTAGATGCCATGTCTCATACAATGGTTCCTTTTTCATTTTTCATTTCCAAAGTCTTCCTTCCAAATAAAGTCTCTTAATTTAATCATGGTCCTAGTTTGTGGTTCTTGCCCTCCAATTATGTTGGTACCTCCATTCTTCATGTAAGTATAATTTTGTGCATAATCATCGCATTTTCTTTTTGAATTTAATCAATACATTTTGGATTTCTTATTTTATTAAAATTAATCACATACACTCTTTCACTGTTCATAATTTTTCTTTTCAATACAACAATAGTATTTTCTAAGATAAATTGATCCTTTATTAGAGTCCTTAGTCATGTTATTAGTAAGTTGTGTGTGTGAAGTGAATCTGTTTGTACCCGATTCCCATTTTATTTAATTGCTCTGGTCATCAAATACAACATAATTATGTCCGTGCCTAACTTGCACTCTTTCGACCTCCTCTGTTGACCATTTTTACTTTTGTGTTTGCGTTTTTTACCTGGACTCTTGCATACTACACTCAGTCCTCTGAAAATTTCTCCAACGGCCATGTAGGTAGGTATTATTTACGTAGTAGTGGTGATTTTTATTTTTATTTCAAAGTTTAAAATTTGAAATACTCAAGAGAAGGGCTTTCATAAAAAATTTTGGCTACAAGATCGGTCATTATGATTAATCATCCATCTTACATGCCAGACGTGGCAGCAGTTGATTTTTTTATGTGTTTGATCTTGTGGAGACAGTCTAGGAGAATGTGACAGCCGTTTTAAATTCAATTCTAAACGAGTTGGCTATACTCAAACTTTCCAACGGTTATATGAATATCCACGATGCGAATAGAACTGTAGCCTACGTTCAAGCATAAACAATAAAATCCTATTTGTGTAGAGATTTGAAGCTCTAATAACCCTAGACTCGGATCTTCGTATACAATGTGCAGGTACGTGGAAATGCATAATTATTTTCCACAAATGACGCGATGGCCAGCAAAGTGAGATTAGTATTTCGGCATAATTTATTTATGAAGTTGAAGGAAAATTTGCTTGTTAATCTATTTTGCCAAATAAACGTCTCTGTTTTAGCGCTCAAGTGCCTGAACTAAACGTGATTTGGCTACAGGTCAATTAGAAAGTCTAACACGAACATTTTATATATAACTATACATATATATATATATACTATATTCGAATAAATAATCGATTTTTCATTTATCAACATATAAAAAGCGTTTCAACCGGCTCGCTGGTTACGTTTGGTTGCTTGTGTAAGTTTTGTACTTATAGGCTTAGGTATAGGCTGTAGTATAGGTAATATAGGTAATGCTGCGCACTTTTTGATTTTCCATAAGCAGCACGTACGCTGCTGGTCTTATCGACGCGAGATAAGCGGACCGGTTGTAACGAACACGGAATTACGCTTCCAGATAGCAGTAGATTTACTAATTCCGATTTATTTCACACTTGATCTGTATCATTATAAGTGCTATTGTAATAACACGTTCACAGCTAGCATTCGTGCCGTACGGTTACTAAACGCCCAGCACGATCCAAACAGTACACACAAGACCTACATACACATACGTGTATATATATATATATATATATATATATATACAGACACATGACAAGACCCTGTGCGCTTCTGCCTCGTGAATAAATTATACGAAATCGTGAATTATAAATTTTTCGTTCCAATTTATAACATATTTTGTTTTCTTGGAGCACTTAGGAAAGGCACAGATAATGTGTCAAAATTAGGGTAACTGTGACACTAAGTAGCACTATATAACTTTTAAACAAATTGAAAATTGATTAATAATACTTGGGAAACTTGACAAATGATGGTAGTTAGGACGAATATTGAAACTAGAAAATAGTAACTCTGAAGCAGGCAGCACCTTTAAGTCGTGTACGTTATTTTATATTGCACATCTTGTATATTTTGTATTAGAACAGAGGCAAACATGGACAAACTAAATTTTATGTGAAACAACTAATTTTCGATAAAAAATTTTCGAAATGCTATTCGAAAATTATTTAAAAATATTTAGCTGAAAAAGATAAATTTCGGTCATCAATGAGCAAAACTGGTCTTAGTCTGTGTAAGATCGAATTTGAATTTCTGTAATCCGAGTGTAAGATGACTGATTAGCTGTGAAAGTGAGTCGAAGGCTTCGATCATATCTAGATGCATTCATTTATGGATACCCATTCATCCATCACACAAATTTTAGTAGAGCGTGTTATCATTAAAAAATCTCAAAATGATTAGAAAGTGTCTTACACATAGGCAGTAGGTCTTCTTTAGTCTCTCTTTAAAATCTTCTTCCGTCTTTCTTCCATGAAAGTTATTTTTTTCCGTTTTGATGTGTGAATTTCAAGTTCATCAGGGATAGAATAATAATTTTATCAATAAAAAACAATAAGGATTTTCGTGGTTGAAGGTCTGAGGTGAATTAGTGGCGGCTCAAATGGTGGGGTTTTAGCGAGGGTTGTTAAGTACCTAATCAGTGCCCAATAATGAAAGGGGCCACTATGACTAAGACAGACTTAACGTATACAACCAAGACAAGCACAATAATAATATGAAAAGAGTACGAGCAAACTGTAAAAGTTCGAAATCAGGCTTCAGAGATTACGTCATAATTGTCAATATATAGAGATTAGTCTTAATTGTTCGTTTTTTTTTTTTTCCTAATTGATCATTAGCAGTGTTTGCGCTTTTTATGGTACGATTCTTGTATTATTATTTGGAAGAGGTAGTGTGAATTAATTCCCACTTTGTTTCTCCCAGGCGAGTTTTCTTAAAAAATCGTACCAATTCATAAAATAGTGAGATTCCTAAAATTTATTTTCCGAAAAAGTAGGAATGATGCCTAAAACGATATTTCCTAAATCTAATTTTCGGCCTCTGATTAGCTCAATTTGAAACATAGTGGGTAATTAGGCGAGTTTTTTTTATTTTAAATAATATAAAAGAAGTGTAAAGAGAAATTTCTCTAAGCCTTTATTACATAGTAGGTGGTTGGGTGAGGTGGGTTGATTTTTTTTTTATGCCATGAATAAGACCTGTAAAAAAGCGTTTCTGTATGCCTTTCAGTCAGTAATGGTTATTATACCTGACTATTCAGTTAATTTTTCGGAAAAGTTTCTTCGAAAATGACAACAATTTCGGAATCCATATTTTTAGAAATAGCCAAGTGATAGAATAAAAATTTTTGGAAAAAAATCTTTGGAAGAAATAAATTGAGAAAACAAAGAACCAATCTTCGAGAGAACTTGAATGGTGGGTAAGTTTGATTTAGCAACTAAGATAACTTACTCAGATGAAATATTAAAGGTAACATCAAGACTAAGATCAAGACTAACCCGGCTGGGAAAAATCAAAGCAGAGGCCATGATTGAATGTACAATACCAAGACAAAAACCAATCTTCAGTTAGATTTTTCTTTAATTTTTTTCATGAACGAAGGGTTGATCGCCCCTTCAATCCCACTCGTAAAAGACCTATGCTAGAGTAATGGTCTGTATTACCAAAACTCGATGAATAATAATATACTTACTTTGACAAACTAAGACAAAAAATAGCGTAGAAGTCATTATGAATACCTACAATAAAGAAATCAGAAACAGGTAGCCTGGAGTTTATGATAACATTTTTTGGGTACCAAACAGAAACTGAACCGAAAAATTTTGAGGGGGAATCATAACATACAGATTTCTCATTATGGGTGTAATACTTCGATAATATGCAGGCAACATGAATAGATTTTTTTTTTTTTTTAATTTTTTTTGAATTTATTTTCGCCTTGAATAATATTATTATGAGTTCATCACTCTTGAAATATTATACCTTCAAAATCAAAGACGAACCACTAATTTGTATGGACTCATTCGTCAAATGATTATAAGATAGTTAGTTTCCCAATTTTCCCTAGGAAGGCGCATGTATACCTCTGCAGTGTCAAAAACTGGTTCATGTACCTGAAAAATACGTTTGTCACTGATAAACCTCCATCGAACCAATGCATTCACCTTTTGCAGAAGCGATGTGAAGGCGGCACCCATAAAAATATGTACAGCGTAGGGCCAGCGAACACTGCCAGCAAACTAAAAGCTAGTTACTGTAATCTTTAACATAATTTTTTAGAAAAACGACTAATTGCGTTGACATTTTAAAAAAACGCAAATTTTTCTCTCGTTGTTTGCAAAATAGAAAATTTTTTAGATTTTCTTACAAGATAAAATTTGCTAAATGAAAGAGCAATGAAGAAAAACAACAAAAAACAAATACATACGTAGATATACGTACAGAGCCGTACCATTATCCGAGGATGAGAGTAAAAAAATACATTAATAGGCTGCAGAATGCAGCAAATCGAAAGCAGAGCAATGAATAACTAACGCATCCTAATTAGGAATTATTCGTCCACATACTCGATATCGAACGTATATTTTGTAGGAGTATCTTCTCTCATTGACTTTGGAATCTTGTGGCCAGGTATACATTCGACGAAAAAAAAAAAAAAAAAAAGTGCCAGTCAACTCTGATATACACCCTCGTTGAAACTGGTTGCGAAAGCAATCGAAAAGATAGAATGAGGGAAAAAATGGAAAGAATGAAAAAAAAAAAAAGAGAAAACTATTTCGAACACAGATTACGAGATAGGAGCAGTACAACGGGTAGACCACACGTCTATTGGAGCTGATTAAAAATGGAAATACGCTTAATCATGCGGAAAATGGCGCATTAAAGGGAAATATTCTCCCCTTAGAGATTAGTAAAATTTGGTGAATCATCAGACTCTTTGAATCAATGGAACAACTGTTGTAAAATTCACGATCTTAAAGTATTATACCTTAAAGTTTTCTGATAGGAGACTGAAAATGTTTATTTGTGAGAGAAGAATCTTCAAATATTATGAAGGTAGGTATTTGCTCGTTTAGTCTTTATGTTCGAAAAACTTGCTTTGAAGAAAAGAAAATCACGTGAGCTTTTCCAATACATTATATTTTCAGTTTACCT
The DNA here is from genome assembly GCA_011428145.1 of Ericerus pela. Classification (NCBI taxonomy): domain Eukaryota; kingdom Metazoa; phylum Arthropoda; class Insecta; order Hemiptera; family Coccidae; genus Ericerus; species Ericerus pela. The sequence continues at coordinate 234,845 of WOFM01000116.1, forward strand.
ACCTACAATTTGAAACAGTCCTGCTGCGATGTGATGTTCAGAGCCATTATGTATTCAAATTCGGAACCTATGAAATTCATCAAATTCAGGAAAAATTCAACCTATTGTAGGTAATTAAGTAGGTAGATACCTATAATGTACTTTACTTATTCAATTAAAATAATTATGTTGGTAACACATGTGCGTAATATATGCAGAAAATTCAGGTAGCCTATAGTTCAATTTGTGTTCTCTCATTACAGGTGAAATTAAGGAAAGCTGGCGAAAGCGAAGCCCCCTGGCTAAGTAATTGCTCTGAAAGTTTCTAAGAAGAAGGATTATTGTGTAAACAATTTTTATGGTTTTTCGGAGAAGGGGCTTTAGCTCTTCCTGGAAAAATTATTCATTTCTATCTATGGTTCTGCTGTTAATTCAAACAAATCATGAAAATTATTGAAAAGTAATTAAATATAAAAAAGTGAGTTAATATTTTTTTTAAGTACAGTATCTGATACAAAGAAGTTACGATAAGTAATGCGATTCACTGTAATTTGAATTCTAAAAAATTAAAGTTTATTGATTTCAAGTAACTTATAAATAAAGTAGGTGATAGGCTTAAATCAAACAGACGACTTAACTCTGCCAAGGACCACATATTATTTAGGGTATGACAATACGCTGAAAGATGATGAGGGATAATTTTTTTCATCAGACATTTTCTTCGACTCCAAGATGAAAGAATTTAAGACAATCTACTTAACTTATGGTGCTGACTGATTTCTAACTATAAACAATTTTTTTGTAACCTACTTCTTTCTCTTTCAAAAAGCCATTGATTTCGAGACCCATTCAACCTAAGTGGTAAACTCATAAGAAACTACATATACTTACGACTTTCGTGGAGTAGATTAATCTTTTTGAGAAAATTTTTCAATTTTCAGTTGAAAAATTCAAATTTTTAATTTTATCTATCTATTTTACTTTAAATTGGTTTCATTACACCTATGAACATAAACAATCTTCCTTAACTTCAGTCAAACATAGATAATTTCAGCTATTTTTTATTTCCTATTCGTAAATAGAATATTAATTATGATTAGTCTCAGTCCGTAAGAAGTTAAATCATTTCTTAAAAGCAATGGTTACTATAAGATACCACATTCAGCATTCATTCTATGTAGGTATTACGTTATTCGTAGCATTTTATATCTACTTGAAATTCTCAGGGTTGAAAAAAACAATTATCAGTCAAAGTTGTACATGGAGCCATTAAAGATTTCTCAAATAATCGGATAATAGTTTGCTTACCAAAAATTTATAATTGAAATCAATAATTAAACCGTTATCTGCGTTTGCTGAGCTCGGTTTAAGTATGTAGGTAATGTACAGTAGGTAATTGTAACGAAATAAATTTTCACTAACCATAACTTGCCTTTTGTAAGGAGATTTTTCGTTTTTCATTTGTCGGGGTTAAGCCCCTTTACTAAAATTACGATCGAAAATTATTTTGTTCGTTGAATGTGAGATTGCTAATGGCATTAAGCAACAAATAGAGATCACACTTTTATGCATCTTAAATCATTTACGATCGGTTTGAGGTCATCCTGTGCACTTGTCTCATATTTTGGCTTTCTCATTCACATAATGTACCTAGGTACCTGTCTCCAACAGCAGTGGTATATCAGATATTAACTTTTCATATACATAATAATAAGGTAAAGGAGGTGAAGATGCCACACTTTCACAAGGTCATGTTACCAACGCTGTTGAGGGGATGTGCAGGGTATATTCAAAGACCTTCTGTTTAAGTTTTTGTAACTAGAAACGTTGGTCCCTCCTTGCATTTTATTTTAAAGTGGATTGGGTATTTGGTGATAAGCTCAAAAATAATTAACTTGAATTTTGATGTTAGTTATTATGGGAATGAATTGTCTTATATCCTCCGATAATTTATGAAATAATTAGAAAATTTTGCGTAGATTGAGGTAGTATTTAATTCCATTGATTTGACCGTCATTAATGTGAAACAATAAAAAATTCAAATCAGTTAATATGGCTAACATTTATAGTGGCTAAGATGCCGCTCCAATATTGAAATTACTCATTGCAGAATGATATGTAATTGATTAAATTTAATGAATAATTAAAATAGGTACTTTCTTATATCATTTTCTTTTTATTTTTAATCAAATTTTAGGGAAATATGTGAGAAAAACATATTGTGATTTCTAGGCCTGAAGAAAAACTTTAAAAAACAATTAAAACTGATTTTTTTCGATTTTTTAAGGCTAAGAAAAACTATTCTGTGTAGTAGTTCTTCAATTTAAATAGATTTTTTCCAGAAGTTTTAACAATTTTGGATTTGACTTCTTTTCTTTGAAATGCATGCAAATTTCCATTAGCCATCTCAACCACCACTATGAGGCACCTTATCCACCCAATCGGGTAAGATGACCAAAATTACTTTTTTTTTTTTTTTATTACTTTATTAGGTACTTTTAAATAGACATTTGATTGAATGGTAGCAAATGATGCAAAAGCACTTCAATTACATATATGCCAAATATGGTCTATTTTGAGCCCTCCTATCCAAATCTATTTCAAATATTCAAATAGTATGGCATCTTCATTCCTATACCTTATAATTGTACTATACAAATGAATTTTCCAGTTTTATGGGCAAGTATACTAAATTATATGTGTCTTCCCCTTTAAGGAAAATTTTTCTAGCAGTTCATTATGAACGATATAACTGTGTAAGTAAAATAATATATCCTCAGAGTTTAATCTAAATTAGGGTACCAAAGGACACAAAAAACCCAATCATTTTTGTTATAATGTAAGCCTACATAATGCTACAACTGTGGTACATTATTTGGCAGTATATTAAGTAAAAAATTTTTTGTCCGTTAACACTACATGAAATACTATTTTGTGAATCGAATTTATTACAAGTTACACAAAAAGTCGACATTGGAAAGGAAATATTGACCCATTACTAGCCAAAGTGTTCAAAAATTAGACTCAGCTCTTAAATTAAATTTAGCAAATCTTATCAGAAAAATTGAAATTCAATCAGGCTGATGGATGCTGATAGCGTAGAGATTTTTCTGCAGGCAGCAGCGTTAGATAAATATTAGTGTTTTCGATTCAAACATTATACGGCATTCCGTGAGGTGCTTTGTAATCATCAAGTTATGGATGTTGTCAGGCAGAATTTTCAGGTGTTTGAAAAGCAGAATGTTGATGGGTGTATAAAAAAATTTTTACCGAGAAATGATTCGTTGAAATTCGATAGAATCGAGGCCATCGGTTGAGCAAGGGTGTCATCAAAAAATTTATTATAACAAAATAAAATTTATCAGTAGTACCTATACGGATATAAAAAGGGAGAACAAATTTTAAATTGTTAATTTCATGTAAGTACCTAAGTCAGTAGATCTTAATCGCTGCTGAAAGCTATAAAGTAGCCTAAATGAAAAACATCTTTCATTGCTTCTAAATATTATATGTACAAGATGCGTATCAGATGCTCATAAATTACCTTTGCATTAGTTCATAGCCCGCACTGAACCGATCAGAATGATCATTTTTCAATAAAATTCGAAATTTGAGGCATTCATTCGCAGTGAGTGATGAAATGCCGTCAAATAAACCTACAAAAATGTAAAATAACTCCAATAAAATCAAAGTTATAAAATTTTGTCTGTTCTATTCTTATTTATTTGCCATATTTTTTATTATTTTTGTTGAAAAATAATACAAGAGTAATATTTAATCACGTTTATAAGATTTGTTTTTAAGCGAATAAATCTAGCATCGAGTTTACTGTAGGGGTGGAGCTGCTTCACGATATTTTTGAAAGCAATTCATAGATAAGTACATTACATATTTAATGACCGACTGTATTGTAATGTAAGTATTATTATTCTTAGGTTTTATTTATTGATTTTTGTTTTGGGGGAATGTTTATTTTCACTTCTTTAATATATTAAAAATTTTAATTGATTCGATTTTTTTTTTTTTTTTTTTTACTTTAGTATGGATTGTTGTGTTTGTCCCATCCTTACCCTACTAAAGTCATCTTGTAATTGAAATTTGATGGGTCTATATATTTGCCAAAGAGCCAATGGTAAATCCGATTGTGAAATTGAAAATTTTTGAAATTTTATCCGATTTGAGACTTGAGGTTACTTATGATCTAAAAAAGTTGAAAACTCAAAGATTTGATGTAAGTAAACATAATGATCCGAACGTTCATTAAAAATTTTCACAAGATTGCAAAAATAAACTATTGTGCAGGTGTAAAATAAAGATCTTGATTAAATTATTCATGATTTTCTATTGTTTCTCTCGAGCGATCATCTTGTAAGTAAAATATAAAATGTGTAGTCAAATCATTGTAATCTACCTATGGGTGAGGATACGTTTCAAAATTTTTTTCACATTCAATCATCCGTTATCGTTTAAACATACACCACCCAGTCAAACATATTATTACACAATCATAGGCTATGCATAATGTATCTCGTTGCTTATCAATTTTGTTTGGAAGAACCTTTTCATATGCTTTTGATTTTTTTTTGTACCCCGGATTGGTCAATATCAATTCACCGCATCCTGAAAGAAATAAAAAAATTTTAAACATAAAATACGCGAAAGAATGTCGTAAAAAAAAGTTAGTGAACACACAAAGGTTGTATAGTAAAAATTCAAAGAGACCGTAAATGTATTACGAGACGATGCTACACCCAGAAACATAATTATTTATTAGTACCCAATCTAAATAATATTATGTGTAACAACGTTTACGTAAAAGAAAAAACGATTTACCTATATGCCTATATGCGTACCTTCGTAGATATGAAAGAAAATTTTTCTCACTCTCTCTCTCTCTCTCTTTTTCATTGCTTTTGGTTTTTAACCACATTGTGTTGGTACTGTACATTTATAAACAGAACTTCAAGAATAATTATTATTAATGAAAAACCAAGAGCAATAATTTCGCATTATTATTTTGAACCGTCGACTGCATAAGAATACAGTACAAAAAAAAAAAAAAAAAACTACCTACAACAACAAAAGTTGTAAATAAAGTAAAAAAAAAAAAAACACCTGGAAAGAATGAAAGTTAAAACGCCATAATAAAATTCGTTAAAGCAAATGGAAAGTGCATAAAAACCTTCGGCAGGAAGCAAACTTCTCTTATCTTTGTGAAGTGAAAGAGAGTGAGAGATAGGTAGAGGGGGTAAAAAAAGGCATAAAAGTAAAAATTTATACGAATAATGGTAATTTTTTACGACTTTATTTTTACCAGGTTTTGTTGATATTCCATCCCCTTATAATATGAACCTACACTTTACTAAGTACCTCAGTACCTTAACCTAGGTTAATACGTATACCATATACACCATACCGCAAGCTTAAGTCGATTTTTCAAATCTTAACCAATGTATACCTACACTAAATGCGGTGACGTTTTCTATGTTATTAAATAATTACAATTATGCTGGTCATCGACGCCATATATTTCTTAAAACTTTAACGTTCGTATTTTATCGTCGTTTTTACGGTATTTTTCGCGTCGAAGTAAAGTTAATATCCTAATGTATTCTCTGTTTTATTTCTCTACTGTATTTCTCTTTCTCACACTCTCTCTAACACACACAGACTCTCCGTGGGTGTGTGTGTTTCACTTACTCTCTATTTGGTTCTTCGCCTCTTAGTCCAAGTTCATTATTTTCACTACGGTCTGGTTGAAGCTCCTGAAGTGTCCTACTCTCAATTCAAAATACTTCATACAGTCTCACTGTGCATTATCTTACTACTTAAACTGGAAAATTGTTGAAGTATGTAGAATGTTCTCTTATACACCGACTCTGTCGTCACCTTCCATTGACTATCCTCTCACTCTGGTATCCCCCACAATGACACAGTGTTAATTCTGCCGCAGAGGAAGCTAATTCCATCGATATTCTCATCCTAATGAAACTACCTATTTCCTCTGAGTGATCCAGTGCCTTGGCGAGTAGCGGATTTTAATGGGGTTTAAATATTTTATACTAGTGGATACTGTCCTACTGTGTCCCATGTTTTAGAGTGTCACATTAGAAACTAGTTCAGCTTTTTGTAATAAATTTGGATGAAATATATACCTATCGAAATGTATCATACTTATTGATTTACTTTAAATCAATATGGGGACATCATCCGTATGAGGATTTAGGGGATCTGCCCCTCGACAACAATCGCTGCTGAAAGGCTGGCAAATATTGTGCACTGCATGTTAAACGCAAAATATATTTTTTTTGTAATTACTTGCAAAATCGTGCATGTATGTTGCAATCACCAGAATGTGATTAATCGAGAGTTTACTCTCACAATGACATCAGGGATCAATTAGTGCATATGCTATAATTTACGAATTGCCATAACAATAGTGAATTATGTCGAAATTAATTAGCACACATACATATGTATTTGTACATATGTGTGCTTGTGCTGAGAGCCAGGTATAAAAGGTGCCAGTAAACAGTAAACTTCAGCCAGTGTTTACTGGGGTTGGCTCTTCCATACTTTATACAAAGCTGGTAAACATGCAAAGCTGTTAAGCATCTTCTGATGTGAAATCTCATCTGCAAAATATAGTATCCTCAATCAATATTACTCACTTTTCCTCATCAATAATTACAAAACAGTGTTTTTAGTAGTCAAAATTTAGAATTTTTCAATTCCTTTTTTTTTATTTGCAAATTTCTATTACATTCCAGTAAAGTAGGTAACATAATACATCAAAAGAAAGCCCTCTTAAAGGTAAATCTAATCATATAAGTTTTAGAAACAGTTTATTTTTGAATGATTGACATGCGTCTGAATGGCAGATGAAGAAGACTGTAAAATTTCTCACATTGGGCTGTTATAAAAAGTCACTAAATAAAGATGCCTACGAAATAAAAATTTTTGAGTAAAACTGGCAGAGATAGAAAATTTACACCTCTGTTGGTGGTCAGTGTGGCAAGCATCCCAAAATTATTACTTTATTTTGAAAGGTTGCACTCACAAAATTCCTGTCATATTATTTTGTTTGGTGATTTTGCCAAGTTTGAAAAAATTGATTAAATTTTTATTAAAACAAAATAAGGTTGAAAAAGTAATCTTTAAAACATGGCTGTGACTTTTTACAAACCCCCTGTTGTATTGTGTCACTTTATCTTAGGCTACAGGGGCTTTCAGTTTTAAATTTACTATCATTTTATAGTCTCTGAAACACGTGGATAAAAACTTCAGAAAGTTTGGCCAAAAAAATTTTCGTGACATAATATAACATTTGCCCCTACATGTAAAATTTTTCTGTTTCTTATTCCATTTTCTGTAGGTTTTTAAAGAAAATCTACATAATAAAATTGATCTAGTATCGAGCGGTAGGTTCATGTTTCCTTTCAAGATTTCAGAAAATTTTTGGCACTACTAGCTTAAATTCATATAAGTAAGTACATTTCTATTCAACATAGTACTGGTTGTAATTCTTATCCGATAGTCTTAGATTTTGTTAACACAAATATTTGTGTATGTTCGCCATCCTACTTACTAAATGATGAACTCACTGTTACCCAGGCTGCACACATTATTTTTTTCTGTTTGCCAAACACATTTGACAAATAGACAAATATTTGCTGAATCACTGATTATGTGGTAAGCCAGATCGACACATTCTTCTAATTGCTAAATGTCGCCAAACACAAATAATTGGGTCTACTGGTCATTGTTCTTGCCAAATGATGAGGACACTGATACAAATATAATATGGCAAATTCATAAGCAAAGCAAGCATAAACATTTGTTCCTACTGACTCGTGAAAATTTACCCACAGCAATTGGGAACATCGAGCATGTATTTGACAATGCTTGGCTTGTCAAATACACGAGCATACACGAACAAGCTTACCACAGATTAATCGGTGACAGTATCATACACAAAAGGGATAAACCCACTTTTGGATTTTCTTAAAGCAGAATTACACAGAATGAGATCATTATGGTTCTCAATTTCATCACAAATAATGACGATTGGTATGAAAATCAGAAATTCATATTGGGAAATATAGAGAAAATGTTTTCGCGAGCGGAGCGAGCAAAATTATTTTTCTAATATACGAATTCTCCTCTCCTTCGAGTTGAATCTTTAGCTTAGAAGGTAAAATCGATTTTTTTAAGTACAAATTTTTTGGTCCACTCAGGTAATTTAAAGTCCGTCGTTGATCCCTCCCCTCTAAGAAAAAAAAATTCTCGAAATCCGCCACTGAGGGTGAGGTAAACGGAGCGAAATGTTTTCCCTTTTAATCCTTTCCGGTAAGAAAATCTTGGCTACGCCACTAAAAACAATGATAGTTTTCAGTTTTTCTTGTCCTGCTTAGTACGCAGGTACCTCTAGACCACTTTTAGACAGTTTCCTCCATGCCAATGATTCCACTCCTGATTTTTCGCACCCACACCTTTTTATTCGACTCTGATTCAGTTCTCTTTCTTTTTTGTCCCTTTCTTTCAAACAACAGACTCTTTTCACCAAACCAACCAATACCACGAACACGTTGCTCTTCATTATTTGTGTGCATAAAAACCATGTCCCGAACACGAAGAAGTCATATTTGAAAAAAAATTTTTCCAGACCATTCGATCCGTATAGACAACCCTGTTCGTCGTAAATATCGTCGTCATATTATATGTACAGATCAAAAACGAAATGATAGAAAGAAAAATGGGAAGCTTCAAAAAATGTAAATAATATAATAATAATAATAATAATAATAATAATAATAATAATAATAATAACAATAATAATATTAAAAAAAAAATCAAAATGAAAAACAGCGAAAAAAAAAAATGGATTTAACAATGAAGTCGATAAGGTCTCTTTCCCATATCAGAATTTGGTATCAAACAGTCTGGTCCAATGATTTTTAAGAATACTTCGGTAGTTTATCAACACGATATAGCACCGTTTATAGTGTGTCTGTTACATTGTTAAAGGTTTTTGTTAACCTCTAACGTTATTGTCAAAACATACCTCGAATACTGCTTCTCGAGTTCTTCTCTTCTTCTTCAATTTTTTTTTTTTTTATTATTTTTTATTCATCGCTTTTCGTCGTACTAACAATGCTCGTTTACACTGTCTGATTTTCGCCTTTATGATTTTTCAAAATGGAAAAAATATAAAAACGAAAAAAAAAAAGTATATCAGTACCTTACCTATATACTAGGTAATTCGCCAATTTTGTACCATTTATAGGAGGTACTGTTATAGGTATACCTATGTAAGTATAGCTACTACAAAACCACACGCAGACTATACACACACACACACACACGCACATGCATACTTACGCATACGCACGCGCACACACGCACGATTATAAATCATGTTCGCGCTATCAGTTTTGTATAATCTTCATTTGGCACATATACCTATGTAGTATATATATATGTATGCATGTATGTATATATTTATGCATGTATGTATGTATGTATGTATGTATGTATGTATGTATGTATGTATGTATGTATGTATATATATATATATATATTCGTCGAGTGGATGCAGCTTTTTAAAATTTATGAAAATTATTATTTGGTGCATCGAGGACGACTTTTTGCAGTATCGATTGCGGAGATCTTCGTTTTTGCAGAATGAGCAGATTATGTAAAAAGAAATAAGGTAATAATAAATTGATACCGACGGTGGACGAGGTGGAGTGCCAACGTGTAATATAGTATAGCCTATAGTGACAGATAAGGAAGAGAGCATTCCTAAATGAGGGAGAATGTTGATTTTTTAACAAACGAACGTATGTAGGTACTTCAATTTGCATAAATTTTAACAGAGATAAGCGAGCGGTGCTGGTTCATAAAATAACCCAGATCCAAATAAAATGCTCCGGAATGCGTGTAAATTCGGTCATATTTCAGCGTTTTTAAATGGCAACACGAGCGGTGGTCATCGCAGATGGTGAAAATGAATACTTTTCATGCATTAAGTGATGGCGATTTGCGAAATTCGTTGTTGTTGATAGCTTCGAATCCAAATGTAAGTAGGTTGATAAGATTAATCGTAGGAATTTTTTCTTTTTTTCTTCTTTCAGTAATAAGCAATTAGCGGAGGAGACTAAATTCTATAATAACTGGAATTTTAAAATTGCACTAACAAGTTCAAGTTCAGATAGTATGCAAACAAAATGAAAAATGTGTCTATTTACTGGAACTGATGAAGATAAGAAGAAAACAAGTTTTACAATGCTTCAAGCTTCCCAACTTTCAAACTATTTCTCGAGCAAGTTGTCAACGGATTTTTCGGTTTGTAGGTAGACTGGTCAATGGTAAACTTGTCAATACATAATCTTCATAAAACTGAGAATTAAAATCAGTATTGGGGAAATGTTAAGTACTTTAAGTATGTGAGAAAATTCTATAACTTCATCGTATTCATTAGCAAAATTTATTTGTTTCAAAAAATGAATTTTGCAGAATTATTCGCTTTCAGTTTTTGTAGAAATTCCTATTTTCCTTGGACTAATCGTAAATAGTAGATTACCTACATAAAGGAGGAGTTGAGCAATGAAAAGGATTTTGTATTTGTTTTAAGCCAAAAAAATTTATTCTGTACTGAATTTAACGGATTAATTTATTTTTTTGAATTTCATAATAAAATTATTTACTATAATTTTACACAGAATGGTTCATTTATATTACCCACACACGTTGTTTTTTCTTCTTTTTTTCGAACATAAAAAAAGTCGTCTAAGATAACTTTCCTTAAAGTCTTAGCATAGATTCTGATTTTTTCAAAAAATTATTTGCAACCCTCGAAAATACCAAAAACTGGACGTTAGCTCACTTTTTTAAATTGAAAATCACAATTTTTCTCTTCTAATTTTAAAACGAGAGGAAATTTCATGATTTGTTTCAAAATGTAAGTGCTCATAATGAAAAATGAAATGAGGTCTAGTTTTCAGTGTTGGTAGGTACTAGTTGTAAATAATACCTTGAAAAAAAAAAAATTTTATGTTAAAAATTGGGGAAAGTCACATAGGTGACTTTTTGTAATGTCCAAAAATCAAGGAAAACAAGAGAAAAAAGGGATGTAAGCAATAAATAAACGACTCCATACATCGCTCAGTTTCAAAACATTGTTTTTAACTTTCTATGAACATAAATAGGATCACTCTCCTCAAGTCACCCAATATAGGTACATATATTGCCTGAAATTGAGCAAAAATGACAGGAAGAATCGAAGATGAGATTCGATTGTTAATGATAAATTGATTTTGCTGTGAAAATGAGGAAAATATTTTTCTGTGTTTTATGACCACAACCAATAACTTAAATAACCAGCAGCCAAAGCTAAAAATTTCATTACTGGCTTTTGATACTGTGGGTGTGTGTATATGTACGTACACGACACCACACAAATACCAATGCTGGTCGGTTGCATGTACTGCGAGGAGTGTGTGCGGGCCGAGCCCAGTAAACAATTTTAGCTGCACAGACAAAATGTACAGCCGTGAGCGCAAAAACATAGTTTGTGGCTTTTACCCCACTGGCCCACTAGGTGGTTGACGAGTGTGTAATACACACTCGTTTGTCAATGACCACCCGTCGCCACAGATACCAATCATATTATGGTCATTGACCATAAGCAGCAAATGTGTGTAATAGCAACAGCCATCAACTATGGTTAAAAATCATAGCCAGTGAACAAAACCATTGACTGTGGTCACAGGCCCACAGAAAATGGTCTGCAACTTACTATAGCAATACTTTTACCTAGTACGCAGAAGTCCAACAAAGAACACACTGCCAGTTAAAAAACAAAAGACTCTAAAAGTGTAAAATTGAAGATTGTCAATTCGTAGACGCACACTTTATTTTTAAACCTACACAACCTAATTTAGAGGTCCGAGCACACATACATAACCTACACTTGAAATTAATTCATAAAAAAAAATTAATACATTTTGTAGATTAAGTAGGTAATTATATAGAAAGTAAACAACCAAACATTGAGCGAGAACAAATGTCAAAAAGAATGAATTTAAATCATAAAATGAGATTTGATATTAAACTGAAGAGTTCAAATACTTCACAGATCACATTGAAAACTGAGGAGCGACATCCTTTAATTTATTATAGAAAAGTGAACACAGACTACCTGCGTTTAATATTAAAAAGAACTTTCAGTAAAAGAAAATAATTGACTGTATAAATTTCATAGTTGAAAAATTGGTTTTCAGACTTAAGTTTTAAAGTATGAAAATGAAGTTGTGAAAACAATGGCGTTCGAAACCTAACTGCCAAAAGTAAAAACAAAAAGGAAGAGTTAAGAAACGAAGAAAGTTGATGGTTCGAGTCTCACTGGCAGCCAGCTGATGATATCTCCTATTTCAACACAAACGCTTGTAAAAAATGAAATCATGAATAATAAAAAATAATAAAATTACGAAATAAGGCCTACACGGCCTACGCACTTCAGCCAAATGCCACTGCTAGGAAACTCAAATACAATCTGATTTAAGATGTTAAATAAATAAATTACACTAATAAATCCTGAGACTTTATTAATGACATTTTATTCAAGAAAATTCGTAAAAAAGTTGTTGTACTTTGAAAGCTGCGAGAAAAAAGAATTCACAATGAAATTTGAATTACTTTGACTCAACTTCAAACATAACCAGCCTTCTTTAGGAAGTCCAATTAATTTCGAATAAAGGATGTATCTGCGAGCTTTGTGGTATGCAAAAGTCTAAATAAAAGCGCACGCACAGTGGAAGCATTGTTCCAAGTAACAGATCAGGAAATACAAATTTTTGTGACACCAGCTGTATTTCACCGTGAAATGGAATTGCCAAGAAAAGGGGAACTGGGCGCTCATAACATACTCCACTTCGATAAGGTTTAAAGAAATTTAGAACATTCTAATATTTATCCGTATAATCAAGATTTGACATGAACAACTTTAGTGCGCGGAACATGCTTATGCAGGAAAACAAAGAATAAGTAAGAGAACATTTTTAGAATTTAGAAAGGAAAAAACGAACGATGTACATTTTACCTGAGTTCAAACAGAAGTGCCAACTTGAATTTGTTGAAATAGCAATCGCAAGTTTAACCATATCCTGAAGGCTAGCTTCATGAATTTGAATTCAAAATGAAAAATAAATTCATTTTTAAGTGAGTGTGTAGTCATTCACAAAAAGATGAACATGTTGACAGTTTGATGTAAAAATCAAAAGTGAAAAATGATGCGGAAAAAAGTCAGCAGTTTAACAATAAAAAGAAATGGTGGTCAGCTCTGCAATTGATAGCCAACAGTAAGTATCACTATCTGTGAATTAAATATTAGAAAACAAGAAAGAAAGGAAAGGAAAATAACAGAAAATAGGAAATAATGCCCGCATGCTACAGCTTATTGACATAATTTTTTCCAGAGAAATTCAAATTTTAACAATAGGAGGAATGATACCAGAAAATTTTACATTACCATTGTCCGTCGCCAATATAGAGATAAGCCTATATAGTTTACATTTTCTTTTATAGTCTTAATTTTGCGTTTATTCTTACATTTTATGAATAATTAGGTAAATAGAATGGTGTAATTTTGAGTCCAGCTTCAATTTTAAAACGTCTAATCCTAACGAAGGGAATATTAATTTAAGTTTACATTCTCAACTAACATAAGAAGAGAACCACTTACCGCAGTGAAGTGGGCTGACATCTTATTACGACTTATGACTATGGCTAACAGAACATCATTGGATGAATTAATTCGCGATCAGATCACGAATAAGTGCATGCTATAATGATAAAAGATGGAGGAGCATTTGGTATTCAAATAATTTTTCCGCATTAGTGCAGAGATACGTAGTACCTACATATAATCTAAGTATACTCCAACTTATTTACCCAAAGTATACTATACTTACCTGTATACTATATTACGTGCAAAAGTGCTTGTCTACTCAAAAATCTCAATAACACAATCGGTTATTTAGTATAGACATTTATAGTTGAACTTCGTGTAACTTCTGTACGCCCATGATAAGGTAAAGTATTCCTTGCCTTGGTGGAAAATGCGGAAACAAATAAACGTTTCGTGAAATAACGACGTAAATTACCGCTTGTAAACGAAGTGTACGCATGTATCGCGTACATATATTTTCTCAAAACTAGCTTCAGCTATACCTTTCATTAGGCACAAGCATCACCTTTTGCGCTTCACATCAAAGGAAGTGTTTTTTGTCTACCTATCCTACAAGCGTATACGTATAGATATCCTACTCCTTACGTGTTTTTTTATTAATTTTTTTTTTTTTTTTTTCAAAAAAGAAAGATAAGATGGCGCGCAGTCACCAGTAAATGGCGTTAAAGTAATTACTTTTAAACTCGTAAATGTAATTATTATGTTAATTACGTTTCTATGCGAAACCGTTTTTCAATTTCTTTTGCGTTGTGATTTTTTTTCCCTCCATTTCATCGTTGCTTTCGTTCTTTCATTTTCGCAGCTTTATTCTGCTAATTTCGAATTAATTTAAGCGTCTAACGTCACGGTATGAGAAGCGCCATGTGTTTTGTGCACCAGTATAAGTAACGCCATTTTAATTTTAATTATTCAATATCGCTACTGTAGTGGTATTTCGTGTTGGTATTGTTTTTGGTTACACATATTATGGCTTGGTTGAAAGTAGGCCTATATGCGATGTTTTTGTTGTTTTTGTTGATTTGTCTTCTCTTTTCTGACGTAGAAATGTGGTTTAGACGTTTTATAATGTATTCAGGCATTGACTGGGACGAAATGGTCTTAGGGGGGCCCACATTTTCAAAATAAAAATTCAAATAGCAAAAAAGGCGCACCTTACACAGTCTAACGTTCTTACACCGTATATTAATTACCGAAAAATTCAATTTTAAATAATTGTTACATTGTTATAATTTTATGATTACTTGATTAAGGTACAGAAATGTTTTGCTCCGAACTTAAACAATCATTATTAGTCTAGATAATTCGATAGTTTTTGAACACAAGATTCGAATGATTCTATTGTCATCAATTTGCATCTATTAATCCGGTTCACAGTTGCTCACAAATAGCGCTTCGAGGTTGTGTTGGCTCAAATTTGATCTTAATCGATTTTTGATTGTTTTTTGTTTGGAAAATGCGCATTAATTTACAAGTTACTTGATTACAAGGTCGGAATAAAAACACTCCTATCCCGAAAAATCAAGAAAATGAAAACACAATTTCATCCTTCAAGCAAATAGTGATGTTATAAAGTATCTATCATAACATCAATGCATATCGATATATCATCAGCCCAAAATTAGTGAATGGTTGAACACCACATACTATACGTAGGGTCAAATGACTTTTTTTTTAGAAGTTTTTAAGAAGAGTATAATTATAACTTACGTCTACAAATTGACTTAGTAGAAAAAAAAGTCACCAATTTTTTTTCAAACTATAGTGCCTTTGCGTCTTATATTAAACGAACAAGTAAATAAGAAATTTTTTTCGCTCATTTGGTGTAAACTGTGACGTGATAAAGTCTACACGAAAGCGCAGCCACTGAAAGCAATGTCTGGAGAAGGAAAATCAAAAGATGTAGGTTTTTTGGACACAAACTTTTTGTCAGAATGGGATAGATGAAAATCGCTTCGATTAGGTTTAATGAATTTAACACATTTCGCAGATTATCGTTATAATGGAAAACTGAATATGGAAAACTTTAGTGCGTCGAACATATTAAGTTAGGAAAATATAAATTACTAAAGAGGAAAAATATGATGATTTAAATCAAGAAAAATGAACATCGCACACTATACTAAATTTGAGATTGTGGTGCAGACTTCAGCAGAAGAGGGCAGGAACTGCAAATCTGACCACATTTCCAAAGACAAATTTCAGGAATTTGAATCATAAAACAATATTAACTTCATTTTGGAAAAGTGAAAAAAGAAAATGTTCACAAATGAAAAAAGGGTGTTATGTTGAATACTTGATGTGAAAATCAAAAGTATCAAAAGGTGTTAACGAAAGTCAAGAGTTAAAGAATAGAAAATATGGTGGTCTAGACTTGGGTTTACGAGCCAACAATAGGTAACTCCATTTCCAATTTCAGCGCAGGCAGAAATAAATAAAAGAAAATTATATAAGAAAATATGTAGAAATAAGGCCTACATGCTACAAAACGGTCCAAGAACAAACAAATAATAATGATTGATATTTGATACTCGAGCATACAACAAACATCTTGTAACTCAACCAAAAAGTGGATAGGTATTGAAAAAGATCAAACAAACAGCGAATGTTCATTCAGTGTAAACACAGCTTTGAAAAACTGCAGAAAAGCATGAAAAAAATAAATATGGCTAGGTATTAATATGAAAAATCTTGAAAAAATATAAAAATACTATCACTACGATGGAAATAAGAAAAAACACTTCAATGTCGAATCAAAAAAATCTCAAAACATGTAAAAACAACTAAACTTTAACTGTCAGATTTTATCTTTGCCAACTTCTTCCAACTTACTGATGTCTTAATAAATATATCAGAAGTTTGCCATGATTACCAGGCTTCCATCTTCCCCAAGGAGCTTGGTATATCACAAAATGCAGGTGGGTATGACAAAAAAAAAGTTTCTGTGAGTTTTTGTTGGAAGAAGATGGTAGGTATTAGATATGGTACTAGGCACAAGATTGACAAATGAATGACATAGACTGACAAACACTATCACTGTTGAACTGTAAGAGATCATTGTATTTATCTCCTTCAATACCTAAAAAAATTCAAAAGAAATTTTTCCTTACGTTTATCTGCTTCTGTTTGTGGTATGACAATAGGGGTGGAAAAATGCTTTACAAACAAAACCCTGAAGGCATCAAATTTATTACAAACAGACGCTTTACACACCTTGAGATTCCATATATGAACTTAGGTTCCCAGACACCAGGTCCAATAACACATGCTGGAATTGCAAATTGCCAAATTAAGGGTCAAACTACCTGGCAGTCTTAGATAGCTAGTCTAAGATTTTGTTCTCACTATCCTCTGAAGCTTGACGTAATAAAAACAGTTTAATAAACTAAAATGGCTAAAGTAGATTTTGTAATCCCCCAAAATTAAATCTATACACATGAAATCATTGCTACCCCCTCCAATTCACCCATATGGAGCAATGAAAATGGCAAATTGTTTTACCTGGATTTTTATTAATGAAAGAGAAAGAAAATACATTAGCTTCATTTGATAGGATTACACTAACTTACATCAACCTACAATGGTGGAGATATTTCACAAATATTCAAGTAAAACTTGGCATAAAGTCTTATAACATTCCTACATTTGTGCAGTCGCCTTCCTGGTGTAAGTTGGTGTAGTCCTATCAAACAGAGCTATTATAATTTGTGAGTGAAAGGAGCGAAAAGTAATAAAGGAAAACAAAATACAAAACTCTAAAACGTTATGGAAAACGTGGCTTATGACCTAGGTAATTGGGGATGAGTGAAAACCGAGAGAACCGTGCCAGTACGAGACAAAACAAAAAGTTCCTAGGCTTATCTCCACAGATATATGGTGAAACACCATCCGAGAAGATAAAGCCAGGCAAGATAAAAACTAACCTTTTTCAGAGACACATATATCTTTGAAAGAGGGAAATTATTACCAGGTAAAAGATCGCGAACCACGTTTTCCCAATAAACCGATCAGCTGTCTCTAATAAACGGTTTTATTTTCCACAGTTTTACTGCCTTTTTTTTGAGACTTTACAGATTTGTCCTGAATAAGGGGTTTTCTCTTTTATATGAAAAATGATACTCCTCCTTGAGTAGAAGAATATACACTTATCCGGTGTCTTTAATAATGGGGTTGCCACTGTGATATCTGTCAAATTTGTTTTATCCACATAATTGATATTTTGAAAGATACCAAGGTATAGTGGGCGCCCTTTAACTCCACTGTATAATCCGAATGGGCGCTTATTTTAGCCAAATTTGCTAGGAATGGATCAAATATATCTGGTCTCTATGCATTTTTACCAGCTAGTTGGGACACATATTTGGATAATACCGACAAAATATCATAAAAACAAGCTTAAATAACAGTTTTTCTCCGAGTTAAATTTATTCATGTTTTGATTTTCCTCTTTTTAACACATTTTTTCACTAAACTGATTTTTTTCTTCTAGAATCTTCATTAATTTTTCCATCATTTTCGTTTTTTAATTCAACTGAAATGGCCCATAACTTAAAACGTAGGATAAATAGTGTAATTATAATTATATTACCAATCTATTACCAACCCTATAGTACTAAACATCTAATTATCTATTCTCCAAGAATAAATCTAATTTTTCATATTTTTTTTTGTCAGTTATCGGATTATTTTAAGCTTTTTTTATGTCCGTTGCTTAATCCGATTTTCTGATTAATCCGGACGAAATACTTTTAGACCAATTTGTCCGGATTAGAAACAGCGCCTTCTGTATTTACAAAAAAAGTGAATTTTGTGGTATATCTACCCCCCTGGGGGAGATGGTGCAGAGGGAATGGGCGGAATTTGTGCCAAAAATCTTTACCTACTATTTTTTTTCAACTCTTATTTAGGTTACTTTTTGTTTCCAGGGATGTTCAAGGTAAGTCTGTAAAAAGGGAAATAGCTCGCGAAAAAACTCGTATTTACAATGAATACGTATCTGTAAATCGTTTCATGTTAATTTTGATAAGAGTATTGATACATTTGAAATAAGGTATTATTACTAAAAATATGGAGTGGAACAAAATATCAAGAATACTTGATATTATTTTCTATCCGTATACCAATAAATTATGGTATCAAAAAAGTGTCGACATCTCTTGTCGCAAGATGTGCAAGGGTCTCACTGAATTCATGTGAATAACACTAAAAATATATTATGTGTGTGTGTGTGTTTGTGCGTGTAGTCAAACGCCAGACAATACTGGTTTCAATTTTAAGCCCTCTGGCCAAGGTTTTCTTACCCACTGCCAACTGATAGGTAGGCTACAGCATACATCAAGTGGCACATATCCGAAAATCGATGCTTAAACAATACGTGGCTTAGTGTTTAGTTTTCGCAGTGTTACGACTGTAAGGTTGTTGGTTCAAGATGAGTCACCGTTACTTCGGTGACCAATGATTGTATGTATCCGCTTTAATCCCTATGGTTGTTCTGCATTCGACTTGAAAATTCACATTAAAATACTACTGGCCACCAGCGTCTGACCTATCCATCTCGTTACTACATTCCCATTCGAACTCAGATGATGAAAAATAGGGTTTCAATGCCAAAACCCACTGAAATAACGACCTATTTACTTTACTCTCATATTTTACACGTTTAGAAGATTCAATGACGACGAATATAATATTAACCAGCTTATAGGTAGAACGTCTAAACCGTACGCTAAATGATATTTTTTATTAATAGCTTCCGCAGCAAAATTTTGCATTCATAAACTATGCAGATAATATTACATTTTTTCTCGATTTCATTGCTAATTTATTTTCATAATAATGTTTGCAACCCATTTAAATTATAAAATCCAATAGCATATTATATTCACTTACAAACCATTTAGGTAAATAGATTAATTGCGGGTTTTTTGAGTTCCTTTTTTATTTATTTTTTCACTTATTCATATTAAAAGAAGATTTCTATGCGAGATTTAAGCGATAAAAGTGCTGGCAATTTTCCTACCAACTCATATGATTATGACTGCGTCTACTTGTTAATCTGGTAAACTAAATCACTTTACAACTTCTAAAAAAAGTTATTATTATCCGCCTATTTACATGAATTTCAAAATAACCCTATTTTTAGAAGTCACGCAAGTCTCTAGCCTAGGTATTTCTTAGGATATTTTCGATTTAATAAGTGAATTTTAAAAAAACAGATAATAAGTTATGTTACCCGTTTGAGGCAGGTGTTTGCAGTCTTCCGAATAGCTGCAGTAGGGAGAATGAGTTTCTTCAGGTGAAAATCTGCTAACATTGAAAATTCAGTTTTATACGACAATATGAATCAGAAAATAAATCCATTTCTGCGCGTCCCTACGACTTATAATATCTTCTAAAATACTTCACAAATTTGAATAATACGTCAAAAACTTTTACTGGCTTTCCAAATTTGCATAATTCTATACCTAAATTTCTTAAATTTCGTTGCAGTATACCTACAATAATAATTCATTAAGTATAACGAATATATTATTATTTTCTGAAACACGATTTCAACCTGGATCTTTATTATAATATATAGTAAATTATATTATAATATTTTTTCTGCAATAGGATATAATATATTTGCCTTAAAAAACTTGAGAAAAAATATATATTCACAATTTGACATTTATGAGCAAGAAAACTGCATGTTCACTAATTTTTTGCTATTTTATGTTAAATTTGAACAGGAACTGTATTACGTTGCAATATTTTGACGACAAAATTTCTCGTAATCAAAGCCTGTATCAAACTTCAAACATATGACATTAACATCTGTCAGCTGGTGATTTTTTTTTCTTCTTCTTTACGTAGGTATATTCGTATAACTTACCTATAGGTTTAGGTATAGTATTTTTGTTAAAGTTCTTAGAATAACTTATCTCTTCTCGGTAAAATTTCTACTCCAAATGTATAGCAGTTTAGTTTTTTGTTTTTTTGTTGTTTTTTTTTTTTGACAACTATGGAAAATCTGGTAACTGTCGCATATGGCTAGCAAGAGATGAGCATTATGATAGATAAATTGGTTTAATTCCAAATTCTAGATTCCCTGTTGATTTCAACCAGTTAATGATAGAATTTCTTTTTTTTTTCTGTACATTTAAAAAATTATCTACTTTTAAATATCGTCTGCGTGCATTGCGAAGTAAATTCTGCTGAAAAAATTATTAATCATCGACGAAAAAGTAATTCATAAAATTGAAGAATGTACGGTGTTTGGTTTTCTCGAAGTCGTGAGAACAATTAGACTCAGTTATTTTTAATTAGGATGAAAATTTTTGGATTAAATCCTAATATATCGAATTATACGAAAGAAAACAAATATTTTCACGTTATTATGAATGATTCTTTTATCTTCGGTTTATTTCTATAAACTTTGCAAGAAATTTCATGTAAATGAACGTGTATGTGGTGTACAATATCGTATTTGGCTATAATTATGTATTGACTCGGTGTCCTGGTGGTGGTGTCGATATCTAAATTAAAATCCAATATCTTGGAATTGGTTTCAACTTGTATGTTAATTTATACAACACTCTTGAAATAGGTGTAAAAAGTACAATTCGTACCTATGTCAACATTGTGGGTTGGTTGGAAGGAAATTTCCTTTTATCCAGGAAAACCAATAGCAGTTAAATAACTTCGTTCATTTGGAAGCAGTCAAGATATAAAAATTATTTGAAAATCTCGAAAAAAAAATGGAATCTATTAAAAAATAATATAAGTATGATTATATTCTAAATTTCAAACATTTATTTGAAAATATCACAAGAAAATCTTAAATATTTTTACATTACTGACAGTAAATTTTCAAAAATCATTAGCTAATTTGAGTGTTTTTTCAAATATGTGCTATTTAGTGGTATTGACTTGAATGATTGTCATCATGTAATGTTTTTGATGTTTGACAATGTAAAAAAAAAAAAATGAATAAAAAAAGAAAAATGAAGGGGAAAAATGAAATAGTAGAAATACAACTGGAAAACTGGAAAAAATTAGTAGAAGAGCAAATACTAAAAAACAAAAAAGCTCAACTTCCCAAAAATTTTGTCATTTCTACTCCACAAAATGACTTTCTATATCTGTCACTGATGTTTGATGGAATTCTTTCGGGTTGTAAAATGAAAGAGGAACGTTAACTTCGACGCTAATAATTTTAAGTTGATTAATATTATTTTTTTTTAAGTTATTTCTTGGTGAGTTTTCAAAAGAACCCTAATTGTTATTTACCCGCAGCCATTTAAAAAGAAAAACTATATTTTTGGCAACTAACAAACCTAAAAGAAGTTAGTTATTACTGAATCGATGTTTGTTGGCAAAGTGAAAAATTTCCAAATTGATTTGGAACAATCTAAAATCCTTTTCATTTCTCCACGAACGCAAAATAGTATATTTTGTAACAAGTGCATAAAGTGGCTACTTTTTTAGCGAGTGTGAAAAATTTGCAGACGAGCCGAAAGCGAGTGCTGCAAATTACACACAAGGTAATACAGCCCACTAGCATTTGTTATACACCATATTTTTTTGTAACTATTAAAAAAAAAATTACAAAAACTCCCCTCCACAAAAAAAATTCACAAAGGACAAAATCTATAAAATGATATGTAAAAACATAAAAAAATGGCAAGTTTTCCATTATTTTGCGTTTTTTGGTACGTTTATTTTCAAACAGCTAATGACGATTAAAAATTTATAAGGAAGGTGGTTTCAAGTAAATTTCTTTCTCTTTCCAGTAATGCTAATTCCCGCTTTTCTAGTTTAAATAGCGGCTGAGGAATCACAGAAAGAACGAAGGAGGTTTTTGGATTTCAAAAACAGACAATTTTCTATAAATTAGAATTTTTTTCATTTATTTATATTCAAATTGTTGAAGACGATCAAAAAATTGTATGAAAAGCAAATTCGAGTAAATTTTCTTCTCTTTCCAGAAATATCATCTTCAGCTCATTAGCTTACACCGCAGTTAAGGAATCATTGAGCAAGAGAAGAGAGGTTTCTCTATTGGCAAAAATTATGCATCAAGTATACTCAAAATATCAATATAATTTATAAACGTACGTTTTTGGATTACATCAACGTATGTGCGTTTTTTGTTTTCTTGGATGAAAAATAGTACATTATATGTTAATGAATACATTCCACGAATGATTTCACTAATACGCATCATATTGAATGTCTTACACATTCAAATCTGCGTATGTTTTTGTGTACATACAATGCACATCAAAACATATCTGTACCTTATTATACTGTAAATGCTTAATTTGAGTATATGCAGAAATAAGAATGGAAATGGATAATTTAAAGTATGCAAATAAGAGTACATTGTGTGTATAATCCCACTAACACGTACATTGCACTATACTGGAAATATATAATGGGGATGAAAAAATAGTATGTTGTGGGAAGAATAAGGTCAGTAATGGATATAGAAATTTATACCCAATCTTATTTGCAAATAAAAAAATGAGTGTAAAAAAATTGTGAAAAAAGAGGAATATTTCAACCCTTAATTATGCTGGATAATCAAGCTAGGTATCAAAATTCTCACCAAGACAAGGCACATCAACCTCATGCAAAACCATATCCATTTATAAGCCTTGGTGGCTATGAAACCCCAAAACCTTAGTTTCAACACTTTTTTGATCCTAACTTACATCCTAATTGAGTTACAATGATGAGTATTGTGGCACTGGAATCAGATTGTCAAGGCGCATCGAGGTTGGGAAAAATTAGACCTGTCCAGTGTTATGTTGGCCTGAAAAATACAATATCGATGTTTTGCGCCTATTACTCACCTCCTAATTAAGCTACAACAATAAATGATATAGTGTTATATTCAGCTATTCAAGACACGTTTAATGAGCCCACACATAACAGTCTAGGCTCAGTTTTTCTTAGAGGCCTATAAATTGAAATTGGGTGAATCAGGGAGGAAGTCACTAAAATTGGAAAAATGCAAGTGTTGCAAGCTCATGTATGCTAAAAAAAGTATGTTTGAAAAATTATAGCCCTACATCATGATAATTAAATCTTACCCACACTAACTGAACTTCAGTCAGCTCCCAGACTGAACTTTTCCATCAAATTTGATCAAATGAAAAACTAGTATTTTATAGGTTTGGAACCAACTACCTTCTAAATTTAAACTCTATCAAATTATAATTATACAGACCATCATAGGTGCAACTTATGATGGAACTAAACAGCTTTTCTGAGGCCACCGGGGCTCCAGTGAAGAGTACAATAAAAAATTATCAGCATACACAGATTCAGCACATCTGAAAATGTACACCACATAATTGTTCATGAAGAATTTTTAAATATTTTTGAAGCTACTGTGACTTTATTTGAAAGTTCAATAAAACATTTTTTATCAAATATAGAATCAGTACATCTGAAAATATATATGATGATTTATTGCACTTAATCGTTCATAAATAATTTTTTACCTCTTTTTTGAAACCCCTGGGCCTCTAATTATAAATATAAAAACAAATTCAGACTTATAACCCTGGATGGCTTAACAATAATAAAAAAAATTTTTTTGGATCACTTTGTGATCTGAACACCATATATTCCAGTTTTCATTCTTATAATTGTATCAAGAAAAATGGCATCTTAATTTAAACTGATGTTAAAATCCAAGTAGTGTTTTCAGTTAATTGTACTGTACGTATGACGCATAAAATTGTGGGTCATGGATAAAACTGTGTGCATGACACATAAAATTGTGTGTAGGATTCATTAAAAATTTTACATTTTAAGTGATTTTACACAGATTTTAATGCATAATGAGACACATCCGTGAAATGCATTAAATTAGTACCTATGCGTGCCATGAACAATACTGGGCATATACATTGTACATATATTCCACTCATACATATACTGAAAATATGTGTGAAAAAATGTGCGCGTGTATGCATAAATAATCTCATTTCAGTCTCATTTCACATACTAGGTTAAATATACATTTTTTGCTGCTAAAGTTCTAGAATACAGAAAACTGCCAATTTTCAATTAGTTTGCATCTTTTTTGTTTGTTTTTTTGTGGTCAAATAGTCAGGAATAATTTTAAAATTGTATGGAAATGTTGTAAATTTTATTCTCTTTTGAGCATTACATACCCCAGATTAGCTCAATTAGAGGCTGAGAAATCATTTGAGAGGTCATTTTCAAAATTGACATGTTGTGTAAAATTAAAATGGCAACTTAACGAACAGTTTTTTACGAATTAAAATGAATAAAATATCAAAATGTTTATTATGTTCTGTTGAAATATGGCTGTCCGTAGTTGCGTATATATGATTTACATTTACTTCACAGGCCAAAAATTCGTCGGTTTACGGCGGCTATATACATCCGTGTGAAATTATGGTTTTTGTGCCTATGTTCCAAAAAATATGTTAAGCAACTTGTTTTCCACTTGTAAAAGTTGACTTATTGCGATTATATCATTTGCCTCAACTTTGGTACCTAAGTAAAGTACCTTAGATACTATTTCTTCTGTGAATGTTGGAAAATAATTGATGAACAAAAGTAAACAACGTAATTTTTTTAAACCGTTTTTTCTCACCAAAATTCTAACAAGTTATTAGATTTCCAATTGCTACCTCATTTTAATGTGACCTGCAGTTAACAAGTAGGTACCAACCTAGATATTTCCTCTCCTAGGCCAATTTAACTAGATCTAAGTTGAATGTTATATAGTCAAACCCGAATTCCCAAGAAAAAACAAAATGAACAGAAACTATGGAAATAAAACAATGGAACTTTTCCAGTGGCGAGGAACCACATGCATTTTCCTTTTTAGGAATTTTTTGATTGGCTCTCGCAACACCTCCAATGTTGCCGGAAAAGGGAACTTATTTTTATTTTCAAAGCTGCCTTAGGTGAACTGAGTAAAATTTTGGAATTTTCAGTCATTTCTCTGTTTACGTTTAATTAACGAAGTCGTATTTCTTCCACTAAATGAGTGTTCATCTGTCACATAAGTTGAAAAATGTAACAACTCCTTCTTCGAAATGAAAGTTGAGGCTCGTTTCTATTTTCTAAGCAAAACGCGTTGTTTCCAAACACTTGCAATATTAAGATGACCAATCAACATTACCCACGTCCATTTCAGAAGCACTATGGTATTCAGGAAGATAAAGGTACCTAAAGGTAAGTAAGTTCGTACACTTATGTATGCCTATACAAAAAAGGTGCCGCTTCTTTCTCAACTGATTTTCAAATAAATCTAACTCGCCGAAAAGTATTCGCTGTCCTATCACGTATATCCACAGTAGCCGCGCCTGCAGCTCACAGAATTCCAACCACTGATGATTCAGTCATTAAGTTACACAAATAATAGCACCTCAACTCGTCTTAAGTGAAAAAAAAAAAAAAAAAACTCATGCTCGTGTATTGTCATTAATGAAAAACCCCTCATTCTTCCATTCATCCAAAATAATTTTGTTTGCAAAATTAACAACTGACACGCAAACGATATACACGTTGTACTCGACGTCAATTATAATATAGGTACCTATCTACCTAAAACATAAAAAAAAAAAAAAAGTAAAGGTAAAAGAAGATGGAATTACCATAGAACCGAGTTTGCTAGAGGAAGAATAAAAAAGAAACGTTTTGTAAGCTGAGGACTGGTTGCAAGAAAAAACGATGATTAGCCGTATCGAGTAACGAAAACTCCAGTAGCTGCTGGAATGATATAAAAATCAAAATGGAGAACGTTGCTGTGTAATTAGACACGGTACACACACCGAAAGGTTTCTGCTATGTCGTCGAAATTTACCAACCAATGAACGTGTCTTTAGTGTTTTTCGTAATAGGGAAGGATTCCCTCGTTTAATTTGCATTCTGCGAAGGCCCTCGTGGAATTGTAAAAAAAAATATATATATATATGAATAAAAAGAATATTACCGTTGACCTACATTAGAGACCAATGATTTAGGGAGCTTTAAAGAAGGGCGTCCACAGTTTATTAGAAATCGAAGAGGGTTATGATTTAGTCATTGAGCCAGGTTAGCCAGGAAGTTATATGTATACATGCAGATGAAGGGCATAACGTATAGAACAGAGACAGACAGATGGATGTGGACAGACAGACGCAAAAAAGAGGTATAGGTAAAAGTCTGGCGAATCATCTGTTTTTATTTTTATTATAACTACATAAATTATCGATTCGTATCGATGCTGTTTTGATTTCGTCCTTTTATTGTCGCACATTCTATTTGTAGATTTATTTTTTGGAAGTATATATATTTTTTTTTTCTTTGGCTCTTTTTCAGACTTTTCACGCGCCATTAAATTTATACACTCGACGATGAGCAAACGATGAAGTGTCATCTTGGTTTTCTTTGGTAAGTGTAAATAATTTTTCTTCACGTGGAGTGAATTTTTACGATCGTGTAAAACGTATAGAATCGAATGAATTTATGTGCTCGACGAATAATGAAAACTGAATCTTTTCAATTTTTTTTTCCATCGTGGTTTGCTCTTCACATTCGTTGACGATCGAGGGATTCGATATTATTAGCTAATCATTGGACAATAAAAGATCAAAGTTTATTTGTAACTGTATAGTGAAAAATAATATCAGCTACTCGAAAAGGGGTTTACAGCTTCTAAAAAGAAAAACCAGACTATGGTCTTCTACTACTTATTCAAGTAGGTCGTATGTAT
The DNA here is from genome assembly GCA_011428145.1 of Ericerus pela. Classification (NCBI taxonomy): domain Eukaryota; kingdom Metazoa; phylum Arthropoda; class Insecta; order Hemiptera; family Coccidae; genus Ericerus; species Ericerus pela. Next base: position 262,300 of record WOFM01000116.1, read on the forward strand.
TTTACAAGCAAGTATTATTGAAGGTTTTGGTATTGGTTCCATAATTTTCTTTGTAAATTGGAATTTATTTTATAAAATCAAATATTGAAAATCGTATTGATCCTGGTATACTAATAAGCCTAAATATTGAATTTCAGTATGTGGGTAAACCTCAGTACCCACAGATATTTAATATGGATTTGCGTATTCTTTATTACCATTTTGGTAAGGCAGCCAACCTTTTATAACATTGGAAACTGGCAACTAACGATAGGCATTGCCAGGGTATAGGTTAGGCTACACATGCAAGTTATCCGCGAGTATTGGGAAAGAAAGGCGCGTATTCATTACTTAGCCTAGCGTTTAACCACAGTATGTATATTTACGTACGCGTGTTCACACTAGGCTACGTTTGTAGCATTTAGGCTAAATGGAGAATGAATTTCATAGTTCATCCCTTAGCCCATGTGCTACGAACATGTGTTTATATTTTAACATCCGTAGACTTAAGTGTCAAGTCCACAGTCTGTCAACTGGGGCTGAGCCACAAAGGAGAAGAGGAACATGGTCCCCACACCGTACTTTTTTCTTCTTCTTTTTTATTTAATGACACTAAAAAATTTCTTCGACTTAGTCCTGCTATGTGATCTCAATTTTATCATATTTATGTTGGTATAGACTTAATATGTGTTGTCTATAGAAGCGTAATTTTGCCTCAGATTAATACTAAATTTGTGTAGGCCTATTCTTTAGCATATTTGATAAATTAACGTTCGAATTTGGGTGGAAAGAAAATAATGAGGAAAAACATGACTGCATTTACAGTGAATTTCAAATAATCAACAAGTACATTAAATAACATTTGCTATCGACCAATGACGTAGCAGTAATACTTGAGGCGTGGATCAACTGAGAAAAGGAAAGTTTACCCCCATAAAGGCCAAAAAATGAAAGTATGACATAAAATCCGGACAAACACCGTCGAAATTCTCCCCTCACACCAGTAAAAAAAGACAAAAATGAAAATGGGAAAATAAAAGTATTAAGTGCACAGAATCATAAAATCCAGATGAAAACCGTCCAAATTGGTTGAGGAGTGAAAAAAAAGTTCAAATCCACCAAAATTATTGGCATCTTCTGTCTCAATCATCTTTTAAGAGTTAGTTGTACAGTGTGGCTTAAATCGAAATTAAGATTTTAAACACGATTTTTGCTGGTTTAAATCTCGATTTAAATTACAATCTCGACTTAAGTCAGCACTGTACAATCAGTCCCAAGTTACTAAGTAGCTTAGGTACTAGTAAAAGTGAAACTAAAAGTTTAGCATGGTTCATAAACGCTGATGCTAAATATGATCTACGATAACTACTGACGTATGTAGTGACGTTCCAATGTACCATTGGAACACCTGTTAAATTTACAGAATTTCATAAATGTTTGTCATAATTCAAGTAAGTAGGTACCTATTTTCAATAAAAGTTGCAGAAATAAGTGAAAAAATTATTGTTATTTAAATTTCTGGAACACCTATCAAAAATGTCTGAATATGCCAGTGATGATTCCATGGAGCCACGGATAACATCTTGAAAATTACAGCTTAAAATATCAGTGAAAGAAGCTTCATTACCTTAACCCACAAACTGTCTTGAACCAAATTGAAAACTCCAACATATTTACACGTTACTCATCAATTCAAATGGATGCAATCTCTATTTCTAGCTTCAAAAAAACAAACTTCCTCTGGTACGATAGTTTTTTCTACTTATAGTTCATAGAAATTATACTTTTGGCCGTCAAGGATTCTCCAAAAACGTTTATCAATTAATTAGGATAAAACTCGAATCGAACCATAAGATTTATACCTACTTATCACCATTTTAAGAATGCTTTTCTCAGTAACTATCAATTTGGAATCAAAATTACGAATAAAAATTTTTTACGAATTCCACGTTTATGAATAGAAACAAGTTGGTAAAATAAATTACTGAAGCACTCGTTGGCTGTCATCGTTGAAAGAGACGAGAATTAACCTATGCAGAAATCTGAGGTCACGTATTTTACGTGAGGTGTCTACTTAAATTATAAAACTCGAATCATTAAACTTCAACCGTTCATTAACATAACTTAACTTTTGAAAAAATAATAGGTACCAAGTGAAAATTCGTCCGGTTTTCGTCTCATTTTTGAGTTACTGCCAGAAGGTGTTTAAAGATAGAATCAAATTGATCATTAGATAACCAACTGAGAGAGAAAAAATCTTGAATTTTCGATTTTTCACCCTTTAAAGTCATATTTTGAAATGCGAAACATTGAAGGAATGTTGTACAATAGTTACTCGTAAGTTGAATTTTATTAGATAAGTACAATATTCATATATTATTGCACTAGTTATTATTATTCTCCCTCACTCCCTGTACCAACAGTATTCAGGAAAATTGTTCGTACCTAATCGGGTTTATAATATTTAAACGATATTATTTTGCACTGGCTAAAAAAATATAAATAAATAATGCCAGATAGCACCCACAGCACATATTAATTATAACGTAAGGTTAACGATCAGGGTTTTAAAAATCATGTATGGCAACAAGGATGGCAGCTTTTCAAAATAGTGTCGGAACAAATTACCGCTTCATCTTGAAAAATCGAGAACGAAAAAATAATTTTAAAAAACTTTCATCTCACTAATTTCACGGTGTTAAGTATTTTTCTAATATTTATTGACGAAGTGATATTTGAGTTGACCTCGAGTTTCAATCGTGAAGGTCAGAACAATAACCAATATTTCCATAATTTTTTAATATTCCTGTTGGACGTACGAAGTTTCAAATTTTTGGCATCGCAGATCGATAATTTTAAACCTGTTTTAATTACTCATAATTTCAAAGGAATTATGTGAACGGTTTTTTCATTTGTTCTCGCGATATTGTAATGTAAGTCGGACCATTCAAATTGGGGACCTATGTTGTGTTCTAATTAGAAGGATATTCTTCATACTGTCAGTTTTAATTTTTTTCTTATAATACGTATACTTTTTCATTAAAAATTAAACACTCCCTTGTTATACTCGTTATCACTTGATAATATTACTGAATACTGAGTTGCTTCAATTAACAAGCAAAGAAATTATGCAAAAAAAATTAAATTCCATCCATTTTTGGCCAAAGTTACCTTCTTTAATCGGCTTCGTATGAGTTGATTAACGAGTGCTGGTAGAATGAGAGAGATTATTTTATTCGATTCTATTTTAGAGAGATGTACAAATAATAATAAATTGATTTCTTTTTTTTTTTGTTAACAGAGTTAAACAAATCGATTTCGAGGATAAATACGAATTGATTCCTCGTTTTCAGATTTATTTTATTACATACCCTCAACCCCTTCCATTATACGGTATAACGGAAGCGCCCAAAGACGATACTTTTGCTACTATTTTTATTTTCTCGCCTTTTTAGGCAGTTTGCTTGCGAACAGGATATTAAAATTGACTTTTTGGAGGGGTTAGGGGTGGGTATGATGAAAATCACCCGTTTCATGAGAAAAGAAAACGATTGGTACCATTTTTTCATTTTGACCTAATTTTTTTATGGATGTATGTATTATTATGTATCACCCAAAATTTTTTGTTCACAGTTTTGATAAAACTACCAAATGGATAGGACTAAAATTATTACGAAAGATAGTTTTCATATTGGAGCAGGTCTGAAAGAAGTTTTTTGCCTATCGGTTAGTTAGTTTATGAGAAAATTGGAAAACAAAATATTCCTGGAGAAGTCCTTTTTTCAAAATTTTCAGAAAATAAAAGAACAGACTAGGCTGAAATTTTCACGATAGACTTTTCTCATGTTGGTACAAGTTTCTTAGAAATTTGGTACCTATTAATTCAGTAGTTTCCAAGAAAACTGGAGAAGAAAAATTTCTTGAAAAAAATTTTGTGTTCACAGTTATGAAAAAATTGCCTAACAGATACTTAGGGCCGAAATTTTTACAAAAGATACCTATTGTATGTGAGCAGGTCTGAAAAAAGTTTGGTCCTCATCGGTTTTGCAGTTCTCGAGAAAATTGGAATGAAAAATTCTCCGGAAAACTGGTTTTTAGCAATAAAACATCGATAGATCGATATTTTTGTTAAAGATATGGATATTTTTCTATAGTTTTTTTGTAATTTCTTAACCTGAAACTGTTGAGACCACCAATCCTTCCCCCCTCTCACTCCTGCAAACACACGATTATCTTTATAATATATTTTACATCTTTGTTTGCGGCTACACTGATACACTATTCCGCCGCTCACTCGTCTATCTCCGTATACCTTCAGTTACCTCACTCAAACTGTACTCACTCTCATCATAAATGTGATTGATGTCGAATACACAGCTTCTGAGACGTTACTTTGGTTAATACTTTGTTTCACGTTAAAAATCTTCTTTTTCATCGATCCACATCCTCTATAGAAACTAGCAATGAAATATCAATAAATCAATAACTATCGGAACAAAACGGGTTTTTTAGCAAAACATTGCTGTGCTAGTATTTTTTTGTACACCTAGTCGTTTTAAAATCAAGTGTGCACCAATAAGTACATATAACAAATGTGTTTGATTTTGCTTGTTATATCAATGATTGAGAAGAAGGGCTACCAGCGAGTTGAGTCCCCTGCGATTTTTATCAATTAATTTTATATTGAGTTGAGTCCTCCCATTAAAAACACACCTATTGAGTCTCCTTGTTAAAAACACAACCTTTGAGTTGAGTCCTGATTAGTGGCAGGTAGACTCAAAATTCACTGACTTTCCTCTCCCCACTCACATCTTTTCATTGGCAACGAGAAAAACTTTTTTTTTCATAATATTTGGAGATTTGAAATTCCAACTATGTACATAGTTTTGGAAACTGAAAATGAAAGTATCGTAGTTGACTTTTAAGCCAGTCAAAATAACACGAACAACAACAACGATGACAACTAAAATTTTCTCAGAATGTAAAATCAAATGGTTAAATTATATTCAATACACACGATTTAATAGAAGATAAAAAATATGTTACTTGTATCAATGATCAGAACAGAAATAGAAAACCTCCTATTGATGACGCCATTTCAGTTTATTAATTCTTGTAATAGGTCTAATGAGAAAATTATAACGAAATTAAAGAATAAAAAATGCAGTTCCAAAATTCGAAAGAAAATTTCCATTATTTAATTAAACATTTCGCAATACCTTTTCAAATGAATATACCGTCTTTTTAACGCAGCAGGGATACAATAACCAGGTAGGTATTATAAAATTAGTTTTATCATTAGCTTTGTTACGAACTGAAACCATCCATCTCGTTGAAATCAATTACAAATTTCACAGGAAATATATGAAAGAAAATTTTTTTCTTTTCTTTGCCTTCGTAAATCATCGTGTTCGCTCTGCAGTAGGCGAGAAAATGTTAACATAAATTTTGTTAACAGCCAAAAACGTACCTACAAATTTAATTAAATAACAAAGTTAGAGCATACCAGCCTGCTAATGTATAAATTTATAACATATCTACCTTGCTAATTTCCAATTTTTTGATTTTTTTCTTCTCCTTTAACCAGGAACATATATTTCGCATTATGACCAATCATGAAGAAACGAAATTTATGATTTTATGTTAAAACTAGTTGGTTTGTGGTGGAGCTATATTTCACGCTGTTATTGGGATCATTTTTTATCGTTTTATAATTAATTTTTTCCAACTAAATTTCTTCGATGTAGCTATATAATAATTCTGAAATGATTTTTTCGTCGAGTTTTCAAGTGTCTACCTATACTTATTATTTTTTAAGGAAAGTAAAATTTTTTATTAACAAATTCTTCACTAATATCCTTTTGGTACATAAGATTTAAATTGGCTAAAAATTATTCTGTTGATGGTAGAAGATATTTGTAACCTACCGAAGAATGTTTTACGAAACGAAATATGTGATTTATTACAAAAATTACGTATGACGAGAGAAATAGTTATTTATGATACAAGTGCAAAAAGGGGTGATTTTGATACGAGTGCGAATTTCGCAAAACGAGCCGAAAGCGAGTACTACAAATAACACGAATATCAATCACCTACTTTGCACGTGAGTCACGCACTACTTTTTGCAACAATCGCCCCATTCGCCACAAAAAATTTGTTTGTTTTATAAGCAAATAATGAATAATTTTAATTTTTTTACAACCAAAAATTTTCGCACCCCTCACCACCCTAACTTTAGAAAAAATACACCAAAAATTTTTTTATAACCAGATAATTAATTTAATAGTTTTAGTTTCAAAAAAACAAAAAACTGAGAAAGTAGGTAGTCGAGATGTTCTGAAAAGTGATCGACACATCCAAGAAAGTGATCAAGCGGTGGCGAGAAAGTTTTAATTCGAAGGTGCGCATGCACCCAGCAATATTTTTTCGTGTCATGATGAAATTCGCTCATTTTTGTTCGGTTAAATCGTATTAAAATACGTATTTTTCGGTGAGGTGTGGTAAAAAATTTTTTTCAGAACAAAATAATCAACTTAATAATTTTACTCTAGAAAAAAATGAAAAACTGAAAAAGCAGTCGAGCAATGTAAGAAAGTGATCGAGCCATATAAGAAAGTCAACTAAAAAGTGCGCATGCACCCAACAATATTTGCTAATTTTTGTTCAGTCAGCAAGGATTCAAAAACATATTTTTCGGTTGGTAGTTGCAAAATAGTCATTTATGATACAAGTGCAGGAAATAGATGATTTTGATACAAGTGTGAATTTTGCAGCTTGAGTCGAGTATCGATCACCTACTTTATACGTGTTACACGCACTATTTTTTACAACATTCTCCCCGTTGACCCCAAAAAATAACAATTAATTTTTTTTTTTTAAGATCCAATTAATGATTATTAATTTAATTTTTTTAAACCTACAGGTTACCGGTGTGGGGAATTGAGTCGGCAATCTACATGTTTAAAAGCAACGATGTTAACACAATATGGCTATGACAGTGCCGACAACGTATGTAAGTGTGGGCATATATGTTAACATCCCCACACCCACTCACCAAGTGCTGGAGCCGCAGTTGCAGCATGACAGCACACATAGGATGGAAGCTGCTGCTACAAGGGGAAATCAACAAACCTTTTATAGAGTCTTACTTCGTCGTGGTTTGACGCCACTCTTCAAAGGGGGTTGTGTGAACTGGTAGAGAGGTGCATTAAATCACGTTAGGGTCACCATGACTATAGGTTGCTGGCATGGGAAATCAAGCAGTCAACTTACAGGTTTAAATGCAATGACGATACCTGATGGCTATGATATCGACAATAGCCTGTGAAAGTGCAGGCATATATGTTTATGTCCCCACAAAACCAAAAAAGTTTTTTTTTTTATTTTTCGCAGTTTGCTTGTTTTTAGAATGTTTTTTAAAAATACGGTATTTAGTTCCTAACGAAAACTAGTAAAAACTGAGAAAGTAGCCATCCCATGCGAAAAATTTATAGAGATGTGAAAGAAATTCTCACATGTGCAGAAGATAATTTTTTGACTTTGTATCAAAATTTGATACTTTTTGTTCCATTAAGGGGCGTAAAAAAATGTACTTTTGGGAAGGGTGTTGCAAGAAACTATTTACTCCTGGGGTCTCATATTATTCAACATTATTATTTATCATATCTAAAATTTGCAATTTGTTCTCTCTAACAATGATTAGATTGTTTTTTTTTTTAGAAATTTGAAAATTACAGAACAGACCTACTGCTTCATTGTTTCGTTCATATATCTAAAAGAGAAAATAAATAGATGAATACGATGATAATCTTATAATAAATATTTCTAGAGAATAATCATCAATAAAATTTAAGAAAAGTTTTTGTTTTTTGTTTTTTATTTTTAGTTTTTCATTATAGCTACACAAAGGACTATGATCAGATAATATACCTGGTTTAGATTAAGGAAAAAAGGTCGGTAATAAAACAATTTTTCCACAGAGAGAGATGAGTCCTATTTTTGTCCTCATTATAGAAAAGTGGATAATTAATGAAAAACAATAATTTTGCTGCGAATAAATCATTACCAGTAATTTAATTTCATTTTAACTCGAGGCTAGTTGGGTGGAACTGTTGATTTTTTATTCACATTTTGAACAAATTTTGGACATAAATGATGACGTTAAATCGTCTTCGACGGTATTCAGGTCACATCGCTGCATACTGCAGTACCCATTAATACAATCGAACATTCTATCGAACATAAAACCCTCGGCGCACGAAAAAGGATGGAAGAAGAAATTATTAAACGGTAAAATAAATTAAAATTATTTTTTATTGAAACGAAAATTGTATGTACAATAAATACTTAATAGGCTACTTATAGCCCATTTAGGAAAAAGCGTACTCAAAACTAATAAATTGCACCAAGTTAATTCTATTCCATGAATTACGTGATTAAAAAGCTGATAACAATTTCGTTCATTGCGAAATTAGGTAGCTCAGGTAGGTACTTACGAACACCAACGCATGGACGCTAGTATAATAATACCTAATAATTAAGCCGCAAAAATCGTCACTCAGGTCTACTCGAATTTGTCAATTTCTAAATTATGAAAAATACAATACTTCTACAAGGAATTCGAAGTTCGATAAAATTATGTTACCTGAAACCGGTTCAGTATAGACTTATTTCAGCGCTAATAAATCTATAGCCTAATCTATGAAAATGAAAATGTAGGTTACATTTTTCATGTGTCTTCTTCTCCCACAATCGTAAATTAAACTATACGACCTTAATAGATATTTTAAATGGAATAGATATCTAATTCGTCGGAATAAATAAAGTAATGAAATGTTAGAACCGGTTGCGCGATGAATACGTGGGTGCAATTATGAAATTATGTGGCTTATCGGAAGAAATTACAGTTTACTTTTATTTATCGCGTTATTTTCGAAAAGAAAAACAAGTTTTCCATTGGATAAAGTTGCACAAAAGTTGTAGAGGGAATCGTGAGTTTGCACAGATGAAGGACAACCAACAGGTTTTCGCAGTTTTTCAAACAAAACAAGCAAGATAAGTATAGTTGAAGAGTGTCGATTTTCTTGTGATTATCGATTGTTTGTAATTGGTTGAATAGTTTTCTCTTAACCCTTTGGCTAATATTTGTTGACGCAGATAAATGTACGAAGGGTTAGGGGCTTTCTGAGACCTTTCACTCATAACGTGCTGTTAGTCACACATCTTCCTTTTCCATCTATAGGCTATACTTACGATGAAATTTTTGCTGAGAACTACAATAATTTAGAGACAAATTCAATTTTTATCGAACGTAATTAATTTGACCCGTAATACGTGAAATAAACGCTTGGAGAACTGAAAGATCGTCTGCAATAGTTCGAAATTTCCAGAAATTCGAGCTATAATGCAAATATTTCTTTGATGACACGATACGTTCTCTGAAACACAATTAACACTCAATTAATATATCGAAAAACTAAAATTATTGCTCAAATTACATATTTCCTGTTATAATCGAACGTCTTGCGTCTACCAACATTTGGAGAATTGAATGCCCGGTTACGCTAGTTCTAACTATGTTGAAAATTTTCGAAAAGTTGATACGTCACTTTATGGTAGTTTTGAGTTAAGCATTGGGCATGATAGAGGAAAACCAAATCTAGAAGCTGTGGCTAAATATGATATCTCAACTGATTATTCTTCACCATCAAATTTGATTTAGAAAATACATAATAATTATGTCAACAGAAGCATTTAACTTTCAGTCCAAAATTGTTAAGTACTAAAAAATCTTGATATTATTATATCATTGATTTCTCACTAATTGCGAACTACTTTTTGCTAAAGCATGATAAGTATATCACCCAAAAACATGATATAACGTGGTAATTTTTTGCCAAAATATTATATGTAACCTGCTAAAATTTGATGTAGCAGGAATCTCTCCCCTCTCCTACATTTTTTAACCATCGACTCACTTTTTCAAATTACACTCATGATTTACTGAAAATAGACCCCTTAGAACACACTTCTACTTCTTGAAATACTATAATTTACTAAATTTCCTGAATTTATACTTGCAGGTAAACTTCCTTTTTAGTCAAAAAGTGACATATCTGCTTTTTGAAAATAACCATTGAATTGAACGTAATCGAAAACATTTGGTTTTGAAATAGTAACTTTATCTATAAATTTTCCAAAAAAAGTGGTAAACTAACTTTTTCTATAGGAAACTTTTATTTTGTTAGTTTCAATTTTAACATTTCCTACTTTTATGCACGAAGTAAAATTTAAAAAAATCGCAAAGGTTTTCTTCACAAACTTGACATGCATAATGCATTTAAAAATACTATACTTTTTTCATAAGGGCATTAGATTCTTACGATCTATAATTATGTTTAAACGTAATATTTTCGTCATATTTTTAAATAAAATACTGCTAGGTATTTAAAATTGATCTCGCAGTGGAAATTTTTGGCTGAAACCTCGATAGGTTTTCATTTCACGACAAAAGAAACACACTGGCACCCAAAAGTCAAGAAGATCGTTTACTAATCGAATCCCTATTAATCCATCCTCCACCTTGACATTGACATCATTTATATAACTTAAGTCTATTAAAATATTGTATTGAAATTAAAATTTTTAAGAAAATTGATAATATTATTTTAATAAGTACCTTGTATTAAGTAAGTACCACGTCGAGCGAAGAGAATTAAGTGATTAGTGTTCCTCGAAAACTTCACCTGCGACCAAGGATTAAATAACTAATTTTTGTAAAATTAAAAAATTAAAAATTAAAAATTTTCCAAAAATAAGGTAGGTATATTCTTGTATTCACGTGTAGGTAGATATCCACATAATAATTGAATGCATTTAACGTGGAAGTACGTTAATACATTTTTTTTCTCCTTCGTGCTTCTACTTTCAATCGACAATGATCCATACTTTTCAAAGTAACACTCTTGTGAATTTATATATAGCAGTTACATAAAATGTGATCTGGCGCACATGGAAATTCGTTTTTCGTGGGCTCCAGGATAAAATTATTGGCGAACGTGTGTGTCTATGGTTCCAACCTCGTGCTTCGTCATATTTCCATAGAATAGGACAGACCACGTCTTTTGGCTGAATTTTTATTGCTGAAATACCGTCACGTCGGCATGATCGATGTGATGTGGCAAATGCACGCGATTTTAGCGTCTGTCTTCGCTACTGGTGTTGCATTCAAAATTTGAACGAAAGATGAAAACGAACGAGCAGGAGAACATATAGGCGAACAAACAAAGATAATGAAGAAGTTGAAACTATATTGAAACCAATGTCACAAGTGTAGCTAAAAATAAAGAAAAAAAAAGAAATAAAAAATAGAACGACTTAGGTATAGGAAATGGATTCAGATTGGCATATGAATCGATTTTGAAATAAACAAAGTCTACTAGGTCGATAAATATTGTGCAAGTCAAATAAGCCATTTTTTAGTTTTTACATGAAAAATTGACAAAAACTGAAACAGCCAATTTTTGAGAAATCTGTATCTTGAATATAATTCATAAATACCAGCATCTGATCACTTTGAAGTCTTATATGCCTTTGAAAACTGAGATTATTGTCCTACTGAATAAGTTTAAACTCAGTTTCTGGTCAGTCCAAAATTCACGAACGTATGTGTATATTTTTAATCGAAAATAAATCATGTGGAATACCTTGTCGTGAGAGATATTCACACTAGAAGGTCTTCAACAGTATTTGCGTGTTCTGCCACTTCATACGGTTAAGTATGGGAGAGCCAAATCCTCGGCGAACACTGGCGATTTTTGAGCCAGTTCTGAGAGTTTATATACAGGATTTGGTACATGCACACAGACACACATGTGTACGTACATGTACGTAATTATGTCATGTGTTACGTCGTTTCTTGCCTCTGTCGAGGTGATAAGAAATGACGCAGCGCGTTTGGTACCGGGCCGTGACATTACCGAGATCATTATCAGGTAATTGATCTTGGCCCATGCAATGTATCTTACCTGTACGTACGTACAGGTACGAACATACAAACGCACCAGTGTAAATTGGTTTAACGTCATAAAGACGATTATTGCCAGCCTTTGGGCGGCGACTGTCGTCGAGGGGTGCGAGCCCCTATTACCTCATATGAGTACTGTCCCCACAAATCATAATGATATAACTCGTAGAATTGTTGAGTTTTCAACCGACTTATAAAAAGGAGAAGAATCAATGTTCGTTGGATAGGTAGGTACATTATAATTACAATATGTATCTGTATTTTTTTATTCACTTACACTGATTACTCAACAACGTCTGAACTAATTTTGATACTTCAGAATTCATTTGAAAGAAGATAGTCCAGAAGTGGTCCTATTAAATTTTGTTGGAGTCGGATCAATATCGGATCCATGCCTGATCCGAAGTTATGAACCTAAAATTTAAAATTGAACTAATTTCTGCAAAAATTACCTTCATACAGTTTTTTTGGTTGCTGATTACGAATCCTCTCTCAGAATTTCTAAATTAAAAATTGCAGATTCTATATGGTGGATTTGAAATTCTGAAATGAACCAATCTGAGTGAAAGTTAGTAAGTTAGTAGGTACTTAGGCAGAATAGCGGATTTTATACTATGCTCCTCTCTTTTTTATATTTTGAAAACTGAAACTAAAAATTGAAAAAATTAAAACATTTTTTCAAAAAATATAACCGACTAAAACAAAGATAAGGTTACACTAAACAAATGAACTAAAAAAATTCTAAAAACGAAAAAATAATAATCTGGAGATGTTATAATACCATCTTTTTTTAATCGAGTATGTTATAACACCATCATCTCCTTTTTTGAACAACACTTTTTAAGTAGATTCCAAATTTTAAATAATTAAATACCTGGTAGTTAATGATTTTCTTGAAATTTGGCGTCGACTTGAAACCTTTTGTTAAAAACAAGAGAATATACTTAGTGTATTAACATCCTCGATCGAAATGAGATGGTATCCTCAGAGATTATTTTTTCCTTATAGTGCTTTTTTTATTTCACTTGTTTAATGTATCTGAACGTATCTTTTTTTTTTAAATCAATTTATTTATTTTGTTAAGAAACTGATTATTATCACATGAAAGATATAATTAATAGACGGTCATGATCAACTTCTTATAAAAATTGTAGATTATAGTTAACTAAATTCGTTAAATTCCAATAATGAATATTTTTGGCATAGATACATAATTTTTTGTTTCTTTCAAAACTAAATTTTCAAAGAATGAGATAAATAACGATATTGCTTGTGATTGTGAATGTACTTCCAAGTATTCTTATTCTAGCATAGACCGCCACTTGATGATTTAAAATTTTTATAGTGTACAAAAGTCCAGGTAGAAAGCGTAGACACAGCCGTAACAATGATCGAAAGGAGGAGATCAAAAAAGTGCAAGTTAGGATAGACATATGTTGCATTTGATAACCAAAGTAATCGAATTAAATAGGGATCGAGCGCACACAGACTCATTTACACACATTACATACATGACAAAGGACTAAAATAAAGGATTAACACATTTTAGAAGAAATTATTTTTATACTGAAAAGAATATATAAGAACAGTGGAAGAGCGCATGAATAATTTTAATGAAAATAAAGAATCCAAAATATATTAATTAAATTCAAAAATAAAATTATAATTGCACACGAAATTATAAATGAAGAATGGAGGTGCTAACATACTTGAAAGGCAAAAACCACAAACTAGGACCATGATTTAATAAAATTATGAAACTTTAAAAAGAATTAAATTTAAAAGGTAAATTTTAGAAATGAAACATAGAAAAGAAACCATTGTATGACACATGGCATTCAAAACATAAGTGAGAAAATATGAATTTAAAACAGACAAGCTTAAGATGACAGAAATAAGGTGGTCCGAGTTCTTGGTGGCCAGCAGAAAGTAATTCCGTTCATCATATGAGTGCAAGAAATAAAAGAAAATAATGAAAAAAAGTTAAATTCAGTGCCACATGCTACAAACAATGGAAAAGAATGGAATAATATTAAAAATTCATATGGTCTTGTTGGTAGTCCTGGTAGGTTTATTGTAAACACTTGGTCTATCTGATCAATTAAAAACTTCTTTAGTTCTTTGCGTAGTCTCATTGTAAACCTAATAATCCATAACCTGTTAAAATAAATTGGTTAAAACCCAGTCTTGAGTTAAAAACTTCATAGGATGAATTCTGTCCGTTGTCTGTTTAGTGTACCAGAATTACCTAACCAGTGAGTATTGGTAGTTTTGGTGGTCTAGTAGTTAGGTACATGCTCGATTTTGCAACTGAAATTTTGTGAGTTGAAGACTTGCCTCTCTGAGATGTTGGTAAGTAGGGTCAGTTGCGCAGTTAGCAAATCTTGAAAGTTGATGACTTGTTTTGAGAGAAATTTTCACAATTTTTAGCTATTTGTTTTTCGGCTCCCCTTCAACAAGCCTTTCATCATGCTGCTGTGTTAACGAAAAATGACTTATCTACAATGATAGTAATTTTTCAAGAGAGCTAAAGAACATTAACCTGATGGTAGAACTACAGTCCTGCTCTCGGATCTGTTTCAAATAAAGTTGTTTTGGCGTTTCAGTATGGTAAAATTTTTATGAGAAGGTTGGCCTAACAGTATTTCATTAATTTTATCATTTTTTATTCGAAATTGTACATAAGGCGTTTTTGCTCAACAATTGAGTAGAATATTAGCAATTAAAGTGTTTCAACCTGAAACATGAGTTGTTCTTGATTAACATTTACCCCATTTTTTCTTCAGTTGTGGCAAAAATATTATTACAGCAGTAACAATGAGGCAATTTTGCTTAACAAAACAATGTTGGCGTGTCAAATGAGCTGATTTTTCCCCTTTGTTTTTCAAATGATATGTTCTTGCCAAATGAGGTTATTGGAAAAATCTTTATTTCATAAAATTTTGTAGGTATTTTTTATTAGAAATGAGGCATTTTTGCTTCATATTTAGTTGTAGAATTGCCTCAACTTTCATTTCATACCAAACAATCAATTTGTGTAAAATTGTCAGATGAGTCTTTTTTCGATAACACAGCAGTGTGTCAGTGATGCCCAATAAGATATTATAGAACCATAAAAATCATAAATTCACTTCAAATTTCAGGTTTTATTATGAAAAAAAAATTCAACCTAAAATATCTGGTGATAAAAATTTGAAATTCCTGTTTAAAATAGGTCACGGTGCACACAGTGCCTTCTAAACAATTTTTCAATTTTTCTCTTGTTATAGCTGCAGCGGTTGTGAAAATATCAACAATTATTGATGATTGCAATGTTCTATCGATATTTCTGATGTTTTAAAATTATCGATAATTATCGTTAATCGCGAAAAAAAATAACACCGCTATTATATGGGCCTATACAATAATGGTGATTGCAAATTGGTCAGTGCCTACCATCAACGATACCCTTACAATTTACTCTCATTGGTCATTAAAATGCAATATTGTATACCTACTGATCAAATCAAACATGTAAGAAGTAGTTTGTTGTATGGAAAAAAATTGAGGAAGGAGATACAGATGAATGAAGGTCGTATCCAATTTCTTGGCTTCAGTTAGCACCCAAATCTGTTTGTAGTAGCCGTATTTGTTGTACCTAGTCGTTTATATTCGACATAAAAGTAGCCTAATTAATGGAGTTTTTCCGGGACTACCCATTTCGCGTGTTGTAGAGCTGGCAGTTTGCTGCGTAGCCATTATTTTTTGTTGGGATTTCTACCCTGTGTGTAAGTTTAGCAACCTCAAGCAACAAAATTTTTCCATCAATCCTAAATGCGAACCATTTTCTGGCAGTCGAATGAAACAAAAGTTCACTCCCCTAAAACCGCAGAGCCACACAATACTCGATCAGCCGTAATTAATATACCAACCGATGCGGTGTTCTCCGCATTTTAGCGCCTATCGTCTGCACGCAGCAAATGAACAAAGTATTCAAAAATCATATTAAAAACGTAGCCAGAAGACGAGACGACGACGACGACGACGAAAATGAAAAAGACAGAATCAATATGAGGTAACCGGTTGCAGAGTACACGCGTCCAGCTCCTACGAACCACAACTGGTCGGAAAAGAAGATGCTCTGGCGCACGACTGCTGCCATACGAAATGAACCGGCTCTGGTAGCCAGCATGCCACCACTTTTACTCCTCCCCCACACTCGCAAGTTCTCCTCTACTCTTCGCCTGTCCATCTCACTCTCGCACCGCTGCTATACAATACGTGTACCGATGTGTATGTGTTTGTATATATATATATATATATATGTGTTTGTGTTTTTGTTTGTTTGTTTGTATGTTTGTATGTTTGTGTGTGTGTGTGCACGTGTGCGCCTGTACATTCATGTCGGTCTGAAAAACGTGTGCGAACGGTACCGGCTACGCCACTGGTTGTTTGGCGAACCGAAACCGGTGGGGGGAGTCGAAAATAAGGGGGCACATTGCACGCGATACATGGATTTGCGAGTGCCACGAATTCTGGTTGGTTTTTCGCCTCTGTCCCGGTTATCGCGGATACCACCTCCAGAATTAGTATCCTCCACTCCTGTCGTTGCCGCACTCACGTCTACCCCTTCTCTTCTTTTTTTTTCTCTTACCTATATTATACCTCTACCTTTTTTCTTCTTTTTTTTTTTTTTTTCATACTCGTTCTATCTTCGTCGCACAATCTCGATCCCTCTCTTTCGTTCGCGATCATTCTGTTTTGTATCTGTTTCTCTTTCGCTTACTCACTCACTCAGTTACTCTCTCTCTCTCTCTCTCTCTCTCTCTCTCACTCACTCACTCACTCTTTCTGCCTCTGTCTCTCTCGTTCACTCTCATTCGGTACTCTGTCTTCGCATCTAGCTCGATCCATGATCGATGCAAGGTAAACTCCATACGTTCGGTGAGTGGCTAGTCGGTTTCGAACCTAGCGTACGAACAGAATTTCGCGACTGTGTATATATTTGTTTTATTTGGTTCTTCACAAAAATAATTATATCAAATACCATATCTTGGTTCCATTAGACGAAGGAATAATTACATAGTTTTAGAAGAAATACTGTAATATACCGTTTATTGGATTTTTGTTGGGTGATTTTTTTTTTTTTTTTTTTTTTTTGGCAATCGAAATATACGACTATCAGCGTACCTATGGCATAGAGTAAATACAGGGGTGGGGCAGATTTCACATAAAGGTCAGTAGGGTCAGACGTAGTAAAGTTCAATATATTTTGTTAACATATATGTTTCACCCGGTTTTCTTTATTCGAGAGAGCGAAAAAAAAAAGTTTAATTTTTTGTATAATTTTTTTTTTTGTTTTTTTTTTGTTTTTTTTTTTTTGTTGTAAATTACCGATGATTCGTACGCTTCATTTTCGGTTTTAGTTGTGCTTTAGAAATAAATAACTCTTATCGTTTGCGAAAATGAACGTTTTTTTTGAATTGTGATGATAAATTTTTCCAACAAATTTTTTATTAATCGAATTATTATTTACCTAATTGCGAATTCGTGATTTTAATTATTACATACAAAATACGTTCGCGATTTTTTTTTTTTTTTTTTTTTTTTTTTTTGGTTTACTAGTCAATTATTTGATGCAAATTTTCTCATTACTTTATCGTTTTTATGATAACGTAGTCATTATTATTGTTGTTGCGTTTTTATTGCTCTCATTTTATTGTACATATTTTGTTCGAGTTAGTTATTTGTGCGCAAACTGTACAATTGGCTGAAATAACAATCGCTTGTGGAGGAAATTTCTGGTATCAGAACGGTAAGTACATCGGTATATTTCAATATTTTGGTGGAATAAAATAACGTGTCCACATTCCCCCTCACCCATCAGCTAAATACAAAATATGAAGAAACGTAATTCTCAATTTAATATGTTATCTGTGTTTTTCTTCGAATTATTTTAATAGTAAATATGAATCACAGAATTTAAATATTTTTGGATTATTTTTACATTTTGTCAGCATTTTCGCGTTTGCGCTTCTATTCTTCTCCCCCTCCCACCCCTTCACCAAATTTCCATTGCCTCTGATATTGAATATTTTCTGCAATGCTTTTGATAAGTTACAGCATTATTAGCGCAGGGTTGCTATCGATCTACATTATTAACGTCGATGATAATCCCCTCCCTTCTTAAAAAAAAATTTAACGAAAATTTAGCGCATGCACAGACATGTCTTATTATGTTTTTTTTCTCACATTTTCGTCTTCAACTTCCATTCGCCAATACAAGAGAACGCTTTTTACGCAAAAACAGAAAAGGGCCTTTGAAATTTCGAAATTTGACCCTTAAAATAGGCGTTGAAAGTGAAATTTGAAAAACCAACTTTCCGAACATAACGCTAAATAAAAATGGACAACAAATGCAATGAAAAAATTGATTTTTTTTTTCCTCTGTCATTTAATTCCTACCGGTACAATCAATTTTTGATTTCAATTTTTACTGGTGAAACGAAAGGCATTTATTTTGTAAATAACTTACGTCATCAGAGTTCAAAGTTGTAAATTTTGGATCACAAATTAGTTACTCTAAAAAGTGGTGTCAGTTACGAAAAATACCGTTGAACTGTAGGTACAATATTTTAATATTCTTACTAACTTTTTGATTCTAATTGCCAAACTACTGCAGACTTGACAGCAGCTATAATAATTTTTTTCTCTTTTTTTTTCAACACCTTCTGTTAACAATTTCTCGTCCTCTTAACAGGATTAGTTTATGCAGTATTCCAAGCTATTTAATGTTCTAATTTTTTGGCTTAGGTAAGTTTTTATAATACTAATATTGTACCTATTTGAATTCTAAATCAAAGCTTTATACGTGTCCATTTCAGAACAATTTCAAGTTTGAATCTTTCATAATGTTCATAGGTATTCAAGCTATCTATGATATTGCCTTCTTTGAGACCTTTATTTTGATGTATCATCAGAAGTAGGTATTTTCCCTAATTGTGGTCATGTTTTCAATATTCGACGATGTGGTTACTGATTGATATAATATTATATAGACAGACATTAGCCTGTATTTTTGAAAATTTTTTCATTTTATTTAATATTTTTGCAGCGTAAATTATGTTTAGTATGGCTATTAGGTATTTGTAAATTTATTTCAGTGATAAATCGGAAGTTCTTTCTCCTTCCCTTAAAATATATAATCATAAGTGTAAATTTTAGCTGAACACGAAATTTATTCTCGGGCCAAATTATTATACGAAAGCTTTTCGAAAAATACGAGTGTTCTGAAGAAAAAAAACCAGCGTTAATTTAATGTGTTTTGCATTTCACCATTTTTGTTAATCGTATTTAATGAGAATTTCAAAAATGAGAATTGGAAAAAAGTCATTAAATGGCAGGTTAATGAGCCCATAAGTGTATTAAGAGAATAATACAGATAATTTTTGAAAACATCCTAACTGAAGATTTTAAATCAATACTTACAACACGAGGTACGTTATATTCTGACACGAAAAGCTCAAATAATTACTAAGCAAAAATTTAAATATTGGAAATTGTAACTAAGAATTTCAAACAAAAGTGCAAACTTTATATTAAATACTCATTTGCTGTTGGCAAGCCTGTCGAATTTCTGGAATAGTCCACTCAATAAATCGTTAGTCAACATTGAATGTTATTCTTTTATTGCTTATTATTGAAGCAAACAGTAACAATTACCCAAGTAAAAATTTTTGATAAGAACGTACCTATACACCTACAGGTACGTTTGAAAATACAAACGTGTGATATAATTTAACATAAGATTCAAAAATTTATTTACCTGAATTAACAGGAGAATTTTAGCTGGCAATATTCCAACTTTTACTACCTCAATTAAAAACAAATCGCAATATTTATATATATATTTTTTTTTACAACTGTTATTATGTTATTATGTTATTATAGGTAACATAATAGGTTTTCTCTTCTCAATCAACGATAAGGGAATAATTTAATTAAATATATAGGCCTAAGCTGATATATTTTTTTGAAGTTTGCCAACGATTGAAGATAGCACAGCTTCCTCTTGCAGAGTACCTACAATAATTTTCAAAAATTGATCTCAATCAGTCTCTTTATTATCGTCATTAGCAACTTGACTAAGTTCTGATTGACGTGAAATATCACAATCGTCATGTACGCTACAAATAATGTAAGCTGAAATTGTGTTTTGCTCTTAATCATTCTTATCAATAGTTTTCAGATATCTTCGAGTCAATATATGCCATAAGTACTTTACTCATCTGCTAGCTTGGAAGTGAAATATCCCAAGACTGATGAAGTAATACTTATTGGCGAATTTCCATTTTCAAACGTACGCTCATTTTTCGAACACCGAATACGATTAATTGTACTAAAATTAAATCCATCACTACTTTGTAGCCTTGACGACCGAAGTAATTATTTTGTTTCACATCCTACTAAAGTTAGAGGGATATATTTTTTCAGTCGACCTGTCAACCAATGCAACCACGCAGCAGTGTTAGTGGTTATTATAGAATTGCCAAATTGTTCAAGGTACCCATACAAAGTTTGCTAAAACGACTTCGTACGAGACTGCAAAATTATCCGCATGGGTCTACATTTTTTATGACTCGTCGCATGTTTTCGTGTCCGTGCGAATTAATTTTTGCATCTGTAAATCCTTCGCAGCCAACTCAATTAAAAATCCTGTCACTGAGTTTAGCTTTCTAATTGATTGCATATTAAGCAAAAAAAAAAAAGATGGCTCCGTTAATTTTTACGAGAAGTCACGTTGGTAGATCTACGAAAGAATTGTGCTAAAAATTTGTCACACATTCGGTACAGCTTCATACAGGTAATTTGTCATAGGTACGATGCTCGGTTGTTTTAGCCAAAATTCATTTTGACGATACGAAAACAATCGACACACATACGAAAATAGCCATAAATTATTCGTAGGATATAATATTCCTGAAATAAAAATGTTTCTGGGGAATGGAGACTACTGAAAAAAATAAAAATATATATATATATATAAAATATGCACTGCATATACGTGTTGTTTTCTGAGAAATCCGCGTAACTTTAATCGCATATATTTTGTACACTTCGTAACAAATACCAAGAAAATTTTCAATAAACGTACGTCACGATTTAAATTATTTTAAGGAGCCAGATATACTGAAAGCAAGACATCAAAAAATTTCCACACAAATAATTGTTATCTGACTATGTAGATTCATAGTATTTGCCACGTGGAACAAAAAATGTTCTTTTCGCTTTTGTCCTATCTTGGGCATCAAAGGTGCTAGGAATTCCCAAACTTATACTGAAAAATTCAAGGTAAGCACGTACTAGCTCAATTCTTCAAATAACTGGTGGGTGTAATTCGAGATAAAGAGAAACTGAAAAGGACTTTTTTTGTTCCTCATGACGAATAATATAGAACTACGTGAATAGATCATAATTTTAAAATACATTTTGTTCATGTCATACTTTTGGTATTAGGCCTACCTAAGTATGCAATCGTTGAGAACGAGGCATTAAACTTGTTTATTAAAATTTTTATAATATTTTTCATGGGGTGTATTATTTGGTGTTAAAGTTCTGCGGGATACTCGGGAACTACCCTTTATATAGCTGTACAAAATATTTATAGCTCTATATGTCTAGGTATTTGCTTTATGGACACTTACCTCAAATTTTTCCAGGAAGTCCATTTTATACAACAGGTTTCGGTTTTTCAAGTCAAAGTTTTTGGTAAATTTTCACTAATTTTTCAGACCTTGTAGGCTTTGATTTCTCTAATTATTCTGATTAATAATGTTGTTGTGTAAAAATGATTACTATTCTGCACGACTAGGCATGTTCACAAATTCGAAATTCTATTTTTAACTTCGTTTACTCTACCTACTTAATTGTTGTTAGTTAACATCTTCTTCTTTCCGTAGCTTCTGGGCATGAGCCTGACCATGTGATATTCACGAGTTTCATGAATAATTCAGTCTCCACCCAACAGTTCATGAGAGGGCCTAAAGGCCAATCGACATTTAGTAACAAGTTAAACGTTTAGATATAATATACGAAGTCGTGATCAGTCACGATAATATAGAGAGAAATTTGTGGTAGGAATTTTCACAGCAGTATTCTTAATGAAAAACGATAGAAAATACCAAAACAAAACCAAAATGGTTGGCGAAATTGATTCCACCATAAGTGACCAAAAATACCATATCTCTATGTACCTTCTCTTCGACCAATCATAGACATATTTAAAAAGTTTTCCTCCTTGTACCAATGAATGAAACATTCGTCTTACCCTTTCAGTGATATTTTAACCTTTTCCTGTTCTATCATCTTGTCATTCGTTATTCCTTTCTTGCCATTGTCCTTAAATATTGTCAATCTGCAACTACACACCAATTATTAAGTTGTTATAGGTACAATTTTACAATTAGGCTGCAAATAAACAAACGAAAAAAGAAAAAAAAGATTAAATAACGGAACCGTCTGTTCAAGTGTTGGCAATATGGTAAAAGAAAAACAAATTTTTAGCAAGTAAAACGATTGCTCAGATATTCGTTGAAATTAGCATAAATTCGTAATAATTTTATTAAATGTTTTCGTTACGAAACGAATGCTACGTGAAAAATTACGACTCAGTTCGATAAAAACGTTACCACCTGTTGATTCAAAAAGATAGTATACAAGTTTTTCAACGGTTCGAAATGGGAATTAATTTTTTTTTTTAGTCGAGACAAGGCTGTTTTAAAAATTTTGGACAACTGGGAAAGCCAAAAAAAAAAAAAAAAAAAACCTACGAAAAAATAAGAAATTAAAAACTAGGTAAAAATGAAAAGAATCATTACCTAACGAAGGATGTGTAGGCACAGAATACTGTTCAACTTTTGTTAAAAATGGACCATAAAATTGTGAAGTTTACCCGCAGTGGAATAGATTCACGTTGAAAAACTAAATAATGGCTTGATAAATGCTTGGAGTTGCTTATCAAAGAAAAATTCGAGCATTGTAATGGTCCCAACTACTTGTAATATTATACCATACCTCCCAATTCCACCTTATCTATAATATGGAATCTGGAAAGATATTTTCGATAATCGTTAATTGCAATTAGAGGAAAAATCTAACGTTATAATATATTATGATGCTGTTCAACGACAAAACGGAACTAGATTAGAGAAAATTTATCAGTTTTGGTTTTTTAATTTTTCACGCTTGGTTTATTTAGATAGGTATGTGTATCGTTGGGAATTTTTTTTTTTTTTCACTCTCCTTATTCTTCGCTGCTAATTTGTTCGATACGTCGAGTTTAATTGGCACAAATAAATTTTCATCCTGGCAAACCGGTTTCGATTATTATAGAATTTCAACTTGATAAAGCTCATCGAATGAGCCTTATACGATAAGCCTTTTCATTTGCTACCGAAAAGTGAATTAATAATTCACGGTTAATTTGTTTGTATTTATTTCTCTCTCTCTCTCTCTCTCTCTCTCTCTCTCTCTCGAAAATTAAAGTAAAAACGAATAAATTTGAATCTGCTACGAGAAAGACGGTTCTACGAAAATGAGACAATTTTAATTTGATAATCGAATTTGTGACTAATGGAGGTATTTTAGATAGGCTATCTTATGACTAACTAACTGAGGAAAACAGTCGATGATTAAAAAAATTCTCACGATAATAGGCTAAATTTTTTAAAATTCGAATCTTTATTATGCTCCGACAATTTAGAGGAACGTTAAAAGGCTATAAGTCTTCTATATTCAGTGTAATGAGTAATTATTATTTAATACAATTTACAAAATTATCCAGAAAATAAACTCCATAAGACTACTAGCACATATATTTTTGTTTAAGTCGCAATAAACACTCGACAGGTATCAATTCAACAGAAAATAATGAAAATTATTTCGGATTTTACTTTATTCGTAATTATATAGGCAGGCTAATTAGATTTTTTTTTTTTTGTTAATTATTCATTTGCAGCGTTTCGATTTCATCACTGACAAATTTGTATTGTGTGATTTATCTATTTGAAATCCGAAATATATTGATTTTCTCAACAAAATAGTTTGAGTATGCAAACGGAACTCAATATGGGAGTGAAAGATTAAAACAGTGATTTAAGTTAAATAAGTCGACTTTGTCGCAACAATATTACAAAGTGACAAAACTAGGCAACAGTTGAAATGACTCGACCATTATTATTCAATCAAAACAGAAGTCATTAATTAGATATATGCCTATTTCAATTATGAGTCAAATGAAAAAGAGCCTCCATCAAATACCTATTATTTTGACCTCAATTTTTAAGTTACTAACACCATAACCTTTGTAAGAAACCTCTAACAGCCCTTACAAGTACAAATAAAATTTTGATTCATAATGTAAGAATAAGATTAGAAAATAGATCGTAAGTTTAAATTTTTAAGTGTCAACAAAATTCATTATATTTCTTTCGTTATTGGTCCATATTCTGAGAGGTTCAGTTTACATATGTGAACTCCTTAAGGTCAAAAATAATTGTACTAACTTACTCTTTTCGGTATTTTTAAAATACCATTTTTGTGAGAGTGAATATTTAGAGGGAAAACTCAAGTGTAGTCAGAAGTTCACTTTGGAGTGAATTCGCTCAGCTTAATGCCCTTACAGCGTTGAACGAATCGATACTAAGTAAAGAATAAGTAAGTATTAAGGCCTGCAGACTCATTTCGTTGAAAACCTTTCACCAAAATTTCTGGTTGACTTCGCTGTAGCCTGTCTACCAAGGTCACAAATTCTTAGTGCAGAATAATAGGATTTCTTAAAGTTCATTTTCCTATTTGAATGCACTTGTCAGAATGCCTTAAATTTAATATTTCATCACATTTTTTATCTATCTGTATTAATGACTCGAATAATTATCATCGATCAGTTTTAGCATTGAACGAATTTTAATCCGGTATCGAACCAAACATAAACAGAAAAAAAACGACGTTAAACGTTCGAAAATCTGTATAATTAAGCTGATAATTTATAATTTACTTACATTTACATTCGTATCAGTTTCACCGACATTGCATGTCAGTGGACCATTTCATATACTTATGTTATACCCGTTGACATTCTTATCAAGTTGAATAGCCTGTAATATTCTTATCCAATTCTTGGATCTAATCCTTTTACGTTTTTTGAGCTTTTTAAAAACGCAGCTAACTATCCAATATTACCTATTCGACTTATTTGAGGTAAGTAGGT
This sequence comes from Ericerus pela, assembly GCA_011428145.1. Lineage (NCBI taxonomy): Eukaryota > Metazoa > Arthropoda > Insecta > Hemiptera > Coccidae > Ericerus > Ericerus pela. The sequence goes on from WOFM01000116.1 coordinate 287,553, forward strand.
GACCTTTTTGTAATACGATCTGAATCAAATATTCTACTCGGTATATTTATACGAATAAGAAGTAATACTAAAATATGAACACTGACCTATCTTACTCTTGTTCTTTTCGTCTTTATCAAAATTTATTTTCTCTGAAAATCATCCAAAAAATTTTCAAACATAATATTCGTCTTACAGTCTATAAATTTTTCATAAATTTGCATACTAAATTTTCTGGCTAACACATGCGCAAAATACACGAAAAAAAAAAAGACAAATTATTTAGTTGAGAAATTTCTATATTTTCGTTTTCTTCTTTCTTTACTTCTGAACAATTCGTAAAACATGATGTTTTATTCACCTCTATATTTTAGATTAGAATTTTAAACATTTGGATACCTACATAAATGAATAATTATCTAACCTTCGCATGTAACTTTATTCTACATTCTTGTTTCGTTTTTTGTTTTTTTTTTTTTAATAAAAAAAATTATTTCCGTTTAATTTTCGTTTCTGAATGAGAAATAATTTTGATTGGGAATTTTTTCATTTGATTGGTTTTAAGAGGTCTGTATTTGTGAATATTCCATATTCTCGATGGATGGCACTTGAAATAAGTATACTTACCTATTTTATATGTTTATAATGAGAACTAGGTGTATATTTCCAAATTTTTAACCTTTAAAATAGCAGTTTTATGTGATTTCCTGCAGACTGTTGATGTTCGAATTAATAAGTAGGAAGATACCAAGTATAAACTCATGAAAAATAGGCTGCTCAAGCAACGAATCCCATTTTCAGAAGTAGAAATTTCAAAATATTTTCAAATTACTTGCTCCAACGAAAGATAGGTAAGTTTTATTCTAGACATTCTTTAAAATCACTCGTCCAGATAAATTAATCTTAAAGATCAGCAGCTGAAACTCAACATCTCGGAACACAGTTTCCCTACTTCTTCGTACGTACTGCAATTTATTTAATTTCCTGAATTTACACTTATATTAAACTTTTTTTTTGTCTCCTGAAAAATGGCAAAAAGTGAAATATATCAGCTTTTTAAAAATACCCAAAGACCATTTTTCATTGATGTCACAAGTATAAATGAAAAATTTATTCTAAAACTTGAAAAAACGGTATAATTTTTGCAATTTCAGGCCACAAATTTGAAAATTTTTTTCAAATATATCTTTGCATAATATTATTCAACAAAATTGTTTAGAAAATAATTAAGATGGATTGAAATATCTTTTTCATTCCTCACGCTTCGAAAACACCGTTTTGCTACACTGATTTTTGGGGTGAAAATCTTTATTTGCGAAACTGTATTTGTAAACATTGATCAACTTTACTTTGTAGGCCGCTAGTTTACTTTTCGGGCAATACAATTCGCTTTGCAGGCTGCTCCAACGGATTACATTGTATTTCAGCACAAATGTGTTAATTTCATTGAATGTTCGATCTATAAATATTTTTTTGAAAACACATTAATACTTTTCTCACATTTGGAATGAAAAGTAGGTAGGAATCTTACTTTACAAGAACTGAAAGTGAGATTGCATGACTCGTACATTTTCTCAGCTCATCTCGCAACTTCGCAACTTTGTATTCGTCCTTCAATAACTCACTTTAAGGCCTCGGAAGGTGATATACTATTTTGTTTTTGTTATTCATCTGTCATTGACTTCATTCTCTGTAGTTGAAAATGTAGTACAATAAAATTTTATATCCTGTAGAAAAATTAGAAATTGAAGCTCGCACATATGCAACTCTTGTAGCTTAATAATACCATTAATTTACAGTAAAAATATTTTGTTGCACCTTAATCCCAAAATTTTATATTCTTCACACTTCTCCATAGCTCAAATTTACTCCCCTAAATGCTATTTTCTCAATTTCCAGTTAAACTGGCAGTTATAGTTATTCGACAGATAACGTTAACAACCAGATATTAATGAACTGCCAGACAGTGTTACCTGAAAGACAAATTTTTTAACTGGAGTTTGAGAAAGTTGACCTAAATAGAAAAACAAAAAAGTATAGTACATACACGCAATTGCTTAGCTGAAATTTACCCAAAAGTTTTCAATTCTTCGCCATAGCTCATCTTTACACCCGTAGCTTAGAACGTTTCTTTTACCTGAATTGGACTTAAGTACCCGTTAAACCAGGTTTATCCCATACTTTTACATGGGAGTCGCAGATAAACCTTTAGTTAAGTATCTGGTCTTTACTTAAAGTATCGTTTATAAATACAGGTGTTACTTCCCAAAATTAAAAAAAAAAAAAAAAATCGATATGTACCTTTGCTTAGTTGAAACGTAAGATTTAGATTTATTTTAAATCTAGAGTGAACTACCTAATTCTGAATTCTCGATGTAGGAGTTCGTCTATTATGGGCTTCTATTATTTATGTAGACTATTAGGTGCAACCTTTAGCTGTTCTTTGAGTGTAGCATTTAAATAGAGGTGTTTTCTTTATTTGTTTCACCGAATACCGACGACGGTCTGTTAATTTGTTTACCTTGTCTGAAGACTTCGAGCACATCCCTATAATATAAATAATTGACCAACTTCATGGTGAACGTAAGCATCTAAATATATACACACAAATGCGCACACCGAAAAGCTTTGAATTTCATCGAGTTTTTTATTTTATTTTTGTACACATAACGACACGATGAAAGTAGAATAAGGTGGATACTCATTCAAAATAGTGCGGCACTTGTAAGCAAAAAAATGTATAAACCGGTTTACCCATAATGTACGGTAAAAACCTTTTATCTCGAACGTAAAAATAAAAAATAAAAAAATGGAGAAAAAAACAATAACTCCTTACGTAATTGCTTCGAAATCAAAAACTCACAAATAATTCCGTTTTCAGAATAGCTTACCTATTTTTTTATTGAACATATAAGCTCATTAACACTTTACATCTGCTGCTTTTTATTGACCAGCAGCCTAGTTGTTCTACAAAGTAACCTTTTTCTCTTAACTTCGACATTTATAAGTCAAAATCTATTTTTACTATATTTGCTAGTTGATTCAAGTATGTAGGTATGTAGACGTATTATTTATTTGCGTAAAGTGAACAGAATTCCTTTTCAACAAAATTAAATTCTTCTAAATATTCATTCATGATATATATTGCTGCCTACCTTTGTTTTTGAGAAATCAATTTTTTTTTCTTCCGAAAAGCAAAACATGGGAGAGAAGAGCTAAAATTAAATCATAAAATTTCCTAAGACCTAATTTTTCATTTTTCATGGCTGTTAATTATGATAGCTTTGTTAACTATTGTTTTCTTTGTAAATTTGTAAAATCAACGCTTAGAGAAAATTTAGTCAACTAATACGAGAATTTATACTCATTCATACGTAAGTGATTGCAGGCGCGATCATAATTATTATACGTTGTCTATCGTGAAAACTGATTGATTCAAGATTACAGATCTGTGTATTGCAAATGACTACTTACATTCGTGCAATTTACCGTGCGAAGAGTCAATATTGAAAAATTTCACTGACCACTCGACCTATGCATTAGCATTTGTGTGCAGTTTTTAAATTAGCTATGTGTTGGAGTGAAATAATTACCTACAACATAGTTTTGCAAGATTAGACAAGAAAGTTTTAAAACTGTCTCTAAGAATTTGCGTTTACAATTTATTACTCAGCCTTAAAAAAAAATTCTCATGAAAATACATTTTTAGCCTTCGACGTAGAGTAGGCCGACTAGCTGTTTTAGCCAACAGGTGCCGTTTCTTTTTGATTCTGGTTCATTTTGACTGAATGTAAGTATTTTCATCCATTAGTTTTTGAATGTCATTTATGGATGAATTTATTCCACACTTCAACCATTTTATGGTTGAACTTATAATGAGTGTAATATTATTTAGCTTTTAGCAACTAATTCTGGACTCTTCCGTGATTAAAACACATTATAGAGTTCCAAAAAATTATCTTTTTTAGTGAATTTAGGCATTTTTGTATATTTTGTAACACATTTCAGGCAAACAGCTTCAAAACGAACGAATTTTTATGGTAATGGAAGCATAAAGTATGATTTGAAAAAAATATAATAGAAACTAAACACGAAATTCATGGAGTAAAACAGCCAAAGGTTCGCAAATTATAGAATTCATTGGAAATTTAGGATTATTTTCAGACAACTGATGACAATGATTCTGCCACAATTCTCCAGTTGAAATATTTTCAATAAAATTATTGTACGTCTTATTTTCAACCCTTCTAGAAAATATTGTGATTTTGAAGAAGGGGCCAAAGGTAGCTCCTCTAAAAAAGTATTTAATGCTTTTCTTGGATCTTTATTTTTATCTTCCCTATCGAAATTTTTGCTTTTATTTATTTATTTATTTATTTATTTATTTTTTTGACATTCCAAGTTGAAAGATTTTTAATGCTCTCATGTTTAGGGATATTTTTCCATTATAGTAATCTACATATTCCTTATCAGTTGGTACTTATACAATTTCTCATTAATGTGTTCTAAATAATAACATTTAAAATCTAGTAAACTTTTTGAATGTATTTTTCAACACCAAAATGAAAGTTATGTTTTGTAAATGTAATTTTACCTTCACTGAATATGGCTGTACACACAATTTCACGAATAATGACTTTGAAGTTTAAATAAAAATTGTCATTTTACAGCGTAGGCACCTGTTAGCTAAAATAGGTTATCAGCCTACTCTACATCGAAGACTGAAAATATAATTTCATTAAACTTGATTTTAAATGCTAAAAAATTGTAAGTGCAGATGATTACAGCCATTTTAGAACTTTTTTACCTACTTAATCTTGTAATTATTTCACTCCAATACATGGCTGATTTAAAAACTGCACACAAATGCTGGTGCATTGATTGATTTTTCAATGAAATTTTCCAATACTGACTCTTTGTATGGTAGAATGCACGAATGTAAGTTGTCATTTGTAAAGCATAGAAAAATTTACTGCCAAAATGTCACAATGATTCGAAGTTGTCCCATACAAATAATTTTTCATCCTCGTGTGACGTCTGAAAAAGTCACACAACAAAACAAAACGAACCAATAGAAAGGCAAAAGTAAAGAGAATACAGATACTTGCATGGCCAAGTGTAGGAAAAGATGTTTTAAGAGGTAAAGGAGGAAACACCACATCCAATAGTACACCAAAGGAACCAGCAAAACCAACCACTCCCTCACACCACTAACCTATTAGTTTAGGCTATCATTATAAAATTTGATTCCCAGACAAAAAAAATGCAAGTAAACAAAGCATTGAGAAAGAGTGTATATTACTGAAATATATCCCACAATGTCGCAGCGACTAGGAAATGAAGCGATCTCCTGAGGTTGTGATTCTGCACTTGTCCCAAGTTCACAGCAATCTCGAGTAACTGCTCCTGTTTTCTCAGTCTGGCTGATGATGTAGTATCACGTCAAAAAGACAGTTTAAGAGACTGCAGATGATAGAATTTCGATTTTAGTTTTGGTAATTCACTCCATTGATCGATATGTTTGGATAGTGATTGTGAAATTTAGAAACAACACCTAATATAATAAATCAAATGCCTACACTGGTAGAAAGCTGATGTGTGTATAGGCAACACAATTTTAATTGAAATTCGGTAAAATGGCCTGAAACTTTGGAATTCTAAGCATACAATTCGCAAAATTATACATTACATTAGATATCACGAACTACTGCCCCAAATAAATGAATATTTTTTTGGGAACATTAGTTGATTTTAGAAAGAGCACTTTTGGAGCTAAAACTCTTACACAGCATGATTTGGTGGCCAAATAATAACTAACTAGCCTAAAAGAGTGAATTGTGTGTGCAGGCATGAGAAAGTTATCAGTTTCTCGCCTCAGTAAATTGCATCGCTTCTAACATCACGCCACGTATTTACAGCCATTAACCTGTAAAAGAATAAGATAAAATTTGGTCGCTGTAATATTCAAAATGTAACGGATCAAAAGACCTGGCAGGTGAGCGGCTGCACAGGCTGAAAAATACATCGCAACGAAGAGAAGCATAAGCAACAGTAAGCAGGCAAAAATTAAATACGCAATTTAGCAGAGCTAAGCAGGAGCAAACACAAGCAAGCCAAAAATGGCAATACATACAAAAATACGAAAAAAAAAAAAATTAATGATTGCAGAAGGTAAATTATTAAATGTCAAATTAGGGTGATCGATGTGAATGAGGTGAGGGCGGCATAATAAAGGTGAGTAGATGTAAGAGACGGACAACAATTAAAAAAAAAGTGAATACATGTATAGGCTTCTCACTTGTTAGCTATACGTAGACGATTTACCATAACTACCCAGCATAAGTTGAACGATTTGACCATATTTCACCCAATATAGTTATTCTGATCGATATTCCAAACCGCAATTTGAAAACGAAAACAAATTATCCGAGCACCAGCTCAAAATTCCTCAATGAAGCAGAATATCACAATCGAAGGTTGTTTAGTTTATTGAAAACTTGTTAAATAATAGCTGAATACGTGGTATAATCTCTGCACCCTTTTGTCTGCCCCTCAATAATTAAATAATTTGAGCACCCATGACTGATCATTTTTTCGAAGTGTCACTTCAGCCACTTCGATGCATTCACCTTCGAAACGCATACTATCGTCCGTCCATTTCGTAACCGCTATCAAGGCGCACTCGCGTCGCAGGTACTCCATTTTATACGCTATTGTGTAACGATTATTGCATACCTTGCGGAAATGCGGCGTTCCGTAAGCCAGTCGATGTTTCGTTTACCTGCCTGCGCATCGACGTCGAATACCTGTTCGTAAAGTCTCTTCGCCGTCGTCGTTGTTCTTAGAAAATTTATTCTAAGTGAGCGCTAAAAAAAAAAAAAAATCATTTTAAATTTTCAAGATGGCCGAACGTTGACCTCGGCCAGTACCCTAATTAATTTAAACGTTCGTGTTCGATGCTGCACAAAATTTTTAACGTCCATATTACATCTTTCGAATACGAAAAAGGAGCAGTACCAGCCAGCCAACCCAGCCCCCACTATACGTATACTATATATTGAGAAAAAAAAAAAAAATAAATGAAATGCTACTACACCTTCTTTACTAAGGCCTGGGCTGTACTTGCGTAATTATTTTACTCTTCGATGTCTATATACCGGAACGTTTTCAAATGACATAATTAATAAATATAGATTTTACACGCACACAACGGCGGCCATCCAGCACACGTCATTTGAAACGCTAACAAAAATTAATAATTACAAACGAACTAAGAATATTTATTAACCAATATGAGCGACAAGAATGAAAAAAAAAAAGAAAAGAAAAGAAAGGGAAAAAAAAATTAGAAGTAGGCGGTTCAGCTATAAGTTTAGCGTAGCCTACCCACATTTTTCATTCGATTAATATGTACCTACAATTCCAAGGTACCAATATTAACAAATGGATTACGGATGAAAGGTAATAATCAGTTAGAATCCATTTGAGAAACTTATTCGGTTAACCTGAATGCAGTAATAGGCCTATTAACAACATTTGTAGGGTAACGAGCTAAATTTTGTACGAATATGTGTATGATTGTTATATGTTCCCTTTGTTTTTTGTAAGTTGAACAATTTTCGATTATAAATTATTGAAAAAACGCAATAAGCTATAATTTGAAGGATGAATCATAACAGAAGTTTGGATTTTTAGCTAATTTCCTAGAAACCTGTCACTTATCTGCTTGTTTTTCATAATAATTAACTAGTCGTCTGCTTCATTTTCGCCGGGCTATGAAAAAATGATGATTAAATAGCAATTAGAGTGATCGAGAGTCTGTGCGTATCAGCACGTTGGTACCAGTCAGTAAAATTTTCAAGAAATCTTATCGGTAAAAATGTAATTGGTTAGAAAAAAGAAAAAAACAATTCTTGACGGTCACCCATCAAATTGACAGCGGAAAAAATTCTGCTTCAAAAAGTGTTTTTGGCCTATATCTGCTGCTCCTTTCATGTTTTTAGATTTTGAAAAAAAAAAAAAAAAAAAAAAACTGTCTAGATGTGATACTGATGTATCCTCATGCCAATTTTCAGCCTTCTAGCTCAATGAGAAGTACGAAAAATAAGTCCGGAGGTTTTTGAATTTTACATAGTAGATATTTATTGAATACCTACTTGAAAATTGCAAAAAGTTGTGTTACAAGTCTTGCTCTTTTTTTCTTACTAGTTCAGTCGAAACAGCCTCAAAATGAGAAAATAAAAAAAAATTATCACATATACTTTAACGGTATAGGGTTGTTGGTCGGGTCCCCTGGATTAACATGTTGAAAGTTGCATCCTCCCTGTATCTTGAATTTTTAGGGAGGGGTTGTTTATTCCAAAAAATTTGGTTTTTCTCGGTTTTCTCTGCGAATTTTGATTTTGTAATAAAAATAGATCAGTAAAAAATTGATCAACATAAAATTTTCTACAAAAAAAGTCATATTCAGGTTTTTTTCTGACGACCCCCTTTCCCTTCAGAGAGTTTTGAAAAAACCATTCTTCACTGAACATGTTCAATAGAATTATATGGGAAATATAACTCGTAATTATCATACCATGTAGATATTTCTACCCATCCACTCCCCTTCCATAACCTTTTACCATCCATTCCACTTCAAAATTTTTTTCCCGATAACCCCTTCCCTACTAGAAAGTCTTAAAAACAACTATATTTACTGAATTTGGTTTTTTTCAATACTCTCTGGTGGAGAAGTAGGGCGTAGGGAAAAAACTGCATGTAATCGTTGAAAGGGGTGATGGAAAGAAGTGGATGGTTAGAAAATATCTATCGACTTTACGAATTATCTACACGTATGATAATTACGAGTAATATAATATCTCACATGTAATGCTACCGAAAATATTCACTAAAGAATGGTTTTTTTTAAGATTCTGTGGAGAGAAAGAGGGGCTTTGGAAAAAAAACTGCAAGTCACCTTTTTTGTCGGAAATTTCATGCTAAACAATTTTTTACCGACCTATTTTTATCACAAACTCAAAATTCGTGGAGAAAAATACAAAAAACCAAATTATGAGGGACAAACACATCCTCCACAAAAATTTAAGCTGTGAGGAGTGTGCTATTTTCAGTATGTTAATCTAAGGGACTCTCCTAACAACTCTTTCAAGTTTATGTGTTAATTTTTTTTTATTTCGTAAGATTTGGCTGGACTATACCGAATTTTCAAAAATTTTACCAATTAACTCGATAACTTCTCGCAAATTCTTCGAATATTTATAAAATTTATTCTTTACTCTGAATTTGACGAGTTCAGTGTCGAGTACTGTTATTTGTAACACGTGCGTGGAGAGCACGATTTTGGAGCCTACTGATACCAGACACAAAATGGCCAATACAGAAGCTGTTTTTAATCCCGCGTTTGCCGCACCATCGATCAGCTGCTGACTGCGCGTATCAGCATTTACGATAATTAGTACGGACAATGCTATCGCGAATTTATGGCAAAATAGTGAGAAAAAAAATCGTATAATGTCGCGTAGGCACGTGTATGTGCAGCGTGATTACGCAAACATAAACCTCGAGCACCTAAAGGAAACGTCACTGCCGCAACATCCAATGGTATTCATCGATTCATCATTGGGTATTACTCTGTCACGTGACCGTATCTTATTAGCTACACGTTTGTACACGCGAACGTATAATATTAATTATCCTATACTGTATCCTACCTCATTGATCTAGATCAGTGTTATAATATTCATTACCCGTTGCCACATCTAATGCCATAAACTGACTCGTGCACACAGTGTAAGTGAATCTGTAAACGGAGACTGACACGTAGGTATTTAAATGACAAAATAAAATATTAAAAAAATTTACAACCCGAAAGATTTGTCTTAAATTATTCAGCGTGCGAATGTGGCTCACGGTACTCACGGTACTCACTGTCGTCGAAATGGCCGAGTCATTGACTTGAAACGCACCACCAAATTTGGTACATTGTACTCGAAAATAACAATCGCTGCTCAAATCTTAACGAAGGCGAGGAAACCGGACGCGTTTAGCCGCAGCGTTTATAATGTAGATCATAAATGAGGTGTTTTTTGTTGTTTTTTTTTTTTTTCTGTTTCAACTTATTCGGGGTATGAGTACTTTGGCACATAACCACACCTAACGTGCATAGGTTAGCTGCAATTTATCTCGTCGTGGACCATAGTCGCACCAAAAAATATAAAAATTAAAAAAACTAAATTTTTGAAGGAAGAGAGTGAAAAAAATCAATAATAATAATAATAATAATAATAATAATAATAATGGTAATAATAATAATAATAATAATGATGATGATGATAATAATAATAATAATAATAATAATAATAATAATGTATATTATAACAATAATGTAACAATTTGTTTTGTTGTTGGAACAAGTGTTTCTAACTCGTTTAACAATAGGGTAAATAACAAACGTTTTTGTCTTTTTTTTTTTTTTTTTTTTGCCGCCAGTTCTTTGATATTCTGTTTCGCTTCTTCTCACAAACCTGACGATCGATGCTCTTTGGTATGACCACAGAGGGAGGATGGTTAAAATTTATGCGCGAACATTATTATCGGCGGCCGAACAAAAGTATAGGAAATGAAGAATTTTGCGGAATAGGAGAAGAAGAAGTGGTTTGAGAAAAAAATAGAAAAAAAGATGCAGTACCTACCTACATACAGGGTGTGTACTCAAGAACGAATCAAGTAACTTCCTGTATCATGAATTAATGATTAGATTAACAAGAATATTTTCGGTTTAATAAGTGATTTACTTTTTTCAACCGACACCCATGGAGCACCGAAAATGGATAACATATTGAGAATGTTATTTTAAGCCTTATAACAATGATAGATTTTTAGTTGAATTATAAATTCCATATTTTCAAAATTTTCTTCTAATATTCAAGATATAAGAACTGTAATATTCAAATGGCCGATTTCCTGTAGCACTTACCACAATATTTGAATTAAAACTTTTCCCTCCCAATTTACAAAAACATGTAGATAGGTACTGTTTGTATCTGTCAATATTCCATACCTTAATACACGTTATAAAGCTTCGATACATTAAGAAGATATTTACTTTGGAAGGAATTCAGCCACTGCCGACCTTGGCATAACGTATTCCCTTTCGGTTGGTTATTTAAATTTAGATACGGCCATTTTCATCAACCAAATATTCAATTTTTTAGTACTAAATTGACCCATATATCCCATATGACATTTAAAAACATGATAGATTTTGGTGCGTGGAATGACGTAGGATCAACCCATTTATTCGGTCGATTTTACGTTTATTCTCTATTGAGATATATCTAGTTTCATTAGGAGAAATTTACATAAAGCGACACAATTTTGTTACCCATTTAGGAACTGGACTTTACTATTGGAAAGTTGTTGAACCGAAAACATGTCACTTGTCACATTCCCAAGTGTCTTCACTTTGGTTTAGTGAAGGTGTTAGTCAATATCTCCTTAAAATGGAACTTCAACGAGTGATTGGAAAATTTATAATCATAAACCACTGGCCATCAAATCCTAACCACCCCTTTCCACCATTGATCAATATCAAATAACCTTCAGATTCTGAGTAAATATGCTACAAAGCGAAGTCCTGATTGGTATATTATGATAATCCATTTCCAATGGTGCATCACTTTGTTTTGTCAGGTATTTGTAAAGTTCTTTGTTCCAATCAACGATTGATTGCTGGCACAACTAAATTAGTTAATTTTTTATTTTTGACTAGAACTACGTCAAATAGATCAGTATGTGGGTGCAACTTTTCACTAAGTTACTTGAGGAACCAACCAACATGGACTTCCTGACTTGAATCCAATGATATGAACTAACTGATGAAAACTGACCAATGTGACCTGATTGACCTGAACCAACTGATGTGGAAAAATTGATGTGAACAACTGTCAAGGAACCAACTGATGTTAACTAACTGATATAAACTGACTGACACGAACTGACTGATGTAAACACATTGATGTGACCTGATTGACATGAACTAACTGATGTAAACCAACTAATGTGAACAAACTGATAAGAAAAACTGTCAAGAATCAGCTTATGTGAACTGACTGGCATGAACTAACTGATGTGATCTGATTGACGTGAACTAACTGATGTAAACCAACTGATGTGAACAAACTGATGAGAAGAACTGTCAAGAACCAGCTTATGTGAACTGACTGATATAAACTCACAAATGTGTCCTGACCGGCATGAACTAACTGATGTGATCTGACTGACGTGAACTAACTGATGTAAACCAAGTGATGTTAACGAACTTATGAGAAAGACTGTCAAGAACCAATTTATGTGAACTGACTAATGCGCACTGACTGATGTGAACTGGCACAGATGTAAACTGACGGATGTAAACTGATGGATGTGTCCTGACTGGAATGGGCCAACTGATGTTAACCAACAGACAGGATCCAACCGATGGAAACGGGCTGAAGTAGTCCGACTCACTTTATCTCTCAGTTAAGGAAAAAAATCTATGTTTTTTGAGATGTTCGATACGCAGCTATTAAGGTTGGAAGTCACAGATGAACAGGGTGATGACGTTAGGTATGATGTGGTGTACTGTCTGGTAGTCAATGGTGGGGTGGGGGAAACAAATCGTTCATTCCGAAATCAGATAGAATATCAGCAAACTACATTTCAAGCCTGGTCATTCGGTAGACTACATTATATCGACTGGAGGACAACCATCGGATGTTACATGATATGCGCTGAACAACTTGTTAATGGTCGAGCGATGGAAACCTGTTGTTTCTATTATGGTCTGACGGAATAAATGAGCATACCCAATTTTGAACTTTGCTCATCACTGCTGTAGTAAAATGGAATTTGAATAGACCAACGTTTCTGGGTCGGGTATGTAGCCGATAGTACGAATTAAAACTCGAAATATTCGCTTGTAGGTCCCAATCTCTGTAACCAATTATAAACTAAGCACACACCCCCCCCCACAACAAAATAATACCTTTCAGCGGGGCGTAATCCTCCATGCGCACTCTCTTAGGGCCGGTCACATACAACTCGACTGAACCTCAGTCACCAGTTAAACCGCAGTTTTCTCCATAAATTTAGCACCAAAACTGTGGTTTACTTGCCTGGGCGACCAAGTTGTGTGCCGCTGACCCCTGGTACACCCTGTATACGATATAGGTATAGTCTGGATACCGCGTTTCTACGTGTACGTAGGAAAAACAAAAGGACGACTTGGTTAAATGAACTACGTAATTAAAACGCGGGAAACGTTGTCACCTGAGATGTTATTGTTGGAGCGTGTCGAAATGAATTCGTTAACGACGTATGGATGTCGGCATCGTAAAAATTGGTCATCTTTAAGAGCATTTTACCCTTCCTTAACAGTGGTTTTTTGTTTTGTTTTGTTTTTTTTTTTTTTTTTTTTTCACTATTTCGTTTACACTCTAACTTCACTCTACCGTCAATGCATACCCGAGAACTCGTTTTAATCGCAAATATTTTTCCATGTTAATCTTGTTTGCTGTTCAGCAAAAAAAAAAAAAAAAAAAAAAAAAAAAAAAGAAGAAAGAAAAAAATTATTATCCGCACCGGCCTTCCGTATGAAACAGATTTTTCTGCTGATGAGTAGACTATTCCGGATACATTGCGGTCGAAATAGGATTTACACGGAATGGGAAAGCATGATTTATGGGCTGAAATTTACATTTATATACCAACGACGCGTTGACATGCTGTGAGAGAGGTGTTTTGAGACTTTCATCTAGACTATACGTACACATGTCAACTAGTTTTGAAAATTGAGCAAAAAAAAAACACGAAAAAAACACAAAAAACCGAGATTTCGTTTGCTTCTCTTAACCGAAAAATGGAATTAACCACCAATTACACGGCTGCTCTGTGCCGCCGCTGGTTCTCGTAGCGTAGACATCGATTTGGGTAAATCGAAATATTTTCTTATCGGTTGTATCGTTTTGCAAATGTGTGCGACCACGAACGAGTTATTCAAAGTAGGCAATTTCGTGAGACTCGATTTTCTGTTCCATTTTCACATACTTATAATAATTATATTGTATCTTCGAATAAAATGCATCGTTGTACCTACCTACGTTATAATCAACTGCAATCTACACCACCAGCCCGGTCTCCGCCGATAAAGGAATGGGGACACGAGGAGAAGGGCGTGAAAATCGAATAAATTAATTTTTTTTTTTCAAGAAAGAAAATGAACTTTGCTACCGATTTATTTGAAAAACTTTTTAAAATCGTTGGGATTTTTCTACTTCGGCAACACGCAGCATGCGGATCTGAGAATTTGGTTGCTTGTAGCGAATCGTGAAGGATTGAATAGAAACACTTTGTGGTTCGTATGTATAGATGCTGGGTAGGTAATAGGACACATCAATATTTCTTTGAGAAATCTTGTACTACAAGCGACTAACTCCTATTTCTTCATGAAAATATGAATTTTTTGTTAGTTGGTTTTTACATTAGCACGAGCGTCTCTCTCAGAAAATAACTGCCAAAAGTAAATATTTTACCAATAATTCTTAAAAATAGTTACATTTTTGTTTTGTAATCCTTCGATATAGTGGGCTGGTCTAGGACACAGACACACCATAATTTTATGCATATTTTCATTATTTTAAACGAAATTTCGAGAATTTTTCTGTCTGATTATGTCGAAATTGAACAAATCAGACTTTTAAGTCGTGATTTTCTATACTTTATTATTATTATTTTTTTTTTTTTTGTGAAACTTTTAATCAAGCCGACGAAATTTTATAATCTGCAGGTTTGGTCGCACAATTTGAAAACAATAATCATGAACCATCGTCTACTTATAACGCGAAAAATCATGTATGACTCATCGACGTAAAAGATAAATTTAGTGTAGGTCTAGATCTAATTGCGAACTATGACTTCATTGAAATTAAGCAAAAACAGTTTTATAAAAAAAAAAAATTAGGTATGCAAATTTTTCCAAAAAAAAAAAAAAAATTCAAAATGTAAATAAGAAAATTTTATTTTCAGGTAAAGTTCACGTTTATTTAAAGATTTTTAAATTCACTTTTGAAATATTCGTTTTCAAATGCCAAATGGTGGGTTTCTTCTCTTTTTTTACTTTTTTTTTTTTTTTTATTTTATCCAAATTAGTAGTTTGTAGGCCGTTTAATTTCTACGCTCTAATTTCAATATTGGCTGATCATCAGATGGCTCGCAAAAAAAAAAAAATATACAAAATTGCATTTTTTTTCTCTCTTCTTTCCTTTAATTATTTCAAATATACGTCGATTCGTTTGGGAATTTATATTTTTTTTCTTTTTTCTCAGCTAATGTGAAATACGAGTGTAAGTTCACTAACACCATATGCGGTAAAGTTTGGTGCTAATAAAATGTCGTTTTTCAAAATTAATTTATGGTAAATTAGTTTACGTGGGTTGGTCAATTTTTTCAATAACTTCTATTCCGTATTTTTTCTTTTTAAATTTATAAATTTCGAGTAACGTTCGAACGCTATTATTAATTTTTACTAGTAAAAAATCTTCCGTATAAGAAGCCAAAAAAAAAAAAAATAAATAAATACAAACTATTTATTGTCATTTGAACGAATTTTTTTAATCGAATTTTTTACCATTCGGGCTTCTGATTTCTCCAATAATATTGGATAACGTCATTGACTATATATGAAGCTACACAGTCGATTGGTAGGTATTTTGAAAAACGATATAATATATTTTTATCATGCTTAACAGAAAATTTAATAACCTCGAGTAAAAAAAAATTCTTTATGAAAATCAAAAAAAAAAAAAACAACAACAAAAATTTTGTGCGCAGAGACGTCATGGTGATTGGAGCATATGTGAAAAAAAAAAAATTACTTACTCTTTTTTCTTTTTTTTTTCTATTTTATATCGCTTGAATGTAATTTCTTTGCATGAATATAGGTACCATGTACCATCATGTTACACAGACTATACAGTAATACAAAAATATCGCCCTGATTCTTTTCGATTTTATTTTTTTATATATTTTTTTTGATGCATTAATTTGGTACAAATAAACTGGCTCGAAAATGTGACAATTTGTTTAAAGGTTATATAATGGCGGGGGGTTACGAATGCATGGAGTTTTTAATAATCGTATCTTTTTTTTTTTCCTGTCTTACTAATATTCAAAAATGTTAGTATTTTTTTTTTATTATTAATTCAAATAATATTAAATACCATTAAAAGCGTACATTGATCAATTTGTATATATATTTCGATTTTAAATGTAATGTGGTTTTTTTTTAATTTTTTTTTTCTAAATAAAATAATTTGCTGCTCATTGTGCGGCCCTCATGCTATATAATGTCAATCCTTTGTAAAGCAGATTACCTGCTGTTTTTGTATGCCTCTTGATTAGGACAGTCGTTGAGTTTTTATGTAAGAATAAATCGACGATAGCACACATTTTACTAATATGCTCTCGGGGAGAAGAAAATTTCTAACAGCCAAATCGATTAGAAGAACCGATTTACAAATTTAATACAGCCGAATTATTTGGCAATGTTGTTTTCTGTCATCGGCGAAGGTGAATTTCATATTTCCTGATTCACTAATTTAATAAATACGAAAAAAAAAATTGCTTTAGAAAAATGACCATAATTATGCGATTAGTAGTCGTTGGACAAAAAATTGGTCAACTTTTCCTATCCACATACTTGGTATCAAAGTGTAACACTCCACTGATTGTTAACCTTCATCAATCAATATCAAAATGAAAAAATCTGCATAACTTCCTTTGCTTTATGTTTATTCGAAAATGGAAATTTTGAAATAAGAGAATAGTTCGAATCCAGAGAAGAAAGGGTGATGTCCAAACTTTTCATACCTGGAATAACAAGTTATATCACACATTCATAAGGCATACATTAAAAAAAAATATTTTATATTGTTCTTATTACCCAATTTGTTTGTAAAAGGGGTGTTACAATTGATCTCGCAAAAAAGTTTAGAGTGGGGATGATCAAAATTATCCGTTTTATAAAAAATTAAACGATTGGCACCATTGTCTTTGAGGAATACCTCGTCGTGAGAGATATTCACACATAGAAGGTTTTCTACAGGTTTTTGTGTTCTGCCACTTCATACATTTAAGTATGGGAGAGCCAAATCCTCGGCAAACACTAACAATTTTGTAGCCAGTTTCGAGAATTTATATACTGAATTTGGCACACACACACAGACACACATATGTACATATACGTATGGTATTATGTCATAAGTAAGTCAATTCTTGCCTCTGTCGAGGTGATAAGAAATGATGCAATGCGTTTGGTGCCAGTCTGTGACATCACTAAGATTGTTACCGGGTAATTGATCACAGACTGTACAATGTATCTTACCTGTACTTATGTACTGTATAAACATACAAACGTACAAGTGTGTATTTGGTTTAACGTCTTTGAGACGAATATATGACAGTCTTTGGGCGGCAACTGTCGTTGAGGGGTGTGAGCTCTTAATACCTCATACAAGTATTGTCCCCACAGTCTCATTTTCACCTAATTTTTTTATATGGTATATAAATATGTGCGTTTGTGGTTTTTAAAAAACTAACAAAAGGATAAAGCTAAAATTTTCTATGGGAGTTTATTGCTCATTGGTTCAATAGTTTCCGTGAAAACAAGAGAACAAAAAATACTTGAAAAAGTGGTTTTTTTAAGATTTTAAAGAAACTAAGTTGCAAATGGGATGGAGCTGAAATTTTCCCTATATATTGTTCATGTATGTATGTGCAAGTCTGATTTACGTTTCGTGATTATTAGTGTAGTTAAAATTTCCGAGAAAAGAAAATATTGGTGGAAAAGTGATTTTTTTAAGGATTTTGAGGAAACTGCAGAAGGAATTGGGCTTAAAAATTTTGACAAAATGTAGTTCTTATGTAGAACCAGATTTAATAGGAGTTTGGTGCCTATCGATGAAATAGTTTCCGAGAAGAATGAACAACAAAAAAAAAATTTCTGGCGAAAAGCAACTTGCCTTTCTTGCTTAAGGTATCTTTACCGTATTTACGGCGCAGGGGGTTATTGTACTTATTTCATTTAAAACTGTAATAAAGAAATTTCGATAGATCGATATGTTTGTTGGATATCGATAATTATCGACAGTTTATTCCAATTTTTTCACCCATTTAGATTTCAGGATTGTTTGTTGAAAAAGTTGTATATTTAAATTGGCAAACTGGGTTTTCTAGCTAAGTGTTGCACTAGAGTTTATTTATCCTACAATCAATATAATCAATATTATAATTATTTAAGCAGAAAATTTTAAACTACATCCTAAATGAATAATAAAGTCTTCAAAATACGGAAGTTTTGAAATTCCGAAAGGGATAAAATCATGATCATTTAAAAAAAATCAAAGTTTTGTGTTGAATCATTACAGTCAGATTCAAGTTTTATATCATCCAAATTTTAAACTTCTGCTCTTTTCTGCATCGTTTGAAAATCATGAAAATTGAAAAATGAATGATCTCGAAAAATTTTCAAACCAACACTCCTTGAAATGCTTTTTTCTTATTGATTCAATGAATTTTTGCAAATTTTATTAATGACTACATTCACTTTCGTTACGATGATGGTTAATTATACCTATATGTTTACAATAGTAAGTAGGTAAGCTTATACCGGGTGTCCAATTCAAAATACATATAACGACCATACGATATCATGAAAACTGAAACGACCATCCAGTTTATGTTAGTTTAGTTATTTGTCAATTTTCTTCGAGAAAGTGTTATTTAAAAAAAATATTAATATTGGCTATCTTGATACTGACAAAAAGATAAAAAGTTGATTTTATTTATAATAACAAAATCATAAGTTAGCATTTGAAAATCATACCGAAATACGGGTTAAAAAATTAATTCCTAAATGTTTTGAAGTTTCAAAATATTTTGCAGGCTAAGTAGGTACTGTACTTATATAGGCTACCAATTCAGTATTCGCTAAATACCAGTCTTCCAAAGAATACTTAAAAAATTAATAATTTCAATAGTATCAAATAGAAGAAAAACTCTGACAAAATAATGGCCCTTTGAATTTTTTCCATACCAAATATTCTAGAAGTTAATACAGCCACCTAACCAGTTTTAAAGTGGACATCTTGTATATCCACATTTATTTACTTTTTTGGTCATGTTTTTTGTTTTATTAGCATAAGTTATTAAAAAAAAAACCTACATAGACTAAAAATGTTTAGTTCTACTTGATTTCGCACCAAACTTCATAGAAATTTATGACAGTACTCGTTTTGTGACCAGGTCATGGTCAGGATAAAAGACTACACAGCGAAGCATGAAAATTACATTACGCCAACATTACCAAAATTGTCATTTTTATTTTAAAAAATTTTCTTATCAAAGTTGTTGATAGAAAAAAATTGCTTCTTCACCATGAAGAAAAAAAAAGAAAAAAAAAGCAAAATCTATTTCTAAATAGTTTAGAAAAAAAAAAAAAAGCGAGGAAAAGGAAATAAAATTGGCATTTTTATGACATCTTAGTCTTGAACTTTTTTTTCTCTAAATCAAGGTCAAAATTTTCGATAAAATTTTTTGTCTCGACAGTAACCCGCTGTTTTTTGGTAACAACTTCGTGATATTCCAACTTCAAGGGGAGAAAGTATGAAAGAAAAAAAATTATTTTTGAAGTGCTTCACCACTATACTTTGAAAAAATAATCCTACTAAATATTGATACTTCACTCGGATTAATATTTTATTAATTTTTGACTCGAAAAAGAAGAAGAAAAAGAAGTAGAAGAAAAAACAAGTGTCCTGGTGCACAGCCTTCAGCTGTCCGAATGAATAAGAGTAAATTGCTAATTTTGCGATATGAATTCAAATTAATGTTAATAATGTTGAGGAATAAAATTATTTCACGTGTAATTTATAGTTAGTATTTAAATTTTTTTCACCAGGATTTCATAATTAAATTCATATTTCAGAAGTGCGATAATTTTTCGTTAGCAAAAAATTATTAGGATACATTTTTCGAATAATATGTGAAAATTTTTGAGTTTCATAGATAATTTTTTTTGTTGAAAATCTCTCGTGGATGTTGATTCGTTCGGTCGAATAAAACGTTGTTTCTCTTGATTTCGTGATGGATTTAAGGATTTTTAAAGATTCAAGGCTGATTACTGCGAATTTTTTAGCTAGGAATATCATTTTCAAAAGTTAGGAATGAACATACTTACAGCTTCGAATTATTGTGTCTGGAGTTGCTAACTTCTATAAAAGCAATGGCGGATCTAAAAGGGTACTAACTCAGCAAAGTTTGTTTGAGCAATTGCCATAAATTATTTTTATCTTTTCGTAGCCTTTTAAAAAATTATCAGTTTCTCCATCCTGTAATTCAAATGAGCTTTTTCAAGTGTTTTGTACCCAAGATTTTTTCATTAGATCCACCACGGTATAGAAGATGATAAACTTGAAAGTAAATTATTGAGAGTTGCTTTACTCTCCTTACTTACTAGATTTTCATGAAAGTTTATGCACTCAAAGGCACGGTATAGTTTCCATTATACCATCATCAACATGCAGTTGTACCTATTTAGTTATTCATTTTCTATAGCAAATATTTTGGCTAAGATTCCCTTTTAATGGTTATTCAAGGTATGAATACTGTGATTTCAGGCTTTGTTTTGTCTGACCACGTATAGCCTACATGAGGAGTAGTAAGGTTTAGAAAGGGGGAAGTTAAATGTTGCTATGATATGTCTACTGATGAACTTACATGCAAATTGATATATTTATGAGAATCTAGATGGTATTTAACAAACTAGATTTACTACTAGCCATAGATTCTGTGTCAAAACTAGAATAATATCTTATCTTTTTATGTATTGAATCAAGAAAGTTTTGTTTTTTGGAAAGAAGAATTAGAATTTTTTAACGATTGTTGGTTGGTAACTCGAATTGTCAAATATTATTCATAATTTCATATTGGGCCGAAAATTGCATTCAACAACAAAAGACATCGAAAAGTGGCTAATTTAAGGAAGGATTAGGAAAAAGACTAAAGTTCAAAACTTCTCCATTACATGAGAATTTAGATGCAATTTATCAATTGAACACTAAGGAGTACTATAAGTCTCCATCGTGTGGTATTGAATTTTATTCATAAAATGGTCATAAAGAAGACTAACTCACTTTATTTGCAATGCAATAATGCTTTTTAAAAGGTTCAAATAGTTTAATTACTAATTCTGCCTTTCCTTTTTGTAACATTTAATTTTGAATTCACTACTACACTGTCATAAATATTATTAAAGATACTTTTAACTGAAAAAAATCTACGTTTTTTTGCTCATCATCCAAAATCGAAACAATTCTACAGATCCAAACTGTCTTTTCAAAGTTCGTTTCCTTTTATTAAAATTTTTTGTTAAATATTAAGCAGATAGCTACAATAAAACAAAAATCATAATTTTAAATTAGGCACTCTGCAGACGTGTCACGTCAACACCAAGTGGCCACAATTTTCAACCAAAAAAATTAAGAAAATTAATTTAATATAATGAATCTGAAGAACTGGTCCAAGTAGACTCTTCGTCGTAATGATATTTTTCTTTATCTGACCTTCAAACCGCATCAATCAAGTGCCAAATATCGAATTCATTTTCTTTTCTTTATTTTTTTCTTGGTGTCTATGTTGCTGTTCTCCATTTTTACCCGCACATGTACATTATTTAGAATATTTAAACGTTAAAAGAAGTACTTACTCGCTGACAGATACGAATCGTTCAACTTCACTATCAGCTGATTAATAACACATAAAATGTTTATACAGAAGCTGAAAAGGAAAGAAAAAGGAGACCTTATCGACGAACAAAAAATGAAAAAAAAAAGTGTAACGACACAATAAAGACGGAATAATAAACTTATCCCTTTTGTAACAGTTTTGGTGAACTGGATGACAGTGACATATACCAATGCTGGAGAAACCCTTTGCAAGATTTTTTTCTATTTTTTCTTCCAAACTATTATTTCGTTTAACGTAATGCACGCTTCATTATATGAACAATGTATGCATGACTCCGTACACCTTTCGAAGAGGTAGAAAAACTAAACCTGTGCGAAGCAATTTTCACTTTTATTTGAAAAAAGAAAAAAATAATAAGAAAAGGAAGGTCATGTTTCTATGGGACAAGCGATGCCGTTATAATCTGCTACCGTATAGATGAGTGGATCTTATCATTTATCTTCAGGGTAGTTTTACAACGTACTTGAAATTTTTAAATGGGGTGAGATTTTTTTTTTGGACAGGAACTAAGTCGTTATTGCTCGTTTTGTGGTACAAGTGTGATTTTGTGCATAAAAAAAGTAAACCTATAGCCTACTAGTTATTAAAAACGTGATTTGGGTAGATGAAGTGAGATTTTAACCATTTGGAATAACCGTATCGCTAATTTGTAATTACGTATATACTTTTGTCTTTTTTCAGTGGTTTGACATTCTTCACTCTAAATTTATGTCAATGATAAAGAACAAGATATGGTCTATTAATGTAAAATTGGTGAAAATTCAATCGTATTTTTGTACAGAAACTTTGCCATTTTGAAGCTCATTGTTAGGTACTATAGGCTATTTTCGACAGATTAGTCAAGATTTTTCAAACATAAGTAGGTATCTACCAATGTAAGATTTAGAAAGTAAGCCAGTTGAACACCGAACTCTAACGCCAAACTCGAAGGAAATTTCCCATAACCATAATGTTGACAGTACTAGTTAAAAGATTCGAGAAATTTCTTAAAAGCTATATTGTGGACTTGAGAGTCGAGATCAAGTGATAAGCTTCTAAATTTAAAAGTTCTTTTATTTGAAATTATACCTGAAAGACTGACACCATCTAATTGTTTACAAACGTTTAAGTTTTCCTCAATTATTGAATTCGAGCCCAAAGCTGAAACGAAAACTATACACAGAAAATTAACAATACAACGAACTCTAATGGTGGCTTATATGGTTAGTCAATGCGATTAGTGATAGAAATTGAAGCTAAACTCTTGTACGACCATATGACAAATTGGTAGCCTGTATTCTCTGAGAGACAATAATTTATTCTTCCAAATTTCAAATTAAAAATTTACATCTCATTAACTTACAAATCCAAAATGCAGAGTACAAAAACGCTAAAATTGCACGATTTTCACGAATACCTATTTTAACAAACCTTTGTTTTTCAATAAATTCAGCAGCCAGGTATCAGTCTCGTACCTTTTATATTTTTTCCCTTTTTTAGTACTACCATCTACAGGAGATAGACTATGAAGTTTTGTTCATCATTTTCAGTGTTTTTCAAAAAATAAATAGGCCATTGCGTCCAAATTTGAATCACTCATTGACTTATCGAGAACGATTCACAATTCATTACATCACCTCGATAGTTTTGTTTTAACAAATTAGAGCCAAAAGATCATTCGCGGGTGACGTCACCAGATTACCTACTCATAAAGGCGCGTACACTTTCAACCAGCGTCTGGTGAATGTATTGTGGCCAATAGTCTACCAGAGTGAATTTTTCAATCGCATACTAAAGCCTCATTTGAGTGGAATAGAACACACCGCCATATTGGGTTGGTTTACGATGATGATGGTTCGATCTTGAATTCACAACCTTTCGATTGCAAAACTGAGCACCTAACCACTACACCACGCAGATTCCTTTTCATAGTTACCTTTAATATACTAATTATTATTAGTTCTTCTATTAAAAGACTAACTGACCAACTGAAGAAAATCATGAACGTGTTTATTAGAGAAAAAATAATAGAATGCCAACTCATTGTTATTTTATATAATTATTGTCATTTATGATAGTTTTGGTGGGGACTCTCCCGTATGAGGAATAAGGGGCTCAGACCCCTTGACAACAGTTGTCGCTCCAAAGGGCTGGCAAATAATCGTCTCAATAATGTAAAACCAAATACACCCAAATGTTTGCATGTTTGTACTTGTAAGTATGTAAAAGGACGATATATTGCACGGGCTGTGATCAATTACCTGATAACGATCTCGACGATGTCACAGCCCAATACCAAATGCGTTGCATCATTTCTTATCACCTTACGGAAGCAGGAAACGATGCTACTGATGAATAATCCCATACGTACATGTATGTATGTGTGTCTGTGTGCGTGTACAAAATCCTGTATATAAACTCTCAGAACTGGCTCTAAAATCGCCATGTTTGCCGAGGATTTGGTTCTCCCATATGTATGGTATGAAGTGGCAGAAAACACAATTAATTCTGTAGAATTTACCATCTGGTGAGAATACTTCCTTACGACAAGGTATTCCACAGTTTCCATTGCAATAAAATACTCTATATAATTGCTGGGAAGAGATGCTGAACAGGTATAAGAAGGATAGGTGGGTATCTAATTAGTTTGATTTTTATAATTCTAAATCAGTGTTATTCATCTTTTACATTGCCAGTCGAAAATATAGACAATGTTAATTCGACTCCCTTTTTGATGTATTTTTATACAAAAGAATAACACCTAATTAAAACAAAAAAATGAAAACGACAAAATTTTGAATCTATACAAATTTTTTGGTATTATGAAGATGCTTTTTATCGGGTTGGGGTATATATCTACTCTGTATACACACACATATATATGTATAATATATAGCTAAGGACCTATGTACATGAATGCACACACATATTATTATGCTGCACTTTACTGGCAACCTTTCCACGTTTTGGCACATAGTTTTGTCCATGCCAAACCTGTACACGACGATTTCCTCGGTATATTTATCGATTCTATCAACGTGAAAAATTGATAAAATTAAATCGAGCTATATAGTGTAGATAGAGCACGAGCTATACCAGATCTGGTCTCAATCAACTGGTTCGGCGCCACCGTAAACATCATCCGATATATGTTATTTGATCACAAAATTATATATGCGCCGTAAATTATAAATTGCTACCGTAGGAAGACGTTTACATTATGTAAAAAAAAAAAAAAAAAAAAACCATTCAGTAGCTAATTATACAGTGTTTTTTTCTCTTTGTGAAATATTCGAGAAATGAAATAGGTAAAAAAAAAATTTCTTAAGGGGGAAAAAAAATTATACGAATACTCAAAACAAATTGCAACGATAAAATGTTTCAAACTGAATTGAAAATTTTACTGACTTACTTCTCCCACGTGCGAGATCTTGGTAAATATTTTCTGTCTTTTGAATTAGGATTAGGAATTCTACTTGCAATATGTCTACATACTATGGTAACGTCCGGGTATTTTATGGCAATTTTATGAAACAAAGTTTTGAACGTTTCCTTCAAGGAAGATCGATTTGTGATTATTAATCTGTTTTTGGCGATTAAGAACACATTTACGACTTACGTTATAGATATCGAGAAATCGTTTTATTCGCCATCAAAATAATATAATTATAATGTAGGTACATTCTTTTTACAGGCCTTGAAAGCGTATTTTATTGAATTTTGGAAAATTACGAGTACTGGCGGTTAAAATTTTGCAATAAATAAAAAATAAAAAATGAAAGGTGGGTAACTACAACATTTTAAACAATCGTGCATTAATATACCGTTAACAGATTACCCAGAATCTGCAAATTTAATCCCTTGAGAGAAAACAGAGAGACTGCATACACGTAAATTTAAAGCGAGAAAAACACGTAGACGTAAAAAGAATAGAAGAAAAATTATACATTACTTACATTCGACTTTTTATTTTGCTACTTCTCTCTCTTTCTCTTTCTCTCCCTCTCTTTTTCTCTCTCTGTCACTCTTACACACTGTCCCTTTCATTTCCCTCACTCTACCATGGGAATCATTTGAAGCTCTTATCCAATGATAAATTGATTTGAAGACACCTGGGTCTAACAATAACTAGACATAAGATCCTTTTATAAGAAGACATCATTAATCAAGGATGATTTTCCTATCATTTACTTAGAAGGTAGGTATAAGAGGCGAAAGAAAAGAGTGAGAGTAAAAAGAGTCACTTTTATTGTGACGGAATTTAATAATAGCTTCACTTTTTTTTTTTTTTTTTTAATAAATAGTTTCCAAGTCATTTCATTAGTTTTTTTTTTCTTTTTCTTTTTTTGGCACACTGACTTTGGCCCTTT
Organism: Ericerus pela; assembly: GCA_011428145.1. Lineage (NCBI taxonomy): Eukaryota > Metazoa > Arthropoda > Insecta > Hemiptera > Coccidae > Ericerus > Ericerus pela. Next base: position 313,724 of record WOFM01000116.1, read on the forward strand.
TCTTGTGGTATAACGAATTACTCGATTTCCACTCGCGATTCTAAAAAGTGTATGTTTAACCGAATATTTTTGCCCCAAATACCGTTTGGTATTTCGTTTCACTTTTTTCTGGATCGGTATATTTAATCTTTTTTAAGGCAATGCAGTTTAAGGTGAGATTTGACATTTTTATGCGGAAGAACAGTTACCAAGGGTGCGCTTCGACGTGAGTTGATGTGGTATGTTTTTGTGTTCAAGTCGAGGGTTTAGAATGACCTTTGAGTGAGAATGAAAAATTCTGATTGATGGTTGAATGCGATTTACGTGCGTGGAAAGAATCGTATAAAATTGTTACTGTGTGCATTTTTACAGTACCTACTTTCACGAAATTCTACAAATTGATAATTATTTTCAAATGGAGGTGATCGATTAATTACTATGGTACCTACTTACCTATTGTTAGTGATTTTAAAGTAGCTATCTCTAATACAGTTAGAGAAATTTTGATACTTATTAGACTTAAATTCGATGACCAATGCTTCTGTCTTAGACTATTATCGAGTATCGAAATTATTGATCCTATAAGCGTTGTATTAGTGTTTTTTGGGGACCCAACTCCCTCAGTTATTTTGTAAACTTAAGTATACTTCCAATATATCTGTTTTTTTGCATTAAAGAATTAAAAATTCGATATCTTAGTTGAATGTGAACCAAAAGATCTTAACATTTTGTCTTTACACCAAAATAATTTTACCAAGTCGAAGCCAATGACTGATTCATTTTCAATTTAATTAGAAACATTCAAACGAGAGGCTAATCTATTTTTACTAATGCCTTTTGCGTTTAAATTGTAGTGGAGTATCCTTAAATTTTATATTCGAAATAACACATTCAAAATATAGCTACCTAACTATCGGATTTTTGTTAAGACAGCATAATTTTTACTGTAAAATAGTGCAGGCTAATTTTATCTTAATGCATAATTATTTTTAAAAATTTGTATAGGTAATCGCTAGAGATCTTGATACGTACCTACGTAATACTAAACCTTAAAAATTTGTACTGCATTTTTAAAAGTTTAAGACTTCTTAAAATTTATTGTGAATAAAAACACAAAAAAAACATTCTTTTCAAAAAGTGCAACCAATACGTATCCATTAAATTCAAGTGTAGAATCGTGATTTCGTTGTTGTTGTTGTTGTTCTCTTCCATCTTATAAGTTACTGTGTTTCGTATAAATTTGACAATTCCTTTCCGCACTTCTCAACCTCGTTCGTCACAAGGTCTCATCAAATCTACACTCAAGAGCTCATTTTACGTGCTTCTAAAATATTAGTTACTCACGAACCTGCTATCATTCTCACTATTTATATACGTATCAATGTATAAGGTTTTTTTTTTTTTTTTTTATAATCACGTTTTGCAAACATGGTAATGGCTATTTATGACGAAAAAGTTACTATCATTGGATTTACAACCAATAGACGCCCAAAGAGCTGCTATATAGAATTCAATAAAACTGTCAGCGCCTCCGGATTGACAGTTGGTTTTCGGTTCGAAAAATCAGGCCAAACTAATTCGAAATCGACGTTTATGATTTTTGCTCATGGGTCTTCGGACGTTTCCTAATGCGAAGAGCTGAATGTATTTTTGAAGAGAAAATAAAAATTAAAAAGTCAGACGCTCCACTGCGATCCAACAGAATTTCGTGATCACGTTGGATTTTATTTAGAAGATAGAATGCTTACTGTATATGCTAAAAATCGTATCGTGCCAAAGAGCATAGTAAGACGGGCCACTGAAAAATAGCCTCTACTCCTTACGAAACAAGTTGAAACTGGACTCAAATGTTGTACTTATTTTGGAGTGGTGAGTCATATTGCCCCTGTGATCCATATAGGGGTTGAAAATTCTATTTAAACCTTAAAGTATTTTAATTTTTATCCCAATTTTCAATCAATCAATTCTTATCGTTCAAATGTCAAACAATTAAGCAAAAAATTTAAACATTTTTATAGGCTTGTTTCAATTTAAATTAAGAAAGAATTAATTATGTTATTTCTAGCCACCTAATGGGTATCTCATTTTGTAGTATAATCACCTCGATTTCATAAAATATATAGGTATACAAAAGGTATATAGTGTTTGAATTTCATTGATTTAGGTGTGGGAGAACTGGGTGACAATAGAGACCTATACTTTGCTACTTGAGTGAAAAATGAGCAATTTTCGACGAGTTACGATATTTGCAGCTCAAGCCGCAGTGAAGTGCTATAATCATACTGGTGCTCGATTTTCAAATTAAATTTTCTGAAACATTGGCCACAAAATATAAATTTACGCTGTTCTTTTCGATGTTTGAAGTAAGGAATTTCGGACTAAGGATCAAAAATGTTTTAGAAGAAGAAAAATACACGAGGTTTGTTTTATTTTCCACGTCGCGTTGACGCATTCTTGTGAGATGAATGTACCAATTTGAAAAATGTATGGACTTAAAAGTAGCAGAATAGCTTCCCTTGATGTCACCCCGGGGTCATTTTTTTGACAGACGGTGATAGTGTTCAGATTCTTCCATCAAACCGATCACACAGGTTTAATCATCATGCATGCGCATGTTTTGTAAAAAATATTCTTCACAACTCGAACAGAGTGTGAACGATCTCAACCTGTGCAATTACAAGGCTAAGCACATATTTATTGCAGCTTTTAAATTTTTATGTCATTGTGATTGAAAACTGAACGATTTACAATAATTGATACCTTGGAGCATTTAAAAGAAAAATTTTTTGATAAATTGCCTGCTTGTGTTGCAAAAAATGATTTTCTTTATCTCTCACTTCGTGAAAGCTAGTCACCATTTGCGATACAATATCAATAATTTTGTTTGAAAAATGTTCATATTTAGGTAATTATTGTGTTTGAATTTCATTCGTTTTACTGTGGTGGAACAGAGCAATAGTATTTTACACACCGAGGTTCAAAAGTGAGTGTTCACTTGCAGGAGAAAGTTTGTAAAACAAGCGCAATGAGTGAGCAATTCGTGAGTCATGTAAACTCACTTTTGAACCTCGTTGAGGAAGATATTTTCTACAGTTAATGATTAGAAAGCAACAGAACGTCAATTCAGTGCCTCGTAAATAATCTTAGTGATGGGTGAAGCACTTTCAAAATGATAAAATATGGTGATCATACTACTTTCAGCATCAGAAACTGGGTTGCTATAAGCTTGTGTAGAGAGTTAGTCTATTATACAGGTGTTTGGAGGTGTGAATCCCAATTAATGTTTATTTTTAATTTTTTTTGTTATGTATTATTTCCATTAATAATTTTGATATGGTGTGAGGTTAGGTGAATTTTTTTAATATTATTGAAATAAAAATAAAAACATTACCAGTAAGTTCTAATTCATTATTTCGATATCAGTTTTATATATTAACATTGAATCAGAAAGAAAGTTGAACTTATAATTTCAATGTAAAAATTTTTACATTGTGGCAGCATTACTCTTTACATCTGGGTTAAGCTTCGCTTAATAAAAAAGGCTACCCTTAGCTTGCAAAATATCAGTGTAAACATTGCCTTTCTGATAATGTATTATAAAAAATAAATAAAACCTATAATATTATGGGATACTGTAACCATGGCGTATAATATTTTAACAAAGAAAACATAATTTTATTATATTACAAAAAAAAAAAAAAAAACTGGTAAGGAGGTAATTAAATATTAAATATTGAACAAACTTCATCGTTCTCTTTATTAATAACTTGTTAAACTTCCAAGTGGTCAGAAATGTTAGTGATTACTCCTGCAGGTTCTACAATAATATCAAAAACGTCCAAAATTTAGCCTTGTATGAAGAATGTAATTTCTGTGTGTTTCAAAACATTTTGGAAAGCAGTAAAAAAACAAGAATTTGTTCTATAGAGAAGAGGAGTATTTATACAAATACCTATACATATTAGATGCAGAAAAAATTTTAAGGACGGGAAGTGAGTTTACACTCCCCCATTTTTGCGCCTATGAGGAGATGAAATCCTTGAATGTTACGGAAGAAGAGGAGAAAAGTGAAATAGCCGAAAGTGTAAAAACGCCTCCCCAGGAAACTGGTATCCAAGTAAATTGGATCTTTGAACAAGTTTTGCAGAAAAAGTGATGATGTCAAATTAGTGACTGTAAAAACGTTCGCGTGAAAATTTCTTAAGCCCATGTAAGTTCGACGAAAATAGATGACGTGGCACTAAGCACGAGTAACTGCGCAAAAATATCGTTACAACTATGTTGAGCGAGATTTTTGGTCGAATTAGCTGCCAAAAATACACTTCTAAACCTGAAAACGCTTCAGTAATCGGACACCTTTTTTCAAGTAGGTATAACAAATATTCAGCCTACGCCGTATTTACAGCCTGTAAACTAATCGCACATATCGTACGGTACTCGTCTTCATGAAGAAAACCGCAAAAAAAGAAAAAAAGAAGAAAAAAAAGGAGAATTTCATTTTTTTGGCACCATCGTCGAAAGTGATTAATTCAGCACACCGCAGCAGTCGACAAACAGATCGTGAATTTCGTGCTCGACGTAGGCGCTAATTCACCACGCTCCGGTACACATAACCGAATATTGCCTATCTGCGTGAAAGAAAAATACTTCAAATAGGCGGGTGAAAAAAAAAAAAAAAAAAAAAAATTACTCATAATTCACGAGCTGAAAACATTATTTCGTGGATCTTGGCCAGCAAGATTACAATCTAGTCTACGTTAAAAACCTTTTTCTTTTCTTTTTTTTTTTTTTTTTTTTTTTCTTAAATTTTTATATAGACCTACGAAATGGCTCTATAGCCTGCAGCCTGAGGCGTTCACATCTTATTCAATTTTCAAAAACCACCTTCTCATTTATACTTTTAACACCAACTGGGTAGGTACCCTGTGCCCGTTCATATATTATGCGCTCGATAATTTCGATATCGTATCGCTATCACCAACCGTGTGTCTAGCTGCAGTCTAGGCTAACTGCTATTTTAATATCGTTTAGAATTCGTTAAAAATTAAATCCGCACAATGTAAACGTCGTCGACTTTATGTTTGCACACGTAGGCACCAGCTTATAAAATGTAATTTAAGCTTTTTCTTCTTCTTTTTCTTTTTCTTTTTTTTTATTTATTTATTTCGTAGTGCCATATGGTAGGACGCTGCTGCTTATGGGCTACAGTATTATGTTTTATACGAACGATGATTGATTTATCAGAAATTCAAAATGAAAATATTGTACGACATCGTGACAAGAGAAACCTGGACGTTCGTCTTTCAAAACCCTTCAGCCTATAAGCAACACGTTTTTCAATGCCTGGTAGTTGTAATTCCCATTTTCTGGCGTATATGCTATGCAAATAACAATATTATATAGGTATGTGTCTATCGAATGATTGACAGAAAAATGATGAGTGTGCCACTATACGATTATACGCGTTGCGGCCGTAAAACGTTGAAATCGATTTGTAATGAATTAAGTAAGATGAGCTATATAAGCCCACATCGATTTAATGTAGAGCCTAAGTTATAGAGAAAACGTTTGCTGCGAGAAATTCTTCGTGTAATAATTCATCAAGAAGACGGATGATGTACAAATTAAAGAGATTTTTTTTTTTTTTTTTTGTCGCTACTTTTTCTCCTTCTCGTTCGACCATTTATTGTGGAGCGATGTTTTTATGACGACCATTTTTCAATGTAAATGTTAGCGAATCGCAACCAAGAAGATGACGCTTTGTTCCGGAAGCGACAATAAAGCGATTCTAACAAACGGGTAGTTCGTGAAAAGTTCGACGAACAAAGTGCCATTTAGATTATAGAATTTTGGATAAGCTAACGTAATATGATAACTCATCTGCTGCAGAAGGAAACGAACTATTACCACGATTAAAAATAGTTGTTTTCAGCATTGAAAATGCTTCTCCAGTCAATTTGTATAAAAGTGTCCGCTACCCAATTTTTACTAATGTTTCATGCGTGAAGAGTAAGAGAAGGGGTAGATAACGACGGTAAAAAAGGTGGAAGGAGAAAATGGTAATGAAAAATAAAGTGGAGATGGTAATGTTGTTTCGTTGTTTACAGAGTAAATATGAAAATGAAAGAAAATGAAAATTGAACATTTTATTTAATTATTTATTTAATTATTTTTCAATGTTCTCCTCCCGTTCTTACAAAATGTGAAACCTGTGAATTTTTTTGGTTTTTTTTTTTTTGGTAAACCTTTGACTTCATATAATAATAGTACTGAACCAGTAAAAAATGAAGATTTTTGGTTAGACAAGCCGGCTCTCAGTAGGCAACCACTGGGTATCACTTGACTTACTACGTTTAAGTACATTATCATTGTGAATTTAAGGAATGGCTATATTAAATGTATTCTAAATTTGTAAACTCAAGCGAAACATCGAAAGTACATACAAAGTACACTATGGTTGCCTACTTTTACGTTGGCATGTCTTGACATGAAAAAGTACAATGGGCTTATGGAGTTTTACTGGTCCAGTATTACATAGCCAAAGTGGAAAACTAATATAATAATTATGTATAATATGTTAGGTACCATCAATATACATAATTTGTCAAAACTAATAAATTGAATGACAATTTTTGATTTAAGCAGGCAATTCTAGAAATGACCAACGCATGTACTTGATAATATCATTCTTGACTATTTAATAGTATTGACTGAAAATGCTAAATATAAAAATTACATCTAAGACAAAATTAGAAACTGATTAATCAGTACTAATATTTTTAATTGTTTTTTTTGAAAGGTGGAAACACACCTCATATTTGTATAAGTGGCGGTAGGACTTTACTGGGAGATTAAGTACAAATCTTTAGAAAATCTAAGGGTGTGAGACCGGCATTTTGGAGATATAGGGACTTATTCTCGTGCTCCCTGTCATGTTTTAAATGTGTTTTTTTATAATTTATTTTTTATCATCTATTATTTATTTTTTATAATTTATTTTATTCAGATTGTTTTAAATACGATGACCCTAATTCTTTAGTGGCAGGTTATAAGTGAGGTGGTTTTTTTAATATGCCTTTATCTTAGTGAGCAACTGATTGAGGTAGGCAATTTTTTTTATATGGCTTTATCTTACTATAAGTGGTTATCTATGATAGGTTATAAAAAGAGAGTTTGGGGGTTAAGCTTCCCATCAAAAATAAAATCAATCGAGTACTAAAAAAAAAAACTAGGTTAGAAAAAAAAATCAAATAAGCAGAATACAAAAAAAAAGTCACAAAATATGATGTTGTGACGAAGTGGCTGATTTATTCCAAAACTTGATTACCTTTCACTAATACACTATTTAGACGTCCGCATGGTGAGTGTGCAATTTTTTTTATTTTCTATCCCTTCATCTATACTGAGATAGTAGGAAGTTTAGGTTTGTTTAAAAATAGAAAAAAGAGTGGTTTAGGGAGCAAATCCCCTCATTATGATAATGTAAATTTTAATGGAGCTGCGTTTTACTGTGCTTGAAAACGATGAAAACAACTATGGAATACCTTGTCATGAGAGATATTCTCACCAAAAGGAAATTCAACAGAATTTAAGCGTGTTCAGCCACTTCGTACGTAAGTACAGGTAAGCCAGAACCAGACCAAACACTGGCGATTTTAGAGCCGGTTCTGAGAGTTTATATACTGGTTTTGGCACACGCACACAAACACACGTATGTAAGGTAATACGTATGTTAGTGAGAATGGCCAGGTCACATCATCCCCTATCGAGATAAGAGATGTCTGGCCAGTTCGTGTATGAATTGTGACGTCATCGTACTGTGTCACGATTCAGTACTTGTACATTACCTGCAAGTACATGCAGGTAATTACGATCGAACGAGTTTCGTGTGTTTAACGTCATATAGACGAATAATTGGCCTTTTGAGGCGGCAACTGTCGTTGAGGGGTCCGAGCCCCTTTACCTCATACCAGTGAGTCCCCACAACAACCATAAATAAACATTGCTTATATTCGAAATCTGTCAAAACTCGTTCGGATCAGTCAGTCAATAGTATTTATTCAAAACACTTCTTGACAAAATTGCTTTGACTTAGTCAAAAGTAGGATTAAATTTTTATTCAGTCACTAACTGTTTTAACTGAATAAAGGCTTTTCCGTCAGTTAAAACTTGTTTTAACTAGTCAAAACTAATTTCGTCAAAAGTGGTTTGGAATAGATAGTATCGACTGATTTAAACTAGTTTTGACGAATTTTGAATATTAAAGATAACATAATATGCAAACCGTGGGTAATCACTAATCTGACGGTATACGTTGTGAGTCTGGATTTATCGTTGCAACATGCAGCGACAAAGTAGATTTTGAGTTGGGGCAAGTGTTGTATAGTGACACATTGTGTAAAATGACACAATGTACAAATGTCGAGAACTATTAGCATTACCTACATTAAATTAAAACTTAATATTCATAGATGTATATCGAACATATCCAAATATCAACAATCCATTATTTATAATTCATATCAGTTCTATCGCAAAAAGTCTGTTTAGAGCCATGCAAATTAAACGATTTATAAATTGTAATTTTCGTTTTCTCACAATTTTTTAAGAGGTAAATAAAAAAATTTATTAACTTACTGATTTGTCCCTGCTACATCAAACGACAGTATCAATTTTAGAATTGATTTATATTATGTTGCATGAATTCCAGATCACTGAAGACGAAAATACCGAGTGTTGTAAAGTGAAACACTGGGCATGTTGTAAAATGACTCAACAGAAAAAAACTTCTAAGATCAAAATTTTAACTTGATATTTTTTTTGTTTGTAACTCATTTTAGACTCATACATAATTAGTATTTGTCGCATATGTCACAAATAAAGCCGAGATAGTGGAAAAGGAAAACTCAGTCAACATATTACATAGATAATGAGTTGGTAAATTTAAATAATTTCATTTTTCACAAATATTTCAGCAAATTTTTGTAATAATTGATAGACTAGGTAAACTTAAATAACTTGGTTTCAGTCCTAATTAGTTTATTTTTTTTAAATTTATTTTCATATGACGTGTCACGTAACAACGCTGTATAGTGTCACTTAACAACACAGGTGTTATAAAGTGGCACACTCAAAATAATTGTGAATGCATATGGATTGGAAGTCAGACTTTTTCAAGTTTACTTTGTAGATCTTCGCGTTACCCACCAAACGTTTTTTGTTACATCCAAATCGAATTAAAATTTACTGAGTTAAAGTAAATTGAAATTTTTTGTGTCGCTTTACAACGCTTGCCCTTAAGTGGTTGGCTAAAGTTAATTAGGTACCTATGAAAGTAATCCATCGGATCGTATGTTATCTGTACAGAATATGTGAATGATGAGAAAATAATTATCAATTGGTCTGGTACAAAACTCAAGTATTCTTCATAGCAGCCTATTTACGGGGAGCAATTTCATAAAGATGAAGAAACTGCAACGTTGTTCGACTTCCGAAATACACCATCAAATGATCGCATGCTGCAGTTTACTAATGTGATGAAAAAAAAAAGTACAAAAATAATTTTCAATTACAATCTTGCGTGTTCCACCTAAATTGCATAAGTATATGAGCCTCTATTGTGACTTGTCTATTCGAAGTGAAAATAAAAATTGTGTTCGTGTGTGTATACACACATAATCGCTTTCCCATAATAATTGCTTACCTGCCACACATACTAAAAAAAACGAAACATAGGTACCGCCATTATCAATAACCAGACGATCGCATCTGTCGATGATCATCAGAACCACTCTTCAGTAGTTCGCCCAGCTATAAGTACATACATAATATCCACGGGTACAGTGTGCATTTCGACTGAACATCCACACCATTATGAAGCCGCCACTTTTCATATCTTGATTAAAGAATCAATGATGGGGCCTATATGGTATGTACGAACAGACATACTTTTTTCTCACTTTCACCAAATCGTAGGCTATACATCGGATCTGGATTTTTGAAAAATCCTGACTCATTATCGACTCTTATCGCCAGCAATTTACTTTGTTTTCACTCAATTAGGCTGATTTGGTGGCGAGTACGTTGAACTTTGGAAATTCAGTGGCTTCAGTATAGTCTACCGAACGAAAATACCTTCTCGGTTTGTGGATGGAATTTTTAAGATTTTACTCGACAAATACGTGTTGACTGATTTGCTCCCATTCGCTTCCATCAATTTGACCAAAAACAAATATCACTTTACGGAATCGTTCTTTTTTTCTTTTTTAAATATTTCAATTATCTATTTTAATTTGACTTCTGGAGCAGGATGCTAATGACTGTAATCAACGAGTGAAGAAAAAGAATTTTGAAAAGCGATAGTCATCACATATTAACATATTTAGGTACATTTATGTGGTTTTGGAATACGAAAATATACATGAAACGAACATAAATCGCCGCTAATAATTCCAACAAGGCGTAAACTGTTGGTGTTTCTCTCTCTCTCTTCTTGAAATTAAGTTGTTAAAGAGACACAAGTTTCTCATGTTTACGGATCAATGGCACCAGCGAAGCAAGGGTACAGATTTCGGTGATGTGCTACGTATATAACACCAAACAGTGGCATTTTGTCTTCCTCTTTCTGTAAAAAAGAATTTAGTATTAGTCACCAGCATGGGCATTGATAAGTTACCTACTTTTCTCAAATATTCAAAAAAGAAAAAAAAATTGATGCAGCTAATTTTATATAGAATTTAATGATTATCTGATGTATACCCGTTTTTAGTAAATTCGTGCGAATTAAAAGCTGAAAAATAAAATATTTGAAAGAAAATTCTGTCGGAATTAAGTAAAGTACCTTATAACTACTCAGTCTATTTCATCTTGATAGAAAAAAAGTTATAATTCAAAAAAATTAACTAAACTGAGAGGGAAAAAATAATTTCTGAAGATGTTATAACACTATCTCTTTTTGATGAAGGGATGTTACAACACCCATCTTCTTCATTTTTGAACAAATTTTTTCAGTAGGTGCCAAATTTTAAACAAAAAATCAACTTGACTACCGACTTAATTGCAGAAAATTTGGCACCAACTAAAAAGTCTTGTTCAAAAAAGAAGTATTGTTAAATAACATCCTCAATCAAAGAAAGATGGTATAGTAATATCTTCAGAAATTTTTTTTTTTTACTTTTCAATTTCTCTTTAAGTTCATTTTTTTATTTCTGGTTTATCTTTTTTCGAAGTTGATTTTATTTTTTTGAAAAAAGTTTCATAATTTTTCAATATTATTAGTTTCGATGTTCTAAGTATGAAAAAAATGAGTCAAATATAAATTCGGCCATTCTGCCTATGTACCTTTTAATGTTCCCTCAGATTTGTTTGATTCAGAATTATTTCATGTCCACCATACTGGTTCTGTAGTTTTTTAAATACTGAAAATCTGACAGCAGATTCGTAACGAGCAATTAAAAGAACTCTAAAAGATGCCAATTTTCACAAAAATTGATCGAATTTACGTAAAATCTTTTCCTATTTTTAAGCTGAAGAAAACAATAGGTCATATAAATATTACACATGTTGAACAACGAAGAAAAACTGTATTTGGTTAAAAAAAAAAAAAACAAATAAACAAGTTGTCAGATCACAAGTGATGAAATTACTTGTCGTAATTGGAGAAAAAAAGGTTAAAAATGTTAAAATGTTATATGGCCGATAGTATGACTGTAAGAATGGCAAAATTCAGTGATGTTTAAAGATAGATGTATTCTATATTTGGAGAAAAATGAGTCAGGTCAGGCTATACAGTATTTTTCGGAAAAAAAGAGAATATTATGACAAAAATTTTAAATTTTCTAGGGAAAAAAATGGTTTTCAAATAGTTTTTTAGCGTCGCAGAAGAGAAATAGTAAGAAAAAAGTGTGTAAAAATAGTTATTTGTATACAATTGTATAAAGTAGGTGATTTTGATCCGAGTGTGAATTTTCCAACATGAGCCAAAGGCAAGTGATGCAAATCACACGAGTATCAATCACCTATTATATATATCCATGGGTGACACGCTATTTTTTTCAACATCCCCTCCTCCTAAAAACAAAAACAAAATTTAGATAAATAAATATTTTGGCGCAATTGGCAAACATGTCAGTGCAAACTATCACCTCCTCCTCAGCCAGACCTCACGGCCTAGTTGGTAGGGTGCTAACTTGATAACTCAGATGTCAGTGTTTTGAATCCCCTTAAGTAACAGACTTTAAAAGTAAAAATTTAAAATTTAAAGATAAATAAAAATAAATAATTAAGGAGAATGACGATGCACAGGCCAAATGCTTCTAAGGACCGCAGTGTATAAAGTAACGCATGCGCCGAAGATAAATTAAAGACCAACATATAAAGTAAGGACTTTATACATAGGTTTTAAATGGTTCTAAAATCGCCTGCCTTATGCTTCATCAAGGTTAGTATAAAAATGAAGTTTATCAGCAGATATTCCAAAAAATAGTTTTCAATGAAAATTTGGATACTAAGAGTACGAAGAAAACAAAAAGAGAGTAAAGTGCTCTTTTTGGACCAAGAGAGTTCTTTTTTTTTTTTTTTTTTTTTTTTTATATACAAAAATAGAGTACCTAAATACTCTAAAGACGAGTACATCTGTACACCTTGCAGAGTTCACCCACCTCCAAAACTTTTTTATAACAGGCTGTTCTTTTTGGAAAAGTATGGAACTCGTTCTCCAAAGAAGCTCTACTATTGGTCCAGATGGAACTTTAACACTTTTTTAGTTCTCGAAAAATGCAGAATTTTCTGACCCGACCCAACGTGTAGGTACTATTTTGGTTAAAATTTCTCATAAGATATGTTCACGATCGTGTTTCATAACATATTATGCTGTGGGAGCTTTTCTATAATAGTTTCTGCTCATAAAAATCTACCCACTTTAATTGTTCAATTTAAAGATATAAATTTCTTTAGTTTTTGTCATTTCGCCAAACTCACTCATTAAAATGTTGCTTGAATTTCGCTGCAGTGGGGACCTCTGTCTACTTCAATGAAGAAGAACCCATTCTCAATCACGTGGTGGTTAATTTTTCGAAGAACTTCTCATTTAATTTTTTTTTAGTTGTAATTTTAATGAACAGAAATATGAGTACATGTACGATACATTAATACTCTCGTAAAAATGCCAAGCGCAAAGTGTATTCAGCTTTAAACGGTTCACTGCTGTGTTAGCGTTCGAAATGGCCTAAGGGTTGATTTTACACTAACCTAGAAATCGGCGTTTATGTCACCTACATAATTTCGATAATGTTGTATACACGTCGAAACACATCCTGCACATACCTGACTCACCTTGTTCAAAGGTATATCTGTACTTACCAAACAAAACGTACAAATAGCGAGGGAACACAGAAAGACAGACAGACAGATATAGATAGACAAAAAGAAAAAAACGTAATATATGTTCATAATAATCGTAAATATTATTTCAGATCTCGTAGAAATTGCAAAGATATCTTCGTTCACCTGATTTTGCTGCTTGTAATTAACCTTGAAATTAATAATATTTCTAATAGTAGGATACGAGTTATTCCGGTAACTGTCGCGAGTGTATTCATTGAATAAAATGATTTATTTGCCAAAATTTTATGTCATCTTTGTTGGACCAATTCCAAGCGTAACTGATTAAACCTGCTCTCAAAATATGTTTTAATTTTTTTTATTATCTCTCGTTGGGTATACTGTCTTCAATCGACGATTACGAAATATTTAGAAGAAGAAAAAGAGGGGAAAAAATTTGTAAACGAGTTATAGAAAAATAAATCAATATTATGAAACTGGTTATGCTATTGGAAAGGAAATTAAGTTACTTAGTTTTGAATTTTACTAATCAGTAGTAAAATTATGAAATGACTTTGGCGAAAAAATAATAAAATTTTTGAAGCGGTACGTATCTATTGAGATGCAAATAAGTAGAATTTTTTGCGAGGCGCCATCAGGATAAGTACCGTTTATTTATGACGTTCTTTTCGTCCAATTTTTGTGTTTGTAGCCTACAAAAGCATAATATGACATAGGTTTAGTCACAATGTTTACTGAATTTGTCCAAAAAAAAAAAAAAAAAGTAGAAGTTGGATTGCTAAATGACCGGAAAATCTCAACAGAAGATGCGCTCATGTGAAAGAATAAAAAAGTTGACATTTGAACGAGTGAACAATTCCTTCAAAAATTCAGAGTAAAACGTGAAAATGTTCAATGTAGATTCTGAGGATAATATTAATTTAAATAAATGAAAATAACGAATGATTAATAGGTATGAATAGGTATTCGTTTTTTATGAGTATACGACAATGATTATGTAGCTCTAGTTACTAAAAATCCCGACCCCCACAATTTGTACTGAATTTTTTTAGAAGCGTTTGAACCTCTTGAAACTCGGTTACCTTCGAGTATTTTGAAAAATATAAAGCATAGGTACAAAATACAAGTTTAAAATAAAAATTATTTATGACTTTAATAAAATCAATTATTATAATTCTAACAGTTTTGTTCATTGCACTGACCTCGCTCCACAAAACTGCCATGAATCAAGATACTTCAAAACCAATTTTGTCCCAAAAATTTCCTGTTTTACCTTAATTTTTATCTAATTTGCCTGTACTATTTGGGGGACAAAAATTGAAAGCAAATACTCGTGTCAACATTAACCGGTGCCATGACGCGCACACACATAACCACACACCTACACATCATGTAACACACACAAGTGAGAGTTACAACTGTACGAGTTACGCTTATGCAAATCTAACAACTGTAATTATCATTCAGCCCCTACTGTAGACCGAGCACTGAGATGTTTATACATCAAAAAATTACTACATGAACTTTACTTAGATACATAGAGTTGTTGGGTGGGTCTCCTAGGGTAACATACTGAAAGTTGCACCCTCTGAAATGTTCTTATGAAGCAAAACTACCCAACCATCCTCCACCATTAACCATTATCATCCTCGCCATATTCACAGTGGACTTGTTATGAAGTACAAAACTATGGAGGCAAATGGAATGATAAGGAGTTATGGAAAGTGGGTGGACGGATAGCAAATAGTTATAATAAATGTACTTACTGAATTCACTAATATTATATAATTTTAATACTTAGAATGATAATTTTATTTCGAGTTATATTTCACGTATTATTATACTTGATGCTATGGAATATAATATTCACTGGAGAGTGGTTCTTTTAAAGACTCTCTACGGTGGAAGGAAAGCACTGGAAAAAAAATGAATAGAACAATTTTTGTAGGAAATTTTATGCAAAAAAATTTTTCACGAGTCTATTTTTATCAAAAAATATAAAATTAGGGGAAAAAAAGGATGTTGCGAGAGTAATTCACTGTTTGAATTATCTCAACAAATGAGATAATTTCTGAATATTATCTTTTATTTAGATTAAACTTCAAGTTATTAAAAACACATTTAGATTATAACTTATTACTAAAACTTAATAATAGCGAGACCTGATATCCATAACATCGAGTATGGACCTTAACGTTTCTACTCGACTGCTAGTTCAGGAATGAATATGTCTTCGAATAGAAGACAAGACATCACCTTTGTTTCCTTTGTTATAATCAAAAATGGCCGACCAAAAAGGTGGTGTGACATAGAACATCCACCAAATATGATGACACTTCATTATCAGCATATATGGTGGTGTTCGTCTGTGGGAAGCAAGGTTTAATATAGACAGCTATTATTCCAAGAATTAGGAATAATAGTTGTCCATATTTCATTCGACACGTTTTTGTAGACAAACTGAATCGTCTGCAAAAACAGGATGGAACAAAGGAGAATAACTGAATTTTGGGGGTTAAATACCTATAAAAATTGCAAGAAGGTTAAAGGGTGTAACTTTTACTCTACTTTTAGGGGACTCACCCTACAACCGTACGTATCTAAAGTTTGTGGATAAATTTTTTTGTTTTTGTTCGTAAGATTTGACTACTAAAATATTTGGAAGAGGTTTTTTTTATTTTTTTTCTCATTCACTAATATTTACACCACTGAAGTTATAAAAGTGTATGTTTCTCTACTGGACTAGTTTCTGGCTGGATGCGTCGAGTCAAAATTGAACGGACTTTCCATCTATTTTATCACCAACATACATATCATTGTAGTATTTTCTTCAAAAAAGCTGACTAGACCTTCTCGCTCCTTATTATTAGGTTTTATAAAAGCAATTAGGCGCAAAAAATAGGCGTGAGTTCCACCGGGAATTTACTCGCCAAAGATTGATGCGTAATCATAATAATAGTGTGGTTGTGCGTGTGCGCAACGCACAACCACGCACCCATACATCACGTGTAAGAATTACAGTCACACGAACCTGACAATTTTAATTCTCGTTTAGATCCTACCGTAGACACCACCGAGCGCTAAGGTGTTTACGCATCAAAAAGAAAAGTTGTGGTCACATACCTACCTAAGTCGACAAATTTGTCGTGTCGATAATAATTTAGTTTGCTGCCACGAATTCGACAAGATAATGTGAAAATTATTAAAAATCATAGGTGACTACTTGTTTGTTTGCATCTATCGCTTCGTGTAATTCGGTAGCTGCTAAAGTATTGGTTTCTTTTCAATAAGCTTCTTCCATACCAACAAACGTATTATAGTGCCTACTCCTAGCGGATCGTCTGCGTAGAATACGTACGGAGAAAAAAGGTTTACATGCGCCATGAAATGTGATACCTGCACTTGAGTGTAAATCTCGCGAGAAAAGTGCAGCATCGATCAGCATTATAAAGAATCTGTGTCTATAGGTATACGCTCTGTATACATGTTATAGGTTATATACTTGGATTCTTTGCGACTTCAGTCCATCCGTCGCATCGCCTGAACGATATACCTATCCGTGATTATACCTGCGGTCACACAAAAATGCCAAAGATAAAGCTTCGTATCATCTTTTCACTTTACCTATGGAAACGACATTACTTGCTTTTCCTATATCATAATTTTTCGACACAAACGTCTGCAGTTGCGGTTCAAGGTTGAATTTGAATTTTTTTATATTACTTTTTTTAAATATTACATTTTATTCAACGTTGGGGAAAAATTAACATTATGAAAAGTGAGCCGCCAGCTGGATTTCGATAAAATTAGGATGTACACTGTCACTATAATGTATTTATGCACACCCAGTGCGCCGTGCTTGTGTCTTACGATAGATTTTCGACGACAATATTCTCAGCGAAAATTATATCTGCGTATAAAATCAACTTAATGTAAGTATAATATGACGATTTTTTAAACGAAAATATAAATAATAAAAAAGCCTCACAAGATGTAAAATTTTGGTAGGTAGGTACCTAGTTCATGTAGGATATTCACAACACGAGTGCTTTTGACATGTTACAAATTTGGTGTAAGTTAAGTTATGTCAACGAGGATGAATAAAGTCAACTTCTTTAGTTTATGACGTTAATTATTTACCTACCTGATGGTACAGACTGGGTACCAGCATTTTGAACGTTAATGGGTGTAAATTTTATTACGAGACGTGGTTCAACTTGTGATGAAAGGACAACCATCGAGTTTCTCCTTTAAATGTATTTTCGCTATTCAATGAAATCTGAAAAAACAGATGGGCTGAAAACGAATCTTTGAAGGAATTATTTTTGTGAACTAAATCACAAGCATATGGGCATCTAGATACTAGGTACTGCAGACCCTCATATTTCCGGAGACTATAAATTAATTTACTTGTAATTATTTTACTGACCATTGTTCTAGGATCTTGTACTTATTTCCTACACTGTGTTTTAAAACACGTATGGATCCACATCAACTTCTGGATCACCTTTACAGTGACGAATGTAACTGTACAGTGCACAATAATGAGAACATTGGCAGGTACCATAATCGCTTACAAATCTAATTGAACGATGTCATACCTAAAAAACATGTTATTTTTGTGATTAGCTCAGCCTTAACATTGCATTGACATGTACTACAAGTTGGTAGACTATCATAGTTGTATAGGTTCGCAAAACTCACCTAGACAGAGAGCATGTAATGTCTTTTTACTCGCAATGCCTTATGAAATCTTTCTCATTCGGTAAACACTGTCCAACTCTCTGCTGTTATCATTTTTATTTTCCTCAACATTTCTTTATAATTTTATCAGTAAATACGCGAGTGATTAACAAAAAAAGAAGCGATTATCCACGAATTTGTACTTCCGTGAAAATAGAAACGAGCATTGAAAAAATGTCTTAATTTTGAATTTCACAATAGGTATCTCACGTCAAAAGATATTAAAAAGTATACTGAACTGTCAAAATGTTATATTAAAACTTATATTGGTATTTAAAACTGATTTTCTTGTTAACAACGACATATTTCGGAATCAAGGTTGTGGGGATTAGACCATTACTCGTATGAGGAAATAGGCTCGGCCTATCAACGACAGTCGTCACCTTCGGTGACAATTATTCGTGCCTTGCACGTTAAACCACAATACAAATGTATGTTTGTTTGTACTTGTCTATTTTTGCAGATAGACAAGTTACAAATCTTGGACCATGACGAATCGATAGATAATCATCTCGGCGATGTCACGGACTGGTACGAAGATGCATTCTCCGTACTTTACCGTTACCATGACAACTGTAAAGTACGAATAAATTATCTACACTATACTTATGTAAAAGTTACATAGGTGTGTATGTGTGCATGTAGGGAGCCGGCTATATAAGACGAAAAAATCATAGACTAAATCGCCAGTGTTTGCCGAGGTCTTGGCTCCCTCATACCTTTCTGGTATATTGGCATAAACACGCAAACTGTTCTGTTGAACACCTTCTTTGTTGGTTTTACTTCCCACGACGTAAGGTATTCCACAAAGGTCATTCATAGAGAATTGTGAACCACTTAATGATTTAACAAATTATATTCAGCCTCATTCTCAATCACCATAGATTAAGCTGGGAACTTGATAAAACCACACTGATTCAAAATTTTTATCTCATTTCTAACCAGATCTATTTTCATTCGAGCTTTCAGAACTGTCTCCTACAAAATTACATTTTTTGTGGCATGATTCTGTTCAAAATTATCTGTGAGATATGCACTAAAATCTTCATTTTGCATGTCAATTAAAATGACAGTGAAAAAGGCGCAACATAATTTGCATGATAAATTTATTACATTAATGCCTCGCGAATTTTTAGTGCAGTTCTTTCACTGGCCTACTTAATCGTCTACACCATACCGCATTTTTCAGCCCAATATATATGCAAACTATGGCTGGTGCGTGCCACTCCTGAAAGCTGTGAAATTTTTCAATATTGTGTATCTTTGTATGGCTTTATTTATGGGTGCCTTAGTACGAATGACTTCGTTCACCGTATAAAAAAGTTCAAAAAAAATATTCTCAGCCACTAAAAATAGTCCGGTGCACATTTCTCAACGGTCTTATATAGAATTATTTTGCAAACGTTGCATAATTCTAACAATTTGGCTATCTTGAACACAGTTTTTGCCTAAAATTCGTGTTCACAGCTGCAGTTTAAGAGCAAAATTTCATAATAATTCTGTCAATATTTTTATGATAGCTAGGATTTGAATTCAAAATATAATTTATCAGACTCGTAGGTAGGATTTACCTCCAGTGTCCGGAGCCTTTACGAACTGAGAGAACAATTTCGCGAGCTGTGTATGCTAAAAAGTTTTTTTATGTGCCGATCATAAGTGGAGTGTTATGTTTTTGAAGGGGTGAAGAAAGACCCTGTAGCCCAATGTACATATGTTGAATCTACCATTAAAAAAAAAAAAAAAGAGGAAATATATACTCCATATTCAGTGCTTACCTACTTTACTGTCTCAGGGTACATAGTTTCATGAGAAGTGTTTTTTTTTTTTTGGGCGGGGATCAACCCAACAGCTTTAAAATAGATTTCACAAATTTCTGACCATTTAATTTAGAAAATAAAGTTCCGACCATCTCATTTTGCGTACCTACATACTACAAAATCTGATGAAATTTGATACGAAAAAAGTCTGTCTATATGATGCATATTGTTGTTAGTAGCTTGGATAGCTTACTATTCAATATATATAGGATAACTTACTATGTTATCCATGTTAGGCATCTATACCGTTGAATAAATTACTATTTTATCGGCAAGAGAAGATGAAAACAAGACCTTCGAAGGAAGATCCTGGAATCGTGTGAAACTTTTTTTTTTTCATGTAGATATCTATAAGTATATACGCGAGTTTTTTTTTTCCTCCTTCACACTCTTGATCCTATTATTTATTTTTTTTTAGAGTCGTACATTTTGGTTTATATTCAATAATTCTATATAATTGGGTTCACGAAGACGATAATATTTTAATTAGGTATACCTTTTCTTAGATTGCTTTATCACAGTTGTGCCACTCGATTAGATTTTTGTTATATCTATGGTATTCAGGTACATATGCCGAGAGCATTGATGTTATGATTTGAGATAATTAAACTAAATTCTGTATCGAACATTATTTCCGACGAATTTCTGCGAACTTCCCCCCTCCTCTCGGTAATGAACGTAATGAAGGTCCATTAGGTTTCATTTTTCGTATAACTTGTACACCTGCGCTAGTTGATCAACTTTTTTAGTTATGAAATTTTTTGGGATAAAATGCGAGAAAAAGTTTTCTAGGAAATAAATTCTATCCAAAAAATATTTTAGTCCAGTTATTTCTTCAAAAATTGGCCAAGAAATTTATTTTTATACCACGTTAAGCTGTTTATGAGACGAAAAATG
The DNA here is from genome assembly GCA_011428145.1 of Ericerus pela. NCBI lineage: Eukaryota > Metazoa > Arthropoda > Insecta > Hemiptera > Coccidae > Ericerus > Ericerus pela. The sequence continues at coordinate 334,501 of WOFM01000116.1, forward strand.
TACTGGAATCGTTTTCGAATTTTTTAGTTGGTGCCTACGATCGTTGAAGTTGCATTAAAAATTGTTAAAAATTATATGCATCTGCACTTGTTTATTTTATTTTTTCGCGGTTATTCTATGTTTTGAATTATTGATTTGCATTCTGCATTGTATTTCCCTAAACTCCTGTTTTTCTTTTTTCAGTTAGGTTTAGATCGTTTCGATTAAAGGTTATACCTACATTTTCGCGACCAACTAGTACTACCGAACCAGAACCTGTATCGAATTCAAAACGATTTGTCGCATTTAACCTAAACTGGTATTTAAGCCATAGAATGTTGAGAGGTAAAGAGAATCAGCGAACCGAAAACAAACGTAAACTTGATCTGCCACTACGATAATGCACCTTCAGTTACTTAACACTGATAATTTTCTCTCTCTCTCTCTCTCTCCCTCTCTTTCCCTCACTCTCTCTGTCATTCTGTTCCTCTCACGCTCTTTCGCCCTTTCTCTCACTGTTTCCTCTCTCTTTCAGTCTTCAACTATCTTAATGCCATCGCTTATAAATCGTATTTGTGGCTGATCGGATTAATCTTGTAGTGTAAGCGAATTATTGCTGTGACAAGTGACTCTGATATTGGCTGGTGTTTCGATTTTAATATGAATTATGGACACTTTGAATAATATTTTGCATTTCGAATTGGGAAAAAGAAAGGTTAAATTTGATGTTCTTCAAAGACACCATGGTGACGGCGAAATATTTTTACGTTATGGTGCTTGAAAATTTTTTCATAGATATGGTTGCCAAGAAAAATATTCTGTAGCATTCGTACGAAAAAATGTTCTGTTTTAATGTTGAGGCTTCTATTAAAAAGTTAGAACTGAGAAACAGGGTTGACAATATTTTTTGGAATCAAAGGGATTTCACGTTGTGGTTTTATCATCCTCCATAACACGACTGCAGTGTACTTAATATTGCAGTTTATCCCATTAAGATCGTCTCAGTATATTTTCATACTTATATTGAAAAATTTTTAAAGTAATTTCATTTTGGCTTCAGTCAATAAGGAATTTTCGCAAGGGTATTCAGTGATACAAGGGTGCAGATAAGAAGGAAGGATTGGATTCCTTTTGGCCGAAAAACTACATTGAAATCTGTACAGTGTGTCTGTGTCTATGGCTGTGATGTTTTGATGGACGGGGTGCGAAAGGATAACAGAGAAGATATGAACCCCCGCTAAAACAAAGCTACCTGTTTCTTTGCAGTGATATAATAAAGGAGGATCATGTAAAGATTATTATTCTCTTAATTATCAATGGCGTATATATAGCTCCGTTGTAAAGGAGGTACAAACCTTCTCAATAGTCACTTCTGATCCCCCCACGATAAAAAATCACCAAAACTGATGAAAATACAATAATTTTTAGAGATTACACCTTTTCTTCTTGGCTAAGGGAGTACAGAACCCAAGGATCTCCTTTATATACACCCTCGTTATTTCTCATTGGTAAAAATTATCTAATTATTTCATTTATTCATAAAAATTAGAGAAAACCCAGTTTTTATCTTAATGAATAGCAACGTTTCGATATTGAAAGGTTTTAAAATATTTTTCTCACGGGCCTCACAATATTGAACGGTTTATTACTAGTCCTTAAAAATATTTCACTTAATGACATTGAGAGAAAACGGTTTTTTCTAAGGATTTAATAAGCGAAAAGAAGAATATCGTTTCACTTTTAGTGTATTTGGAAGTCTAATTTTCCAGCGAATTATTACCTTTAATTTTAGCCAAATTATATTAGAACCCTGTGACATAAATGCTCAGAGAAATGACTCTCGAGGGATCATAATTCTCGTTTCAACTATGTAAAGAACTAAAATATTTGTCAGCAATCAATATTTTTGACATTTCAATCCGCTGTGATTCCTCAATCAACCAGAAATTATGGAACTGTGTAGCTATTATGCATGGCTACATTTGTTGATCAGTGAATTGGATTGACAAAATTGTTTCTTTTATTTAATGAAAAAATAACATATAGATACCTAATTTGTATTTTGATGCAGTTAACCAAATTCAATTTTGATAGGTTTCTGTTTTGACTTTTAATGAACACCTTTCATTAAGCCAAATTTCAGAATATTGTAGCCTATGTTAGTTTCAAGAATGGTTTCACTCGAAATAGATTTAATCAGATATCTCATTGAATATGAAAAAAATTGCTAAAAAACAAAAACTCGACAACGAATTCATCTATTGACTACCAGTATGTCATTTGTATTTATTACTCCCTTTCTTAAACTACATAAGGCCTATTCGTTGTATTCTTTTTGACCAACATAAATTAAGCCAGATAGTGTACAAGTTAAGAATCAATTGGCTAAAATAGAAGAATATGCTATCTTCAAAAAAAAAAATAAAATAAAAAAAGATATACATAAATATAATAAAATTCCATTGCCTCGAACTAATGCCACCAAACGAATTTCGAAACCATAAAAAATGTTTTTTCGCCCCCTCGAACTCTATATCTTTCACTATTTTCATCCTTCTCTTCTCTTTTTTTCTCTATTTTCTCCATCGTCCATAAAGAATGCAACCTGTCTACTGACAAACACTTTACATAAATGTTACCTAAGAACCATTTTTCCTTCTTTTCCCTTTCTTTTTTTTTTTTTAATATATTTTATTTCATCTCAATTTTTGTAAACCATCAATTCGATCTCGTTTAAATCTTTTTTAATAAATTACACTACACTCGACTGAGCGACTTTCAACAAAAATATCGATCTATAACACGCGAAAATTGTGTTTGAAATTCCAATACAATGGGGGAGGGGGAGAGAATGAGATCAAGAGACAGAGAAAGAGAGAGAAGCGAGAAGCAAAGAGAGAGAAAGAATGTTACAAGCCCATAATAAGGTTTAGCCCAAAGTCTAATCGTACGTCACTCATCAATTTTCGTTTGGGTGTATTCTTCATATTTGTATCTCTGTTTCTCTCATATTTTCTTATACTCTTTTTTCTTCTTTTTTTTTGTGTATGTGTAGAACTGTAGACCTGTGGTATAGTTTATTTAACCTATACGATACGATATACTACGAAAAAACAGTTTTGGGAAGCGAAAAATATGTAACGGTTTATACAAAGAACAAGGAAAATGAAATGAATCTTCCTTGACTTCAAAAAAAAAAAAAAAAAAAAAAAACTTATATACCTATGTAGTATATATGACTACGTATAATATGTATCCTATTAACTACATCCCACACCTGCGAACCTTTGACATGGATGAGTATTCATCGCGCCAGGTAAAAGCGGTTTTTTTTCTCTGCATTTTTTTGGCAATGCAGGTAAAGTTTACACGGTTCGATCTGTCATGTCTTGGTCAAGACCCGAGAGTAGGTACCGGTTTGTATATACAGGGTGTTGCAAAAAAACTTCGAAGCTACTTTTAATGAACAGAAAGCAATTTGATCAGATTTTCTGCGACATTTATTACAGCGTAAGAAGTACAGATTGATAACTTTGAAGTATGTTGATTGGGCTTTCAATTTAAAATTTTTTTATTGCTGAAAAATTCTAATAAGGTTATGTAAAGTTGATGGAAAATAAAATAATCTGTAAACAAGCGGTAAAGATTTTAAAAATGTTTGAATATTTTTTTTTTTTTCAATATAGAGTCGAAAAACTCTGGAACGTATCTAGGCCTATATGGTAAGGAATATTCGTTTTCTCTAAATATTTCTGACAACTTGAGAAAAAAACCATTATTAATTTTCTCTATGCAGATTTATTCGTGGTAAGCTGAGTAAAATCTTTGCCTAACAAAGTTTTTGTATGGAGTTTTTAAATTTCAATCTAGTTCACCTATAATGAGACAATTTTTTGCGATTTTTTTTTGTATAAAAAATAAACGATAAAGAAGAAAATTATTAGAAATTTACCAAAAGTTATTTAAAAAAAAAATTCGTCATGTTTTAATGATTAAATTTAGTGGGCATGTCAGTACACAATATTCTAATCTGTTTAAGAAAAATCAGATTTATATTAGATAGCCTATCTTTCTACAATGTAAAAAAAAAAAAATTAGGAAAAAAAGAGGGTTTTTTATAAATATTTTAGTCATAGAAAATTCACTATTAACTTGAGTGAAATTTATGTTGAAAAAATTATTAGGCCTGGGCCAATTGTACATTCTTATTAGTAATTATCTAATTAAGTTTTTTTTAAATGTGTTTTCCATTCCCATTTTTTTCCAATGAATTTATGCAAAGTTTGTGGTCAGGTTTTCTTTACACTTACTTTTTTTGCAACCGCATTATGGAATACCTTACGTCGTGGAATATATTCCAACAACAGAAGGTTTTCTGCAGTTATTGCATATTCACCACATATCATACACAAGGTATGGAGGAGCCAAGATCTTGGAAAACACTGACAGTTTTCTAGCCAATTTGGTGAGCTTACATACTGGCTCCTTACATGCACACAAAAACACATTTATGTAAAAATACGTATATACGTATGATGACTAATTGCAACATATTTTATTGTTCCTATGGTAATATTAAAAATATGGCATTTTCACTGATAAGCCAGATCATGACATCATCCGAGATGTGAACAGCTGATTCTTCATGGTCTGGATGTTGCAATGTACTTGCATAAACTTGTAAGTAAGTACAAACAAACATACAATCAGTTTAATGTGCAGTGCACAGAATTAATCATCTTTGCGATGACGACTGTCATCGGAAGGCCGAGCCTCTAACCTCATGCAAGTAGTCTAATCCCCACGCACATTTTTTTTATTTACTAATTCCACCATTTTCCAACAAACATTATGTTTTTCTGATAAGCTTTCTGCAAATATTTTAAACTAGAGGCTATTACCGATTTATCAAAAAGATTGCCGTGGAATTGCCTGATTACTGTGGAATTGTCTGTCTCTTGCGCCATATGTATTAAAATTTACCAATATTTTCTTGGCACCTGTTTCGTTTTCTATTCTACATTCAAATACGGTTCGTTAATGGTGAAAGATGCATAAAAATGCAAACTATTCAGGGAATTGTTTATTTTGACATTTCAGAGCACTCTAGGGGAGTGAACCTTACCAAATTAATATTTTGACCTAGGTGAAAATACTATTAAAAATTAAAATTAAATTAAATTTATTCGTACTATTGAGAAAATTAAATTGAAAAATTGGGTCTAGAGCATCTTCTTAAATGAATTTTTCGACAGAATAATCAAAGTCAAACTTTTAGATCACATTCATCAACAACGTCTTCGGTTACTATAAGTAGATTACATTGAGGTAAGGTGTAAGCGAAACAATAACCATAGATTCAACGCGAATTTGCTCGAAATTTTTTCTATTAGTTTTTTTTTAAATTGAATTTAATCGGCAGTTCGGATACCAACAAAGTGACGAAAAACGTGATTTGTGTCGTAACCATTAAAATAAATAATGAATTCATTTTAAGTGTTATCTAGAAAATTGTACGATTTTTCCTCTCACCGCAACCGTTTCTACCCAAAAATCATGAAAATAAATTCAAATAAAATCAATAAAGTCGGAAGTTTTCATCGCCTTCTAAGAAAAACCATAAAAATTGTCGAAGCTTCTTGACGTATTTTTTTCTTTTGGCCTTGCTATAAAATGCTTCGACTGCGTTTCGAGAACCGCCTGGTGGCTTCGATGTTGCCTATGGCTGCGCCTCAAACTGTCTACGCATATTATACTGATTTATCTGGTTTCGTCGACCACTACCACATAGGTATAATCCAATCATTTTGCGAAACACCTTGTATAATATTAGATCGAATTAATTATTTTTCGAATAGAAAAACACCGTTAACGCATTCGTATATAAATAGCCAAATACATGATGGATAAAAATCTGTTTTGAAAATTACTTTTTCTACTAATTGCGTGAGAGAGACGATTTCTCGAGAATTTATACAACGCCACGTCAGCAGCGACAGAATATTTGCTCCGAATATCCAACTATAAAAGAGCCGATCTTTGTGTATTTGGATTTTTTGACATTTTTTTTTTCAGTTACAAAAAAAAAAAAAAAAAAAGCAGAAATATATATAAATTTACTTCGCCTTATAGGTACCTACCCACTTTTATACCGAACACTTGTTTACTCTGCCTAATTTCTCCAGTCACATGCTGAAGGTCTAATCACTTTTCGGTGTAATTAATATTAAGCCGTCCAGTGCTCTGATTAAATTGATTTCCGACAGATTCCATAACAACAAAATACGAATATATATTTCCCAACATTGACCCCAACCCCGCCGCCATCACCGCTGCGTTGAATCGATTCGAAATTAATTGCCTTGAAAAAATTAAAAGCAAGAAAAATGTGGAGATACTAATCGTTAAAGTTTGCTCTTTTTTTCTACTTTTTTTTTTTTTTTTTTCGCAATAAACATTAAAGAAATTAGCGAAGCGGAAAGTACAAAAAAAAAAAAAAAAAAAAAAAGGGAAAAGGCTACAGAATGAAAAATGAAAAAAAGGTAAGTACGTATAGTCTATAATAATTTTTCGATTAATCGATATTCGTGATCGAAAAAAGAACGGTGCGTTTAAGTGAATGCTGTGTAAAAGTTGCTTTACATTTTCGTAGTTATATTTGGAAATATAGATGAGTTGCTCATGTCGTGTAGGTATTGCTTTCATTTTATTTCAATTTTTTTTTTCTCCTGATGCAATGCCTCTTCTTCGTTATTATTTTTATGCACGTTAAAAAAAGCACTACAAAAAAAAACAAAAAAAAAAACACGAAAAGTGGTATAATGAGAACATACACTCCCATTGGAATTATACGAACACACGATGCCAGACTAATTTTTAAACTATATATATATAAGAAATACCACTATGAATTCGGCGTAATCAACCTGCAGGCTGCATTTTATAAAAGTGAAAATTTTTCACTAAATAATAAACGTTTGACCTAATCCGGTTTAGGTTTAGTGTATTCAAAAAGGAAAAAAAAAAAAAAACGAGAGAAGTGAAGAAGATGCCTGTAACCATCTTTATGCACTTATTTTATTATTATTATTTCTCTCCTGATTTTTTTTTTTTTTTTTCACTTACTTAATAGTTTTTTATTTATATATATATATTTTTTTAATAGAAATATAGGATGTTTTAAGGCATTAGAGGAAAACAGGCCTCGATGCAACACCTTGCAAATTCGTGAGTATTGATTTTTGTGGAGATGCGCCAACATAGCTGGTGGGCAAAATGGTGTACCCATCAACTTTTTTTTCAACCTTTTTTTTGTATTTCTAGTTTGAAATACGTTAATAAAATTAAAATATGAAAATAATCAGTAAACACGAGTGCAACGGTTGTAGGGCAAATTCGAAGATGCTATTCGCTGTTACTTGAACCAAAAACTGCAAAAATATTATAATTTAACGGACAAGGCTTATATTTAATACGCAATTAGGCACGTCAAAAATAAAAGGAATAATTAATTAAATTTTTTTTTAAAGTTTGTAAACGTGGTTGGAACCTTTGAGATTTGAATAGAACTTCATTTTTTATTATAGTATAGACCTACTTTTAATTCCTCTCTGATTAGCAAAGGCTTCAAAGAATCGATTTTTGAATAAATTTAACGTGTCGAGTAGGCTCTGAAGGGTAATCAAAATCTGAAAGTTATATACGTACGTTTAGGCTCAAGTAAAGTTTAAAAAATACGATTTTGCGAATTATATTCTTCTAAGTAAGTTGGTAAGTAATTTGAAAACAGTTTTGAACAAAATAATATTTGGAAAATGTTTCACAAATTGAAAGCTTCGTTCAATTTTACTAATTCATTTTCATAGAAAGCCAACGTTTCCTCACTTTGTAAAACGTTAAAGGAAAAATAATCCCTCAAAAAATATTTTTCGAGTGGTACAGTCAGAAGATATCCACAATGTTTTAGTTGAATGTAAGAAAAATCAGTCTAAATTTTTATATAATTTTGTATTTATTTAGAGAGGAACCAACAATGATGCAAAAATGTCCAAAACTTATGAAAAATTTAAAAGTTGCAAAAGAATTATTGAGCAATTGAAAAATCCAGTGAAAAAAAAAATAACGACTGCTACCAATAATACGTTTTAGCCTAAAATTTTTCTTTGTTAATGTTTTCCAGTGAATGTAGAATTTTTAAAAAGCTTAAAAAAAAAAAGAAAATCTATTCAAAACAAATACAAATATTGAACATCTTTCTTTATTCCCTCAACAGATTCCATTTTTTTGCAAGTAAATCTATAGTTTAAACTCCTGATATTGTACTTTATTCCCAAAAATGTGTTTCAGTTCATTTAAAAACATATGGAATAAATTAAGTGAACACGAATTTTTTTAAATACGTTTTTATAAGACGAGTAAAACTCCTCCCACTAAAGTCCCATGTCCAAAACTCCGAAAAAAACTTATTGCGGGAATATCATCTTGTATGAGGATTAGGGGGCTCGGACCCTCGAAGACGATGGCCACCAAAAGGTTAGCTAATTTATTGCATTGCCCCTTAAGCAAAATAATTAGGAATTAATTGGTTACACTTTGTATATAATTTGTAATTATCAGACTGGGACTAATAAGCTTATTACCAATTATGTCATGTTGGTAAGCAAGTGTATTCGTACTTTATCCTCATCTTGATAATACATAAAGTACAACGCATTAACAAATGGCCAATCAACGTAATGTAAGTAGGTATATATTTATTTACGTACGTGTGTTTGTGTGCATGTAAAGAACCAGGTATAAAAAGCCTCGGTACACAGTAGTCGTCGGTCAGTGTTTATTGAGGTTGGCTTCCCTGTACTTGAGTACATGATAGTGAACATCCAAATAATCTGTAGACTACCTTCTGTCGTGTGAATCTTTTGCGTACAACCAAAGTTATTTTTTGCTTATATTAGTAAATAAAAAAAAAACCAACACTGTGTGGATTTGAAACACGATATGCCTCGATTTCAGCGCCACTAGATATTAGTACAAGAACTACATCACATTTTGTGAGGTTAGTAACTGCTATAAAAGGGCTTAGGTTAAAAGCGAATTTAAAAAAAAAAAAAACTTTTAATTATTTTTTGACCTTAGCTTCATGCGAAATGAACATTATTTTGTTGTGGAAAGTTGGCTGCAGTATTGTTATATTTTAAAATCCCAATAGTGAGTAGAGTAAAAACTTATAAAAAGGTAAAATTTATTGATTTGAAGAAGAAAAATGTTCACTAAAAAGCTGTACAGACTTCTTAGTTATTTGTACCAGCTTGTACTTACTTGAAATTGGAGAAATTTATGTCAGAACTTCGAAATTCTAGAAAGTTAACCATGAATTCCAATTTCCCCAATCAGCAAAACTCTCCCCTCAATATTATTTATACATTATAATAACTTGAGCACGCACCATGAGTAATGTTCCAAGAACAATCTCAAGCCCTAAACTGAAGAAAACTTTCAAATTAGGTATTCACTATATTTTTATAAAGTTTTATTTTACTCACTACTGCGATTTTAAAATATACCAATACTACAGCCAACCTTCCCTAATGAAATAAATATTATTTCGTATGAAGCTAAAGCCAACAATAAATAAAGAAAAGCTTATCTTTTGAAAAATTTTTTGAAGATAAACTTATTATTAAATTTGTGGAACCAGTTGTACCCACAATATTGAAGATTCTTAGTCAAGCGATAAGAGAATTTTTGTATATCTTAGTGGTATTTCTTCGTATCTACTTACCGAAAATTTAATTTGAAAATTTAAATAGCAAAATTCAATTTTAATTTTGCAATTTTATTTAAGCAAAGTGTGGGAATAATACTCGTATGAGGTATAGGGGTTCACACTCTTTGATGATAGTTGTTGGTAAAATGCTAGCATATTTTTGTCTCTAAGACGTTCAACCAAAACATGCATGTACATTTGTTTGTTTGTACCTGTATAAACATACAGGTAAGATACATTATACAGACTGTGACAAATTACCTGATAAAAATCTCGGTGATGTCACAGACTGGTATCAAACGCAGTGCGTTGTTTCTTATCACCTTACAGAGGCAGGAAATAATGTAACATATGACATAATACCGTATGTATATATACATATGTGTATCTGCGTGCGTGTGCAAAATATAGTATATAAACTCTCAAAACTGGCTACAAAATTGCCAGTATTTGCCTTGGATTTGGCTCTCCCATACATTCGTGTATGATGTGGCAGAACAGGCAAAGCTATAGATTACCTTCTATGAGTGAACACTTCTCAACAAGGTATTTCACCCAAAGTTTTTTCAAATTCTTGAAGATTTTAAAACAAAACTTAACCAAATTCTTATCTAAGAACAACTATTATTTTCTACACCTCTTCTTTTGTCTATTCACAATATTAAAGGAGATGAAAGTTTCAGAATTCAATTATAAATCCATATATTTATTTATTTATTTTTTAATTATTGTAAACTTCCTTAAATTTAATTGATAATTCGAATCTACTCCCTCAAAGGACGTCATTTTATAAATGAAAAAATACAAAATCATAATATCTTCAATTGCGAGTGGAATTGAATAATTCTCTCCAGATCATTAAATGAAACTGATGAAATTGGTTTTCATATTACGTACCGTACCTACCTGTTTAATTCAACACTTTTCAATAAACATTGTAAAATAAATTAGTTTATGCGTAATAATTAACTAACTTGATAGTATTCAATTTTTTCAGAATGTTTGATGGTGACCAGCCAGTGGGGAGACAAAAAATCCAATCATCTAGTGTTCAATCGGAACCCCGATCTGCCAACAGCCAACATAAATTAAGGTGAGTTCGGATTGTGAAACTATACGATTCCTGTTTAAATTACTGTATATTGGTATTCCGTTCGAACATGCAAAAAATTTTTTCATCCTTCTGTGTTCCCCTTCACCTTATCAAAAGTTCTTGTTTACAATTTAATTTTTTTTTGACCAACTTTTTTGTTTTTTTTTTCTACTAAGTAGTTATAACCGAAATTTAATTGGCAAATTTTTCCATTTTAAACCTGTGCAACTTAGTTTTAAATATAGTCCTCATTTAGATGAAAATTAGATTAACGTATAAAATTTATACGAATGAATAGATATCGAAAAGATACGAAATTAATTTTACGATGGGTAGATGGCGGAAAAAAATTGTCTTATAATTATACAGTATACGTGAATAGATTGTTCACTGAATTTTTCTGATTCCTTGGCCTTCGTAAAATATTTTTTTTATTCTCTCATTCGCTCACCTTTTTTTGTTTTCTTCTACGAGGGACATTCACCTAAAACTATGTCTCACGGTTGGTAAAAATTCAATCAAAATTTTGTCCGGTAGTTTTTAATTACTTTTTCCAAATTTTTTCGAATGAATATGGTGAACTGGTTTTAAAGTAGGCCTTCCTAGTCGATACTTTTGGTATTCAAAGCTGTTTTTTTTTCGTAATACAGGCAGCTCACTTACCTTAATAAAAAAACGTTCCCACAGACCATACGTAACATTCACATAGGCTGAAAATAGGTTTTTTTTTTTCATAGCGAATGATTTAAGTGAGATAATTATATGTATCTGCCTACATTGTGAGAATTTAACCGCAGTATGTTAGACAAGGGCGTATATTAGGGGGTGTCCTAGGGCTCTAGATCCTTTTAGCCTAGAAAATACGCAATTTGAATTTCTTGCACAGTCTAGCATGTATTGAATCTGATTTTTGTGTTTAATTTTAATTTTTTTAGATAAACACTACCCCCACTTGAAAGAATTTCGTAATCATAATTTTTTCAAGAACTTTGTTTTCAATTTTTGTTAAGAATACTATCCTATGTGATGGGGGCTTAAAAATGAATTACTTAGATTTTATTTTGTAGGTACCTAGTACCTTATTTCAAAAACCTCTTGGATTTGACGTATTTGATTTTGAATATATAGAATACCTAGATACATATGGAATTTTTTTGGAGAGTTTCTGACATTTTTATCACTTTTTGTTGCAAATTTCCACTTTTTGTATCAAAGTTTGTTTTTTTCATGTTTCAATCTTTGTTTTCACTTTTCAGTATAAATAATGTCATCTTTTTATTATGAACTTCATGTTAACTATTTCTAATGTTAAAAAGACATGAACTCTAAAAATTGTGTATTTTAATCATTTGTGGTGAGGAATTATTGATTAAAAGAGGAGAGGTTTCCAGATTCCAAAAACGGGAAATTATCTGTTAATTTTCATTTTTTTCGTTCATTTATTTTCATGCAGATGATGATTAAAACATTACATGGAGAGCTAAATCAAGAAAACTTTTTTTTTCTTTCCAGAAATTCCAAACCCAGGTCCCTAACCTAAATTATGGTTGAGGAATCACAAGTGAAATAAGAGAGGTTTGATTCAAAGCTGAAATGCTGTGTTCAGTAAAACTGAAATGGCAACTTTAAAATCAGTTTTTCACCATATCCGGATATGCAAAAATTTCATAATATTGGTTAAGACAAAGAGCGCCATGTGCTGCCAAGACAGTGATTTAATAGTCTTATCAAGTCCCAAGCTGCGCAAGCGCGAAATTTTACTTTTCGACATTGTGATAAATTCTCCTATTTTACGTACGTATAGCAGACCTATATTTAAAACGCATAAAAACGTATTTTTTTGAGTTGGATATTGCAAAAATACATATGTTGTAAAATTCTTATTAGTAAAAAGGTATGTGGGTTGTTTCAGAAATAAAATAAAAAAAATTAAAAATAAGTATAAATATTTTTTGTGAATAAAAAGGGCTTAAAATAATAGAAAATATCAAAAATCAATGAAAATTAGGTAATGAAGAGAAAAACATTATTCTACATTTTTAAATACGTAGGAGAAAGGGAACGTTTAATTAAATAATTAAAAACGTCGAATATCAAAAATACAAATTTAATTTGCTATCTTAATCGATCAACCAACGAAAACAAATACAAAAATATCACGGTTTGGAGCGTGCTGGAAATCCAACATTTTGAGTCTCCAGTCAATAAAATTTGTTAGCAGATGGTGATGAGAAAAATTGATTTTTCTTGCATTGTTTTGCTAGACCAAAACTAAGACAGACTGTTCAAGAACAATATTTAGACAAAGACTGACTGTTTACAAACACGATCTAGTTTAAGACCTACATAGGTCAAAAACAAAGTAAACAAAAATAAATTTTTATGAAAACATGTTTTTCTAAAAATTGAACTAAAATATAAAAAATAATTTTTTTACAAGAACAATATACCAATCACTTGTACCATATTTTTTTAAAACATCAATTTACTCTGAAAACAACCAAAAATTAAATACAATTTTAAATAATGTTAAACATCTTTAATTTTTGACTAAAAAGAAAAGCATGGGCCCTATGCAATAAAGTCCCTGATGAATATCAGATTCAATTTTTTTATTATCAGACACCATAAGACAAGACTTATCCATATGCCATCTTTAGGAATATTAAATGATTATCTCATCACGGCTTCAATTATTGTTTCGAATATCTACCAAAGTGTGAAATTTTGTTAATGTTGAAATATTTTCTCACTGCATTCCAAAACGTTTTACCCATTCACATTCATTAAGATACTCATATTATGCAATCAGACATTGAAACAACATATTTAGTAGTTTTTGATATTTTCCATCCACTCTGAAACGTTATGTGAAAATTTAATAATTTATCGAACAACTTTATTGCATAGGGCCCACGCTTTTCTTTTTAGTTAAAAATTAAAGATGTTTAACATTATTTAAAATTGTATTTAATTTTTGGTTGTTTTCCAAGTACTTAATTTACATTTAAAAAAATGTGGTACAAAATTGATTGGTAAATTGTTCTTGTAAAAAAATTATTTTTTACATTTGGTTCAATTTTTAAAAAAGCATATTTTTATAAAAATTTATTTTATTTTATTTTTATTTTTTTACTTTTTAGTTTTGTTTAAATTTACTTAATAATGAGTATGTGGGCCAAATTTCAGCCTTCTAAAATATCTGTAAGTGGCTTAAATTCATTTTGAAAGATTTTAAAAAACATGTTACGTTAAAGAAATGACCCACGTATTTGATCACCCCGGAATTTGCGATTTGGATATCGGGGTCCCAATATTATGAGAGAAAATTTTGTTGTCATTTTAAGTGAGTTTCTTAGCCAAATTTCAGCCCTCTATGACATCGGAAGGTGGGTTAAATTTATTTTTCAAGATATTAAAAAACATATAATTTTAAAGAAATGATCCCCATATTTGACCCCACCGGTATTTGCGACCTACATATTGGGGTCCCAACACTATGACGGAACATTGTATTGTTATCCGAGATGAGTGTCTGTGCTAAATTTCAGTTCTCTATGACATTAGAAAATGGCTTAAATTCATTTTGCAAGATTTGAAAAATACCCGTTACGTAAGTCTAAAGAAAAGGATGTAATAAAAAAAGACCAAGAATCAGACCGACAGTGCAGGAACAAGACCAAGAACAAAGGGAAATATGAACGAATGAACAAATAGTAAACCTTTTGATAACATTATTATCTACTTATAATTAACTATATTTAATGTTCATTTTTTTTTTTTTTTTTCATATTTTAGAAAAAACGTGAATAGTAATCTTAATTTAGACATCAGTGGTAGTAAAAATCTTATAAACAAAATACCAAGACAAAAGATTCACTTGTGCACCGATACAATACGAACGTAATTTCAAAAAACAAAATGCAATCGTCGATTTCCCTAAAATTTGTAATTTGGAGTCCTGTAAGTTGTCCTTCAGAGAAATGACACCATGAGAATACATTATTCACAATATTTTACATAATATTATTTAATGAAAATTCTACAAATCATCCATATGAGGGCCAATTTTTCAGCCCTGGTAACATTTTAATATGACTTTTTGTATCGTTTTCCAGTTGAAGATCTAAAAAGTGGCTGACAAGAAGGATTTTTTTTGTGGGGAGTATGGTTTTAACTAATTCCACATTGTGGTTTCAAAGTTGAAGAAAATACTAATCTGAGACGTGAAAAGACGGAGGAAAAAAATGAAAAACCGTCTACAAAAAACTAATTTTTACTAAGCTCAAGGCTATTTCCAAAATTTATGACACGGTGTCGTTTAACCAGGTTAATTCTGGATGGAGCACGTAATCGCCTTAAATGGTTCCCACACCACTTCCTCTCAATTTTTAAATTCTTTCTCTTCTTGAAATCTTTTTTTTTTTTTTTTTTTTTTTTTTAAATATTGTTTTCTTAAGACCAAGACCCAAATATGAACCACACACCGTTCATATTTTAAAAACGAATAGTTTGTATATTTATTTATTTATTTTCACCTATTTGAGTATTCGATGGTCGAACTTCAACGATTACATAAATGCAAATTACTTCGTATATACCTATAGGTACATACCTAGTGTATGTGTGTATATATATATATATATATATAGGCTAACTGCGGCGTCCATTAACTACGGTATTAACTCTTTGTGGATGGTATTAAAAAAAAAAGAAAAAAGAAGTGTTGAACATTGTCAAAGGTGCAAATGGAATTCTCTCACCCAAGTTAATTTGCTAGAGCCGATGAGATATATTTTCGATATTTTATTAATGGCATATGTGATATTAACTCATCCTTGATCCTGCGCATATAGGTTAACTCGATTCTTGCGGCTATGTTTAAATCGTTTACTTTTTTTTTCCTTTTTTTTTTTTTTTTCGTTCTTTCTGTACGTCAAACTAGAATAAACTCTCGGTATACGTATATACGACGATGATGCAGGTGAGAATATACCCAATAATGTGAGAAATGTCAGTTACAGCTAACAATCATTAATCATCGACAAACGTGTCTTTCGATCACAATCGATTATCGATACAACACATTAAATGTATGTTTCCTTCATATAGGCTATATGTTTTTTTTTTTTTTTTTTTTTTTTTTTCACTCTTTCATTTGTTGTGAATATTATATATACGTACGTAGGTACATTTTGATAACAATTGGTAACGTTTAGCCTCTATAGGCGACGAATATTATATTTGAGAAGAGCTGAGAGGGAGATAAAAATATTATGTATCCAGCCGCGAAAAATGACGCTTTCTTGGAGGTGAAGATTTTTTTTTTTTCTGATGATGATGAACTTATTGTGTAAACCATGTGTAGGCCTACGAGGAGAACCTTTTATGAATCGATATGAATTTGAAATATTCAAATATAGTAATGAAATGGTTTATAGAATCGAAAAGTGATAGGTACTTTGAAAAGTGAAATTTTGATTCTGCTATCGAAGATGCTGCAGTCTGAAGCAAATATGGAAATAGGCTGATACTTCAAACGTAATTTAGTATTAGGTAGGCCTACACTAGAATATAAATTGAAAAAATCGAATGAATTCTTTGAAAAATTTATCAATAGGCTTCAGGTATATGGAATAATTAGGCTATCGTCTGAGAATATGGGATCAATTCTTCACTAATGGTTATTGATTGGTTCTCATATTGTAAAATGAGTTGTATTGATTAACAGGCTTTAAGATTCAATTTTAAATTACCTATAATCAGCAAATTGTAAATTTCAAAGTAAAAATGTCTGTATAGAAAAGATACGTTTGCCTTTTAGACGTCGAAAGGAAAAAATCTTGAGATTTTAAGTCATCCAAAATTGGTACTGTGTAAATTTATAGTCAGTCAAATTGTCGTTATGACTGAAGGTAAATATCGGAAAAGGAAAAAAAGAAGAAAAGTAAAAATTCTAAAAACAAAAAATGCGCAGCAGGTATGGAGTTAGAAGGGAAAGGGTTACTTGCTCCCTTGAGATGTTGATAAGTAAGATATTTTAGCTCATCAGTTACATAGTTGGCTAATTTTAAAATTTGATTACTTTTTTTAAGAGCGACAATTTCAAAATATTTTCAGCTGTTGGAAATTTCAAAAATTTCAATTGGCAATTTTCGTTTCTCTGCCTTCCCCAAAAAAAGCATTTTACTAAGCCGATGGTGTGCAGTTAGATGGCAGATCATAGATGACATATACTTATTCACTTCACATTCCAATTTATGTTATGAAAAAAAAATTCAACATAGGATATCTGGTCACAAAAATTTGAAATTCCTGTTAAAACAAAGCCAGTGCCTTCAAAAAATTTTTTTAAGTTTTGATATCACTATGTAGCATGCGGACTAAAGGAGAAGTAATGAAACGATTCAACACATAAAGAAGGAGAAAAGTATATCTTGAAAGTAAACTATGACCATGATGAAATCAGACACCCTCACAAAATAGCATTCTAATTTGAAAGGGCCTGTTGTTTAAATATCTTATAGAAAACTTAGGTATGTCTTCAAAACCACTTTTTACAAAATAAGGATCGTTACTATTACCTCCTTGATGAATTCCTTGGCTAGTAATAAAAAACTATTACATTTATACGATTATGAGTGATTTTGAAGAGGATAAGTTATTAAAATACTTTCACAAATTTAATTTACAATTTCTGTTAAATAATTCTCAACAGTTTAGTAAAATATGCAATTGAAGAACCTATCTAGACACTTGAGCAATGGCCTAAAAAGAATAAAAAACTTCATAAAAAAATTTTTTTTTACATTGTAACCTTAAATGAGAATAATTGAAAAAAATCGATTAATCAATTGTTTCGAATAATCTATTTTTGAATAATTTGTTGAGACCACGAATCCTTCTCCCCTCTCACTCCTGCGAACACACAACCATCTTTATAATATGTTTTATATCTCTGTTCGCGGATACACTGTAATACTATTCAACGCTCACTCGTCCATCTCCATACATCATCGTTTATCTCACTCAAACTGTACTCACTCTCATTATATTATGTGATTGATGTAAAATACACACGCTTCTGAGACGTTACTTTGGTTAATTATTTATTTCACATTACAAAACTTCTTCTTCATCAATTCTCATCCTCTATATAATTGATTATTTCGAGGTTAGTCGACTAACTGATTATTTCTAAAATTGTGGGAACTTGAATTCCTCCTGACACGCGTGGTGGTGGCTTTTAGAATTATAGGATTTAAAGCCATTTCCTGGACATTTTTGACATTTTATATTTTACTCAACTGCTGGAACGAATATGGACCGACCCAATTTTTTTATTAATAAATTATTTAACTTAGGCTAATGTCAATTTTATTTAAAGACTGATATAATGTCTTATTTGGAGAAAAAATGATTGATTTTGCACGAGTAGACTTGAAACCCTTTTAAATGAAATCAGTATCAATAAAATACGTTCAGTAGTTCCGGAGACAAAAAGAGTACAAGAAAACTGCTTGCCTATTAAATGCGTAATCATGATAATATACATAATATAGATAATTAGATTCTAGTTGGTCAGAAAAAGTTAATAAAAACAAGCCAAAACTATATGCAAAATTATAAAAAAAAAAAAAAAAAAGAAAAGAAAAGAAAAAAATAGCCCTTAATATTTAATATTAAATTATGACTTAAATAAATAAAAGCTCATAGTTTAATAGGAAATGATTTCGAGTAACCACATCCAGCTTAAATATATAAAATATAGATACTACTTAATTACTCCACTCCAACGTAAAAATCATAAAAATCATATTTTAGTTTGTTTTTTTTTTTTTTTATTCAAAAGAATGCTATCGCCTGAAGGCCCGTTTTCTAAAGCCTAACGTAATTTTTCTTGACCTATGCCACACTTATCTAAATAAAATTTCGATTACAAAATCGCAGAGGTATGATGGGTTACTCGGGTGGTATTTTAGTTAGCCTGAGTCATTTTTTCTTCTCTTCTTTTCTTTCAAACCATGATGGCTATACTCGTTCCCGGATGTAAAATTTAATCTATAACAATGAACATATTATTTTACTCATTTATAAAAATAATTTTTTTTTTCTTACTCTTCGTTATGGCTACTAAGGAAGTCCAAAATTTGACGTTTGTGGTCGTGTATTCATTGAATTCTTGAAACTTTGCGATCGGTTTTTATGATCGCATCAATATTATCCATTGGCAGCATTTTTAATGTAGTAGGTAATAAAATAAACGTATAGGTAATCGTAACATTCGAATCACTTCTGACTCATTCGACAAGCGCACATTAACCACGAACGATTCGAATTTATTTTTATTTTCTTATTCCTTCACTAACTTTTCATCTCTGGCTTTTTTCTTCGTTTTGCTTCTTCGGCTGGCTGTCTGTAGCCTTAAGCAAAATTGACAAAAAGAATGTATTGTATATCGCCTATATAGTTTGAATTTTTTTTTTACTTTTTTTTTTTTTTTTTTTTTTTAACCACGCAAGAAGTATAAATTTATTATATCGTTTCGTTATAATGTGTGTGCTGCCCATGTGATTCAATCGAAAAATATTGCCAATTTCGCCTTTTGTTTGCGGTCCACGAGTCATAAATTCGGTTTAAATCTACCACTGATGCGATTACAATCTTGTATCCGTGTCAGTGGTACCTAGGATTTTATTCATCTTCTATGAGCGTTCTACTGGAATAGAGTTGGAAAATAGTTATTTTACGAATTTTCGCGATTGTTGATCTGCAATCTTCGTGTTATCTATAGCAGCCATTGGCCAGTGAAAGGTGAGCAGAAATATCGCTTAATAGATAGACAAATAAACATTAAATGGATACGATTCGACACGGATAAGGAAAGAGCTGCTCTCGTTGAAAACATAACGAAACGTTTCATCTGCCAATACAAGAGCAAGACCAAGAACATACGGTACACTTGGTGCTGTATCAACTGTTTTAGTCTTGGTCTTGGTCTTACCAAAGTACGTCTTACAAGTTATCGATGTTGCTAAATTGAACTTGCCATTTATGTCCTTCAAAAATATGAAAGAAAAACAAACAACAAATACTTAAAGTTACCATTCAGGATGAAGATCCTGACTGCTTTTCTATTTGTTCATATTTTTCAAGACTAACGTTTGGCCTTAATCTTGGTCTTACTAATGAAGGTAAGGTCTTAATCTTGTAAAAAGTGCACAACCCAGATCAAAATTTTTCTCAACCCTAAATAAAATCATAACTGCAACCGTCCCTTTCTGAGCTTTTGAATTAAAAATTTGTGTGAAAGGAAAATAAGAGGTGAGGAAGACCTTCCTTTCGGGGGAGATGAGTGAACGAGGTTGCGTAGTAAGTGTAGGTACCTTTATTTGACACTATTTTTTCTAATCATTACTTTCTTTCACTTACATATTGTTTCCAGATTAATTGTGCAGCCCTTTTTAAAATTTAATTAATTAATGTCGACTATTTGTGTGTAATTAACCGTTGGTATCGGAAGATGTAATGTTACTCAGCGACCAAATCTCTTTGATTTTCCTTTTTGTTTAATCTTGGAGTCTTATTCTTCTTTCATAAATGATTATATTCTACTTACTTACAATTTCAATTTTACAATAGTTATTTAAGATACAAGTGCAAAAAGTAGGTGATTTTGATACAAGTGTGAATTTTTCAACACTCGCCTTTAGCTAGTGTTGTATATCACATAATTATCAAAAATCTACTTTACTGGCATATCATACACTAATACCTAGTTCACCGAGCAACGCTCGGATGTGAACAATACAAAAAATTATTTGAATCAAGCTGGAGAATTTCGGTAATGTATTTGTTAGGTATATGATATATCCTTCAGTATTATCGTCATCTCCAGAACTAAGATCCCAATATTTAACTCATTACTTCATTAATCATAAATTCTAATAATCATATGCAGCTTAATCCTGGGAAAATTTTCTAATAAAACCTTTCCTATCAGTTACTTTCAGAGTTAATCGCAATTTTTCATCCTTCGTCTGCTGATGAATAGATTGAGGGGCTCATATCTATGTTCAACAAATTTTCTCAAACTTAGAGCCTATCTAGATCGTTTTCTCGCACTCAAAAACGCCTATCCTGTAATTTTTAGATACTTTGTTGGTCTAGTTCTTCAGAACGCGATTACCCACATACATACATACATACATACCTGTATACATACTTACAAAATTATTGCTCATATTATAGTATAGGATTTCTTTCTACAGCTCCACTTAAATTTTTTTTTTTTTTTTTTAACAAAATAATAATAATAATTTATTTTAATTTTTTATTAACTTACAAATCTCCGCATCCCTCTCAATCTCCTCCAAACCTGAGAAAAAATTCTCCAGAAAAATTTTTTAGGATAAATTAATATTTAACTTAAAAATTATACTTTAGAAAAAAAAAACTGAGAAAGTATGTAGCCAAGCGGTGCAGAAAAATAATCGAGCAGTGCGAAAAAGTCAATTTGAAAGTGAGCATGCGCCCAACAATATTTTTTCACGTCGTATTGAAATCCGTTATTTTTTGTTCAGTCAAAGGGCATTAAAAAACGTATTTTTTCGGTTGGGTATTGCAAAAAGCTTTTTATGCACCTTTCATCACTCGGTTCGATATGTATGTCTGTATGATATGAGTGTGCAAAGAGCGCTATACATTTCATTTCACACAATGTTTTACACATCTTTTTAATGCATATTTTAGAAATTCTTTTTTAACATAATTATTTAATCTTAGGTTGTTAAAATAGGCAAGTAAGTAAGCGTCAGAAGTTTTTTTTTTAATTTTTAACTTTTTTTTATTTGAATAAAAAATCTTGTAATGATGAATTTTAAAATATAGGGATCGGGCTTAATCAATTTTATTCCATTTTTGGGAAATGCTATCCATTCTCCGTTTGGAAAATTAAATCATCTATGTATGGTAGCAGTTGTATGAGTTACTTCAAATTCTAAAATCCGACTGTTCCTTTCTGGCTCCAAATTCTATTTTTGCTGATTTTCTTCATCATATAGACCTTTTTCTTTATTTTTAAATAATATTAGAAAATGTTGTAGAGTGCGAGCATTATTTCCTATTTTCTTTTATTTTCCTTTCCTTTCTTTCTTGTTTTCTTATGTTTAATTTACAGACAGAGCTACTTACTGTTGGCTAGCAATTGCAGAGCTGACCACCATTTCTTTTTTACTGTTAAACTGCTGACTTTTGTCCACATTGTTTTTCACTTTTGATTTTTACATTAACTTGTCAACATGTTTGTCTTTTTGTGAGTGGCTACACGCTCACTTAAAAATAAATTTATTTTTCATTTTGGATTCAAATTCATGAAGCTTGCCTTTAGGATGTGGTTAAACTTGCGATTGTTATTTCAATCAATTCAAGTCGGCACCTCCGTCTAAACTCCAGTGAAATGTACATCATTCATTTTTTCCTTTTTAAATTCTAAAAATGTTCTCTTATTTATTCTTTGTTTTCCCACCTAAGCATGTTCCTCACCCTAAAGTTGTTCGTGTCAAATCTCAATTATACAGATAAATATTAGAATGATCTAAATTTCTTAAAACTTCATCGAAGTGGAGTGGGTATGGAGTATGTTATGAGCGCCCGGTTCTCCTTTTTTTGGTAATTCCATTTACAGTGAAATACAGCTTATGTCACAAAAATTTGCATTTCCTGATCTGTTACTTGGAACAGTGCTTCCACTGTGTGTGCGCTTTTATTTAGACTTTTGCACACCACAATGTGAAATTTTCAATTAAGTTGTCATGTTCAATGATTAGTGTTACTTGATGAGTGATAAATTATTCACATCTTGCTTTTATTTGGTTCACAAATTTTGCTTCTTTTTGCTCCTTTTCCAAAAATTTTTTGTGGGGCAAGAGCACTAGCTTACCACACCATCACTGCCCCACCATCACTGCTCCACCGTAAATGTGCCCATGAAACACATACAAAAAAGCTAAGAACAATTAAGTAAGTTAGTAAATTATAAGTTAGAGAAAAAAAAATCAGCATTCAGTAAATTTTTTGAAATTATCAATCAAACTATGGAGAAAAAACTATCGAAAAAAAATTCAATATCAATATCAAAAATGATATCATCAATAGAATCGATGGTTTTCAATATTGTGACACCTATTACTCAGAACGTTTCTTGGAACAACACAAAATTGTTCTAAAAATTTCCTCTTGATCTGTTCAGTGATTATGAAGTTATAGGCGAAAAAACATAGTTACCGTGAGTTTTATTAATATAATAATTAATAATAATAATAATAATAATATTTGAAATGTGGAGTTTTCTTCAATGCACACTTATCCTAGCAGTCTTCAATTTAAAAAACTGTTCGAATTTTACACCAATGTTCTGATTCTGATATCTTGTAAAAGATTGAAGTTTCAGCATTCAAGAAAATAGGTAGATACCTATATGAAATTATGAATACTTCACAACCTTCCCACAAATAGTTCTTTTGTAATTTAGATATTATATGCAGAAAAAGTGACATAGGTCACAGGTTTGAAATGTATTTTTAAATGACTATATTATATGCCCATTGACAGTGTATAAAGTGGATGATTTTAGAACAATGCATAATGTAAATTCCTTACACTTCATTTTTACAGTATATACCATCTGATGCACATGCGTTTCTTTACGCACCAACAGTAAATTCTTTATGCATAGGCTTCTGCGCATTTGTATTACTTTATATACTATAGATTTTTCAAAAAAAAAAATAAAAAAAATACAATATCACCGATAGGATTCTAACACAGGGCTTACAGAACGTGGATTGCTTCGCGCATCACAGGGGAGCCTAAGACATTTATTGAATGGGGAAATAATTGTTATTTGTGATACAAGTGCAAAAAGTTGGTAATTTTGATACGAGTTTAAATTTTTTAGCATGAGCCGAAGGAGAGTACTACAAATCACACGAGTATCAATTACCTACTTTGCACATGTGTCAAACACTATATTTTCCAAGACCCCTCCACTGTTCCCCAAAAAATGGCGATAAATTTTTTTTTTCATCACAACCAAATAACAATTGATCATTATATTGTTTTCAAACAAATAAATTCTTTTTTGAATTTTCCTTAAATTGCATGTTTTTAGAATGTTTTTGAAAAATACGGTAGATATTTAATTCTAGTTAGAAATAATAAAAACTGAGAAACTCGCCAACCCATACGAGAAATTAATCAACCAGTGGGACAAATTCATCGAAATGTGCGAGAAATTCAAGTTGCAAGTGCGCATGTGCAGAAGATAATTTTTTGACTTCGTATCAAAATTTGCTAATTTTTGTTTCATCAAGGCGCATAAAAAATGTACTTTTGGGAAGGGTGTTGCAAAAAAACAGTATTCTAATTTTTTATTGGTTCAGCTTTTTTTGTTCTTAAGGGAGTGTTGCAAGAAATAGTGTATGACACACATGTATATAGTAGGTGATTGATACTGGTGTGATTTACATCACTCGTACTCGGATCAAAATCACCTACTATTATACACGTGGGTCACATACTATTTTATGCAACACCTTCCCCCCCTAATAAATAAAAAAATCGAGAGAAATAAATATTTTTGCGGTTGGTCAATATGTAAGCACAAACTATCACATCATATTCAACCGGACCACGTGATCTAGTAGGTATGATGCTGGCTTAACATGTCAAATGTTAGTTTTTCAAATCCCCGAAACGGAGAAACTTTTGTGAAAAAAAATGAAAAAAAAAATAAAAGAAAATGGTAGGCTTGTGCTTCTCTGAGGACCAGTGTATAAAATTACGCATGCGCCCAAGACTAATGTATAAAGTAAAGATTTTATACATTGGTTCTAAATGGTCCGAAAATTGCTTGCTTTATACATGGTCAAGGTGCGTATAAAAATGAAGTTCACCAACAGGTGTTGCAAAAATTACTATTTAATGAAATTTTTGACTTCTACTAAAAAATTTAGTTTGGTTGAGGGGTGTTACGATGAGTCAGAATTACTTTCTTCAATGTCTAGATAAGTATTTTTTTAACGAACTACCTTCTTACCCATGTATAGTACCATTACTCAGAAACATAGAAAAAATTTACGTATATTTGAAACACTACCTACCTAGACTACCATGAAAGATAAAAGACTCAACTGACTACAAGATTTTTATTATAGGCAACTTTGAAAAACTGCTGGCCTGCAGCTGAATTTCAAATGCACTTGTAGGTTAGATTTGGAGGGAAAAAAATGAAGCAAAAATACTTGAATATTATTATTATAACCAGAACATTAACCAAGTAGTCGAGCCGAGATGAAAAAAAAAAAAAATTAGATCGTATTACCAAATGAATTAGAAACCTCATTATAAGCCTATATAGCCTATGCATGGATAGAAGATGGTCCAAACAGGTAGAAAGGTGGACGATGTATTGTAAATCGTTACGTATGGTACGCGTAATTAAACGACAAAAGAACAAATAGCTGGACTTCTTGCGATAAATAACTCAGTGCCCTATGGGCAAAACTACCGTTTTAATTTGACATAAATGAATTAGATAAATGTTTAAAAAGAGAAATAAAGACGAAGGAGTAAAAAAAAAAGTAGAAAATAGCCTAATGATAAACAAAAAAAAAAAAAAAAAAAAAGTAGAATGAGATAATAAATAAAATGCAAAGGGCCAGGTTAATATTACAAATGAACCACATATAGACGATTAATTTTATGTGAGTGATAAACAACACTCGCTTTGGTTGTAAAAGGAGAAAGAAAAAAAACTTTTTTAGACGTTATATGATTTCGTCGAACAACTAATATATAATTATAATTGAGATTATTTTTCTTTTTTTCTTCCTCTTCTTATTAATTTAGCTTACCCCACGGACACCTTGATGAAAGAAAATATTTAAAAAGAATTTAAGGACCTTCTTCAACATGTTTTTTTCTATTTTTTCTTCTTCTTTTTTTGTTTTCTACGTTGGAGGTATTATCTTAAACTTTTTAATTATTTTAGGAAAACAATTTCGGCCTTTCTTTCCTATGTCTCGAATTAGAAAGACACGATTAGACTGCAGATGATGTACATAAAGAGTGCAGTTTTCTTTGAACGACATGATGCAAAGTTTGTTGTTATTGTTTGTTGTTTCAAACAGACTAAATCTCTACATAGTAAACTGGTAAATTGAATTAATATTTATAACTAGAAATACCTTCCTCGTATAGTGGATTGTAAATTAAATTCTCGACGCTCCACTTCACTAATACCCTTTAAAATGATATAATGTGTGACTTGTCCTTTTCTCTAAATATGGATTTGGTCCATCACCAAATCCCAAATAAATAGTGCCAAAAACGTATCAATTAGACTAAGCAACTAAGCTATGAAATTAATTGTTTTCTGTGTACCCAATTTATTGACGATAAAAGGAGTAATGAATTCGTTCTCTATTTAGTCCATGTATGTGATACTCACTGATACCTTTTGACTATATAGTACTGGACCAATAATGCCCAATGTAATTTGTAATGTCAAGACATGGCTGCATAAAAGTAAGTAACTTGCGTGTACTTAGTGCGTGCTTTCGATGTTTTGCTTGTTTTAACCGATTTGGAATACATTTGATAAATTATTCATCCCTTAAATTCACAAGCATAGCGTACAGAAACGTAATTTAAAGTACGTTATATGGTATACGATGGTTACCTATTCAGCTTTAGCATGTCTAACTTGGTATCTTTTACTGGTCCTGCGCTATACAGTTAAAGCTGATACCTTATACTCGATTCAAAATGAGAAAGTAAAATAAATGTCTTTAAGTTAGTATTACACTAGGAAAGTTTACTGACCAAAAGTAACCGTCTCCAACTACTTTCCCAGTGTAACATGATTAGCAAGTAAAGTAAATTACCTTGTTTCATGTGAAAAGTAAAGTTGAGATAGGTTCAACTTTTTTGTTTACTTTCATTAATTTGTATGTGTGTTGGCGTGTTTTTGCTATAAAATTAAATACGAGTTGGTGAATGTTTATTATAATTTCACTGATAATGATTCGGAAAGTAAAAAACGGTTTTTCTTAAGGTAATTTCCAAATTGATTGTAAGTAAAGTTAAAATTACTTTCTTGAACTATTTTCAGCCAGTAAATTTTCCTGGTGTAATACTATAGCTTTAACCCTTAAATTCGCAAGGTTAGAAGGGGGTGAGTGAAAATTATTTTTTTCATATATTTAGGATAACTGGCGTGTACTTAACAATAAATGCAAAAAAAAAAAAATTTTCCACCCCATAGAACCCTAGTTGTGAGATGTACACTTGAGTGTACACTGCTAATGATGCTGTAAACTACCTATTAATGTTGATGTGCACTGTAGTGTACATTGCGAACAGTGACCTGTAACTTTGGTTATGGATATTCATGTACAATATGCTTATAATGAACAAGGTGACAATGCTGGAACTGTTTGTAATTAATTTCAGTTATCGTGAAATCAATAGTGTCAATATAGGGAAGGGGTATTTCTTTTTTTTCATAAGTATGTTACCTTATATCTTCATAATATCTCCATTACAACATCACTATTCACCAAAACTGGTAGTAAAAATATTCTTGTTTTCCCCTTCTCTTCACCCTTGTTTTTTGGTATACAAGTGCCAACATTTATATTATTTAGAATTTCTGTTTTAATATTGAAGGTACACAGTCAAAGTTACAAGTATCAATAAAAATTTAATGCGTTCAGAGAAAAACATAGAAAATAAAATTAAATGTGATGACTATTCAGACTACTGTACTATTAAATAATGTATTTAATGGATAAAATTAGATACAATTATTTTTCCTTATGATATTTGAGGAAGCAATTCCGATTTTTAACCAAGCATAATCTTATATTACATTTCGAGCATGAAATTGTGGTTCTGTGTATCACACATACTCTACATCATCCAATACCACTAATGATTGGAAAATTTTGAACTCCATCTAATCTTGAGTCATTAGAAGGATGTGGTTATGAATTTTTCTTTGTATTGCACTTCCCTGCTGTCTGTTTAGAAGGTACTTAACAGTGCTCATCAATACTTCGTGGCCTTCCAACTCTAGGCTTATTTTTACTGATCAGGGCATTCACTGTCATATCTGAATTCTTTTAAATAGTAAAAAATTGTTTGTAAATAAAATTTGAGGTCAGAAAGGTGTGATTCCTGAAAAATATTGCCTTTAATATCAAAAACAAAACATTGGTATTTATTTATATTTTGTAGGTACCTATTAATTTTGAAAACTTTTTTTTTCAATCATTGAAATTTTAAAAGCATTTCATACACCTCTCTGACTTGAGGCCAACCAATAAAATTTATTATTGACACTTACTTTCCAATTCCAGTTACTCTTTCATCTCAGAATTCATGGATGGAGCTTCAGATTCACAATCTGAATCAGCACCAAAAATGTCTGTTTCTGAAAGTTCAGAACCACTGTCTTCTAGATCTGAATCAATGGGTGGGAGCACAACAGCATTCAAAATTTTTTGAGTTCTAGTTGGTGCACTTGTAAACTTACGCATACTGAAATCTTGATGCTTAGATTTAACTAAAATTAAATTGGTACAAAATTTAACTAAAAAAATATGTGTATTCTCAGTGCCTGATTCAATGACGACTGCTTTATTAATTCTCGTTTCATTTCTCAATCCATTGTTTTTTTTTGGTTTTTTTTTTTTAAATACATTTATAGTTTTGCTTTGAGAATAAATCTTGCCGACGCGATAAACACACTGTAGATTATAAGCAGGACCTGCTGACTCACAGGTCTGGACTATATCATTCGCACTGTACACTACATTGTACATTCAGCATACAATGGAATTTTCTATATCAGACGCACTGTACACTGTATTGTCCATCAATTTCAAGCTTTGATGGGACAAAAACAAAAACATGGATGGTTGAAACGAAGATGTATTTACAATTTTCAGTCTTTTCTATACATGATAGTGGAAATGGAAGAATGAAATACCATTTTTTATCACACCAATAAGAAATGAATTATCCCATTTTGAGAAATTCATAAATCATGAAAACCCTGAAATTTATATTTTAAATAAGAAGTGGCCAAATGATTATAAGGGGGGAAAAAATAAAAGAAATGTAAATATGAGTTGGTACAATAGTATGATTGTAAAAAACAAATTCTAGGTTCATCCAAAAAAATACCAAAAATTCCCAAAGTTGATGTACACTATAGTGTACAATGCGAAGTTTAGGGTTAAGGTGTTCACAGCGCAATCACACACAGCAGCAGAACGTAGCACAAATTTCTCAGATAAATTTTGAAAAATATGTGTTCACTCTTGTTGAAATGTGTAAATCGCATTATTTTTCTTGTGTTTTGCGTGCCGTGGATTTATTTTCTTACGTTGAATAGGATATAGACTTCGAGGATATTCATACTTATATCATGGGATGCTATACAAAGGTGGTTTTGATGTATCAAGTATGGATAGTGCTGCCGGAACCACGTGTTTTTCTTTCTAAATATCTGATTCGAGGAAAAACTCTCAATATACATTTGTTTACAAACATTGCCATTTGAAATACCTCATTCTAGAGAATCCAATCATTCTGATTGGTCGATGTCAGTTGAAGTGAGGCATTTCATACACAAGTGTGCTTGGTGTAGATGTTAACGACAGTCGATTCCATTTTAAAACAGTAGCGCATCGTCTCCATCATGTATATTATATCTTTGTAGGGTATAGGTGCGACGCCATATTATAAGCCGAATTCTGGATTTAAAAGGTATAACAGCAACTCGGAAGTGATTTTCAGTGTTACTGGGCAACACTGAAAAAGCATTCCCCCAATCCTATAATTATTTTTTCCATTCCAGTTGACAATTTCAACTCATTTACAAATTAAAATTACAAAATTTGGCAGGTAATTATTTGGAAATCCCAAAAGAGTGGCCTCTAATAAACTTTTCTGAAGTTAAATTGTATACAAATAGCCATACTTTGTTTCACGTTCAGTGTGTAGGTATCCGAACTTTTTCCTCTCCCCTCTATTAGCCACCATGTCCACAAACTCAGTTTATTGTGGGAAGAAAATTACCTCCTTATTTGGAGCGGACCATGTACTAAGTATTTCTGCCAATTTTACCAACCCCTACATTTCTAACTTTTGAAAAAATTTTCAGTTGTCCAAAAACGAAAGTCATTAAATTTTAGGATTTGCCAATTGTCCACCTGATGAGTGAAAAAATAAAGCTTACCAGCATCTCAGGGGACAAGTGGCCCTCTTTTCTCCCTAATTCCGTCCCTGAGTATTAATTGGCACCTCGATATAATATGGTCACAGAACATGTAGAATATAATCCAGTGAAACCTCTCTTAATCGACACCTCATAACAGTGAAAACCTCCTCTCGTGGACAAAATTTTTTCATCCCCACTAATACCAATTTTGTACAATGAAGCCATTAGACCGTTTTTCCTAACAAGGGACACCTCTCAATAGCTGAAAAAATGTTTGGTCCGAAATCTCACTACTTCAAAATATTGATTAGTAAATAATACTCAGAGGAAAGTAAACATGTTGATTGTTTGGCTCGTACACCTTTCCTTACGGGCAATTCTGGCAAAATATCATAAAAAATATAATTACAACCAGCAAGCGTTCTTGATTGTGACTTGATCGATATTTTAATGCCTAAAAATGGTTTTATCGATACCACAACAGTTTTATTTATTTATTTTTAGACAGCTTCCTCCCCCAGCTTATAAATGAAGACCCGAAAATTCGGAATCCGTAAGTCCCCTGAGATCTGATTGCCGCGTATATTGTCAGGAATTCGTTTACCTTGGTAACCCTAATTCGCAAGAATTTTTTCGAATCATCTCACTCCACCCATCATAAATTGTAATCATTTGTCATATTATAGGTTCTCCGTTAATATCAGAATCGGAGCATCTTTACCTTTTAAATTCGAAACCATCCAGCAGAAAGCGTATCGAAAAAGCAGAAAATTTTTTTTTTTTTAAGAAAACATTTTTCTATTTATGAAAATGACGAATTAGGTAACCGTTTATACTGTATAGGTACGCGATACCATATCTGTATATACCCAATACTCCTTATAGGATGGAAAAATGAAACCACTTTATATACTGTCACTTTGCGACGTTAGTCGAAATGAAAAATTAAACAAACTTGATATGGTTACCGAATTAGGCCTACCGTAAAAAATATCGGTATCTTCACCACTTCACTCCACTTCAGACACGCACATACAACATAGAAGGAACAGAGGAAAAAAAAAAAAGAAAAAAAAAGGATATCATAGCTTTGTGAGTTTCACAATGGGAGGTCTCCGCAACCACAATCAACAAAAGGATTCTTTTTTTCTTCTTCTCAAATTTTGGTCTGGGTTTATCAGCGAAATTCTTTTCCACTTCAGTTTGTTTACACATGCGCACTTCACCTTTAATAATGATAATAATAAATAGCGCGGCTTCATGACCAAAAGAGCCATCCGCGAGCATATACGTATATGTCTGCGGTAATGTACGACGCGATAAGGACATAATTTTCAGACATTTTCGTAAGATAGGTCTACTTTCTATCGACATTTAAGTGGATAGTGGTTGTTTAGATGCATAAAGTTAATACATTTCTTTTTTCTTTTTTCTTTTTTTTTTTTTTTTTTTTTTACGGAATTGGTTAGTTTAGGCTATTATATTTACCTACCAACGGATAGAATAAAAAATGATACATTAATTTCATTGTAGGTTTGATTCAATTCGTTTCCCTAAATTAACGTAATAGGATGCGAGTATTTATTTTTTGTAACACCCACCCCTAAAACATTTGTTTTCGTTCATATAAGGACGGTATATTAAGTGTGTAGCAGCTAAGCGTATTAGAAATTTGGTTTAAGACATTCTCAATACGCTCGACTATACACTCGATTTAGTTGTGGTAGGGGTACACATTTTTTCCAAAACCTAATTCCAAAATTTTTTTTCTCAAAATATTTTGTGATCAAAAAATTTTATTCCAAATTTATTTATTCCAAAAAAAACTTTTATTTCAAATATATTTGTTTCAAAAAAAATTTTATACCAAATTTATTTTCATTTTATTCCAAATTTATATTGTATTCCAAAAAAAGTACCAAATTAAATAAAATATTTTTTTCCAAGTATACTTTTTTTACAAAAAAATTTAATTCCAAATTTATTTTATACAAAAAAAAAACATAATTCCGAAATAAACAAAATATTCTTTCACAAAAAAAAAATTGTTGAAAAAATTATTAATCTATACTTACAGAGAACACTCGATACCCGCCTCTAGCTTAATTGCAGCTGACTTTCCCAGAAATAAATTTTGATATTCTCTGTAGGTACAATAGCTAAGGATAGATAAATGTGTGTTGCATTTCTTAATGAAGAATTTTCTGTATCTGTGTACATTTGTTTAAAGCCGCGACTTTACACATGTCGAAATAAACTTTGTTTGTTTGATTGTTTGAACATGAAATTGGTTACCTACAAATCAATAGGCTAACCCAAAACGTTGTCATATTATTATTATTTTATTGTTGTTGTATTTTGTAAATCTAAAATTTTTATTAGTTTTTAATCTGACCATTTGAAATATAAGTATAAATTACCTACTTATACTAAAGTACCTAGATACTCACTTAATTTCTTTGAAAAAAATTGGAATTAATTTTTTTGAAATAAATAAATTTTAAACTGAATTAAAAAAAAAAAAATTAATTTTTTTCGGAACTCGTGTTTCCCCTACCTCAGAAATGTATAATGGCGCATATAAGAGAGGGTATAAGGAGTTTTTAAGGAATGTATAAGTAATAGTGTGTTAGTAATTCCGACCAAGACATTCCCTATATTATGCTTCGGTGTACTATCTCTATACACTCTCTATACGACTACACAGTTAACTTGGAACGTAAAATGACGTATATAAGGAGTGTTTAAGGAGCGTACAGTAAGTGTATAGCAGGAGCGTATTAGAAATTTCAACTAATTCGTCGACGTATTTCTTCTCATACTCAATGGACATCATGCCCTCGATGTCCAATAATTACGAATACTATATGTTAATTCATGTGGTCTTTTTCTGAAAAAAAAGAGGCGAACAAAGACCACAATGCCAAAACCAAATTTTGATCATCACTAACAATACTTATTATGAGCCCCATGCTCCCCTGAAAAAGAATCCACCGAAAAAAAAAGGCCTAACCAACGAACTATATATCACTGGAAAACACTCCGCTATGAATTTTAGATGCTATAATATTTTATAGTCTACATTGGCATTATTCAGAGGCGCATTCAAGGTGTGTGGTTAATGGGGCTGACGCATCCCCTCCCAATAAAGAAACAGGTTGTAGGCGCAATACACGAATGAAGTTTGAAGCTCAGCCAAAAACCGTTTAACATGTGTTTTACTTACGCATGCATATTCCGAAAGTCCTCCCCCATCAACCAAAAAAAAAAGTATCATGTATACGCTACTGACACTATGAAGCCAATTTAAGTGTATGGCACCATCATATTGGGTGGTAATCACCAAAAAAATAAATCAATTATGTAAAACAGACAAAATATACATATTAAGTCAATAATAGTACGTTACACACCAGGAATTGCTCATTCGTTAGGCTCGTTTCGTAAACTTGCCCTCGCATGTAATTCTTCACTTTCAAATCTTGTTGACGAAGATATTTTTTATAATTAATGATCAGAAAGCAACGAAATAATTAATAAGTAATTTCAATGAGAAAAAAAATAATCAAAATAAACAGATATAGTCATACTGACTGCCTTTCCTCAACTAGCTTATATGTAGCTTAGTGGTTAAGAAGTATGCCTTTTATCATGAAGGTCAGAGGTTCAAATCAAATCCTGATGCGGATGGCTAATTTTTCTAAAAAATTATAATTCTAAATTGGGAGAAATCACTTTACTTTAAAGCTAGTATAAATTCACGAATGACAAGGGCTACTTTTTGTCCAAAAAATACGATTGTAAACATTGCCTTTCTGATTATGTATATTATCAAAAAATATTATAACGTTGGTTCATCGGCGGTCTTACACGATGTGCGCTAAATTTGTATACCGACATCAATGGCTACCGAAATTTTACGAAGTTTTTCAGTCACTGTGCATGTTCGTTTTAATTAATAAAATCCTTAAAGAAAAAAATTAATTAAAAAAAAAAAAAAAGATTAAAGAACAATGTTTTTGGCGATTAAGATGAACTACATTCATTTAAGTATTTAAGTTAAATAAATGGAGTTTTATTTTTGAATTGGGCGAGCATTTCTCTGGGTGCAAACAATGAAGCTAAAAAATAATTTCATTTTCAAACAATTAATGAAAAAAATCATGAAATATTGAGCGAAAATGTAAGTTGCCTAAAATTTTATCGATTGCTGATCCAACTAATTAGTGAATCTACGAGACATTAAAAACTTTATTTTAGCCAAAATATAAGGTAAAGCTATACCATCGCATAGATTTAATCTAGATCGAATTTCTTAGGTTAGTTTCCTTCCACGTTGGGTAGCAAAACATTTCAAAAAAATGTTAAGCAGATCATAAAACGTATAAACGGACATGTAGTCTTACACCATTTTTAGCGGTTTTTAAGCTGACTTCAAAATTAGATATCACATACATTAATCAAACGACTACACATACGTTAATATATGTAAAAGTGGTGTAATTTATCATTTTAATTTGGTCTTTTGCTGCAGGAAATTATCATTTTTTTACATACTTACGTTTCTGCAAAATGAAAATAAAGGAAGTTCACGGTTTGACTTGATTTTAACACGTTTTGCGATAAAAAAAAATTGAATACATAATTAGGTTATGTAGGTATTTTTGTACAGCCTATATATATATATATATATGTTAAATTTAATATCGTACAAAATATGTAACTGAGGTATAATAATTATTTTGAATTTTATCAAAATAAAAAAAAAATTCGTCGTCGGAATGCTAATTTTTGTTTCTTTCTTACTTTTAATCCAAAATGATAAATTTATATTCCGAGGGAGGTCTGTTTTGAATTTTAAATTGTAAGAAGTTAAAATTAACAAAATTAATTTTAAGCCTTTCACAATTTTACCTAAAGTAGATAAAGCTGTTGTTGGGTGAAAAATGAAATTAATTTCTGGCAATCATAAACCAAAAGGAAACGTTATTATTTAATGATTATGTTAGCTATCAAAGTGAGAGATTTTTATATTGATTTGAAACAGCCCAAAATGATTTTCATTTCTTCGCTAGTGTAGAAATTGAGTTTTTTCTCGACTAATTTTTATTTATTTCCTCACGGTGCCATTTACACGTAGCCCATGCAAGTGGAAAAATTTCACCATCACAAAGGGCTGTTTTGCACAGTGCTGCCTACAAACAACGAAGTTGCCTCTTCATAATTATTTAATTATTGAATAAATTCTGTTAATAAAAGAAATTGAAATAAATCGAATAATCACCTATTTTTGAGAAATTTGTTTCAAAAAATATCGCACGCTACTGGTTTGCCTCTTCCACTTATGAAAATCGACATTTCTTGGCTAATAGCTGCTTAGCAGTATTTTACTCAACTAGTTAGCAAAATGAGTCGATTATTACAAGTGTCTAACTAGTTGGTCGATTATCGCAAGTGGTTAACTAGTTGTGTACGATACTTTTTTCAACGAATTCAACAAAACTAGGTTATTATTTATCCCATTAAACAGGTAAACTTCAATTATTAATCAAATTTTAGATAATAACTAAATATTATGAAGAAGTGAACTTTTTTGTTTGTGTAGGCATCATTATGTAATCATGTAAAAATTCCCTTTTTCATAGTGACAATTTACAGCTTCAATTTGGCTCAAATCTACGATATAATGGATAAATCTTATGTATTTTTTCACAGCAAATCCATTGAGCTTATTACCGAAGCTGTAGTACAGTTGTAAAGCAAGTTATTGAGATATATAATTTTGACTACTTGTACAGATGAAAATGGCACTGTGAAGTAATAAACAACAAACAGTTAAGAAAAACTAATTTCTACACCGTTTTTACTCTTGGTTAAGAAATGAAAATTGTTTTTGATGTTCCAAGTTGATTTGAAAATCTTGCATTTTACTAAACAAAATCGATTTAATAGTAACCTTTTTTTGGTGTATGAGTTGAAATATAGTTATTTGTGATCCAAGTGTTAAAAGTAGGTGATTTTGATACAACTTTGAATTTTACAGCACTCACCTTCGGTTCGCGCTTCAAATCACACCAGTATCAATCACCTACTTTGCACATGTGTCACACGCTATTTTTTACAACATGCCCAAAAATGGCAACGAATTTTGTTTTTTCAGATACAAATATTAATTATATTTTTATTAAACCAAAACATTTTTCTTTACATTTTTCAAAGTTTCCATGTTTTTAGAATGTTTTTTAAAAATATGGTATTTAATTCTTAGTGAGAAATGATAAACAGTGAGAATGTCACCAACAAATGCGAGAAATTTATCAACCTATCTGAGAATTTTATCAAGGTTTTCAATAAAAGTTGTAATTCTCATACGTGTATAAGATAATTTTTTGACTTCATATTGAAATTCGCTACTTTTTATTCCATTAAGGTTAGTAAAGAAATGTACTTTTCGGAAGGGTGTTGCAAAATTGTATTTTATTCAACTGTTAGCAATATAAATGATTGTGGATGAGTTGCGTAATTGTAGCACGAGCCACAGGTGAGTTCTATAATTGGGAATCAATTATCACAAGAGGCTAACTAGTTAGTGTAATTCCTTTTTGTAACTGAGATGAGCAAAACCTCGTTACCACATCTCTTCTATTTGACTATAATCACAAGTTAACATACATCAATGTTAAAATTACTCACAATTCTTCAGCTTCAGTCGTAGTGCTACAACTAAATGCTTACTTTACATGTGGAAGTTGGGAGTTTCAAATCCATTGAGCACCGATAAGTTTTGTAGAATTCTTTCCCTTTTTTTTTTTGATAATTTCATTTTATTTTTTTATTTTTTCATCCTGTTATGTAGCTTAATGGGTTCTTCAAAAAAAAGTTTAAAAAAAATGCCAAAAACAGAAAATTAACATTCAACCTATACGATTTTCATAATATCCACCCAGAAACGCACCTGGCAACATGAGAAAAATTTCTCATCTCGTTACAAAAAAAAAAAAAAAAAACGGAACTAGTTTGGTACAATTTTTTTTTTAAATGAATCCACTAAAAAGAGATTATTATTTGTTGATTAAATAGGAAAACTTCATTCATGAACAGAATTTTTGACAATAATTAAATATTTATGGAGTGGTGAACTTGGTTATTTGTAAGCATTTCCATATAAAAAGGCCTTTTTTCTTAGGGACCTTTTGCCACTTGCATACCTGTAAACGGCGCCAATAGGAATTAAAAAAAAAACAGTCAAGTAAAAACTTTCATTATTACACTACTAAAGTAATAAAGATCATTATTGACCATTTGGAATCAATAAAAAAAAAATTAAATCTTGTACTATCTTTACTGTAAAATGAATAAAGTTTTATTTACTTCAAAATAAAAGTAGTGTCTGCTTTATAATAATTTTATGCTAAAATCGTATGATAATAAAAATTGGATTACTGAAGGTTGGAGAAAGAAATTTATGAGTGGAAAATCAAATCACTGGGTATTTTATTTTTATGTATCTAGGGGAATATTCTGGGATTTACTTCCCTGAAACCGGTTTCTTACTAGCAGTCCTGCAACCTGGCGAACCTATTCTGAAAATTCAAACCTTTCAGTACCTATCTGAACTTAATTTTTGATGCAGTTGCAAAAAAAAAAAAAAAGTGAAAGCTAAAGCATTGTTAAAAACAATTTCAAACTTTGGTTAACATCATTTTAACGATTTTTCAATAGCTAGTGGGCCTATAATTTTTTGAGAAGACATTCAAACTTAAAATTTTTGAAAAACACATTTTCTAATTTTAATATTATAAGATCTTCTTTAATTTATCACTTTTAACAAAAATTGTTACGTTGATAAATTTAATAATTCATTCAGAAAAATTTTAATTAAGATGTAAGGATGTTACAAAGTATCTTCTAGATTTTTCATAATATTATATACATAGTTGTGGAAGGGGTAATTTTAAAATTTTTTTAAAACTTTTGTCGAAATTTTGACTTTATATTCAGTTTTTAGGTGCAAATTGACTTCTTTTCTTCTAGTCGATAGATCTCAAGATACTCCCAGGAACATTGTTCTCTGTTCGAATGAATTTTCTATTTTCAGTTTCTGTTTTCATATCCGAGTGTTTATTTTAAATGTAAAAATTTTCGAAAGACTTACAACCTTTAGCTTGCGAAATAATTCTTAAGACTAGTTCCAAAATGTTACTTTCTGCACCGAGGTACAGAAGTTAATTGAGTACAAAACTGGTAGAAAGTCATTCCATTTTGGATACTTATGAGAATAGTAGGTCATCAGTTGCGTAGAATCGCTATTTTCACCATCTCTTGACCGAATATACACTAATATTTTTCAATAATTATGATCCCACTCTTATCGAAAACACTAGTAATTAACGTTTTTATTTTATTTTCATAGACATTTTTCGTGATATTCAAAAATAAAGAACATTAGAAGCTTCTTCACTTTTTAGTAATAGGTCGTTTCAGTACCCTCATCTCTTCCCTTGTACACAAGTCTTTCAAAAAGTCACCCTAGTTAATACATCACCTAAAAATTAATCTTATGTATAGAAAAAAAAAAAAACGCCGAACACATAATACGCCAAG
The DNA here is from genome assembly GCA_011428145.1 of Ericerus pela. Classification (NCBI taxonomy): domain Eukaryota; kingdom Metazoa; phylum Arthropoda; class Insecta; order Hemiptera; family Coccidae; genus Ericerus; species Ericerus pela. Next base: position 373,234 of record WOFM01000116.1, read on the forward strand.
TTTGAAAACGAAAAAAGAAAAGAAAGAAAAAGAAAGCAGATTATTGTGCCCACCTGAATATTGTAGCTTTCGTAGATAGGCACATCTATTAACATGAAGGGTAATTTGTCGAATACACATTTCTAAAAATCGATTCTGATCTCAAAGTGAATAAACATGGTGCCACATAGAAAGGGTGTAAACAAGATGTCAAACAGACGTAAAAAGAGCTGAAAAAAATAAAAAATAAAAGTAAAAAATAGAAAAAGAAAAAAGAAAAGAATGAAAAACTGGTTAAGAAACGGTAGATTGAACTGTCAAAGCGTGAAGTATCGGATTGATTGCATCTTCTATGCGTCGTCGTTGTTGTTGTTGTTGTGCTGTGCATCCATCGTCTAGCTAGATAATATGGGACGAACCATTTATGCGATGACAAAACGGTCGTCGTGTTCTTTTTAGGATTCGTTTAATTTGCACAAAAAAAAAAAAAAAAAAAAAAAAAAGAAAAAGGAGAAAAAAGAAAAATAGAATCCGTCTAGACCCCGTGGGCGATAATACTTCATCTGATCGATCATTGACAATATGGGTACCTATAGGGAAAAAGCTAATCCCGTAATAAGGTCGTAATTTATTCGCATGCGATACAATCGTCAGAGGAATTAATGGCACACGTGAAATGGGGTCGAATACAGTTTTCGTTTCTTTATTCTTTACGAAAAAATAATTTTATTTTTTTCTCAGTTCTTTTTTTTCTTCTTTTTTTTTTTTGTTTTGTTTCGAATCATCATAGAGCTATCGTAAAAGAAGATGAAGAAGAAGAAGAAAATAAACAAGTCTTGATAAATATTTTTCGAGACGTTTTTTCGAACCACAGTGACCATACTTTCCACTCCATTGTGAATGAAAATTGAATGAAAAAGCGTCTAATAGGTACCTACGTGCTGGCATAAAATACACACATATGTATACGCTGCTCTTCAATTTTGATATGCCAACTAATTGTTTCTGAAAAAGAAAAAAAAAAAAAAAAAGTATAGTCACGTTAGATGAAGGTGTAGTACCATCTGCTGGTAGCGGTAAGTATCATTGAATTATGACAAGATTTGAACTGTCAGGTTGAAAGTTAGGTGGAACTAATTTTATTTCGATTACCTATGTACGAAATCAAACAGTAATACCAAATAAAGAAGTTATCGGTTTAGGTCTTTTTTTATTTTTTATTTTTATTTTAATGCATAAATTCGATATGTGTTCTACAAATTTAGATATTTTTGAGTGGGTGTCAGTGAACTTACACTGCTTCTTGAAAGGTTAAGTAATGCTTTGAGAAACAAATGACAGAATTAGTTAGGTACCTGCAACCTTAGCTTTTGGGATGTATTTAAAATAGATTTCACTCGCAGCTAGAAGAATTATTTTGAAAGTCACAAAAATAGCGATGCATCTATTTTAAATTGGTGGCTTCAGAGGGTACTAACTTATGCGAAGAAATATTATAATCTTGTAGAAATAAATCAGACCTTATCATTAAGAATTGTAAAAAAGTAGTAAAAGGAATTTACAGATTTCAAAAACTCATTTGAAATTGAAACACTTCAGACACTGTGTATTTCTGAGATCTCTTTTTGGTTCCACTAACGTCTTCTTCGCCTTCCATAAAATTGAAAATTATCCCTCCAAAAAACTAAAAAGCAAATACAAACTCTTAAAAAAAAATAAGTATATTTTCATAGTGTGATGTGAGAACACTGTTTTTAAGTAGATTTAAAAAAAACAATTTCTTATTAAAATTGCCTGAGTATTCGGACCCAAGGGTGGAAGTGTGTACGTTTTTAATTTAATGATTTTATTAGGATTTTGGCACTATTTTTAAAAATTTATTTTTTTTATGTACCCCTTTTTGCATCGAGTCCATTTCAACGCGTAATTTTGATCGTATGGTTTCAAAATTTGAAACAAATATTTGGATTCACCTAAGAAAGAACCCTATTGTTTTTGGTGTGAATCGAGTGCATAGTCCTTCCGGTAGGTCAGTTCATATGCATTTTTTTATTGAAGAGCATACAGGTCGAAAATTTTTTAAATCGATAGGACTTAAATTTGGTATACATATGTGTTTTAGATCAATGACAGTACCTACCAATTTTGGTGCTGATAGACTTTACGGTACGTCTGATAGAGGCGATATTGTTGCAGTATTAGTAGATTAATGGCTCTAAAATGAGTAATTTTCAAGCTATAGTCACAAAATTTGGCACAGCTATTAATTTGAAGTATATTTAACATGATTCAAAATTTGGTTCCTGGTGTTATGATTCATTCCCTGGGACTGTTGAAGGTGCTAATTTTTCGTGTTATCTCAATAAAAGTTGCAATTTTCTTTCAATAGTAACGAAATTTGGCGCAAACAATACCCAGATTTACCAATTTTAGTTTTGATTGGTCAATTATTTCCCAACTCATTAGCTATTCAGTGTGATTTTCCCTATTTTATGCTTCTGATAATGGTCCTGAAAAATTCATTTTCTAGCCTTCATCGACAAAAACAACTTATTTTAACCTAAAACTAACACAATCTCAGAAAAAAATCAATTTTTGAGAAGGAAACCATCGAATAATTTCCTAAAATTGTACTCGTTGAAACTTAAAATAATTTTTCATTTCATTAAAAAAAAATAATTTTTGACACATTCATAAAATATTTTGAAAACATGATACTTAATCAATATATTTTATCGCATGCATCGTATTTGTGGGATATTGGTAATTTTTTGCAAAAAATATAAATATTTTATATAGGTATTACTTTATTAGAAAAATGTTGGTGATATAGATGATTTTTGAACAAAGAAATCTACTTTTTCTTGCGAAGATTCCTACGCAAGTTTTTTTTGTTTTTTTTTTCAACTTTCATCATTTTTAGTAACACCACAGCTATAAACCAAATGATCTCATGAAAGGAACACGTTGTTACCACAATGTCATAGTTATGATTCAAATTTACCAATGAAACTTGCGTTGAAAAAAATAATACGTTGATAAGGGATAACTGATAAAAACGAACTGTGATTTCAACGCCCCTAGATGTTAGTAAAAGAGGAGCTATACATCACATTTTGTTATGTTTGTAACTGCAATAAAACCGTATAAAAATTAGGAAAATTGGAAATTTAAAAAAAAAAGGTTACTTTCAAAAATTCAATTAGGTAATCACTTTTTCAGTTTTTCAGGAGACAAAAAATAAATTTAACTTGTAAAAGTATATTCAGGAAATATTAATAATTGCAGCATGAAGTAGTGGAACTGTGCGTTGATGTGGATCTAGTTTCAGTTAATCATGAATGTAACTTGAAAGAGTGAGTAGATGGTTGTAAAATACAGAGAGAGAGAGAGAGAGTGAGAGAGAGAGGAAAGATTCCGTGATATATCAAGTTTTGGCAGGTGATACATCATGATTTGGTAAAAAATTACCATTCCATATCATGTTTTTGAGTGACATACTTACTATGTTTTGGCAAAAAGTAACTTGTAATTAGTAAGAAATCAATAGCATATCAAGTTTTGTTAGTATACCCACTTACCAGTTTTTAACTAAGAGTTAATTGCTCCTGGGAACATACCGTGTTTTTTCTGAAACAAATTTAGCAAGTTTGAGGATGAAGAATGTTCAACTAAGATATAATCGGTTTCCAGCTTCAAGCATCGGTTTCCTTTTATCACATCCAATGCTTAAATCAAAACTGCCAGAAAGTGACGTATCAGCTGTTTGAAAATAACCACAATGAAGTCGTAGACGCTCAGATATTCAAATTATATTTCAATTACCTACTTAACCTAATATTATTTTAAACACTCAATTGACAGCTGCAACAGAGAAGAAAAACGAACAAACGACAAATAATTTTGGTGAATTTTTCCTGTTTTACTTACTTGGAAGATTCACCAATAAGCTTTTATTGTGAAAAATTGTTTGTCATTACAACAGAATGCGATAGTCCACCTTCGAACCACCGATTACATAAAATTCCGTCTGTAGACCTACATCAAATTAGGTCTCACTGCCTCAAATTATTGAAAAAAAAAAAAAAAACAAAAACAGAAACAAAATAGAAACTTAGCCTATATAATACAAGAATTTGCTTTGATATCTGTCTACTAAGTGCTACATCACGTCTCAATTCAATTTACCGAATAATCGATTAGATGATAACAGTAGGCAACAATAAATAGCCTGAATTCTTCGCCAAATCGCCTTACCTTCCAAAACATCAAAATGCTCAACTCCCGTTTTCCACCGTAAATAAACGCATCGTAGGATTTAATTTTCGAAAATGCTGTCATTTTTACGACAATTTCGACCGTTTTTATGGCCGCGCAGCATAATTAGATCCAACTAAATGGCCAACAAAAATTACAACCTTTGGCGAAAAATTCTTGAAAGTTTCTCTCAACCCTCACTATTGTCTCGAAATATGAACCAGTTCGTCTCCGAATAGGCTAATACCGTCTTTCGATTAAATTATGAGCCTAAAAATAAAAGGAAGAAAAAAATCTGTACGACATCCGAACCACGCACAAAAAGTCGTTCACAGAGTATCAAACATACGCGACACACACACACACACGCACACACAGACGAACACACACCTATTACCGAGGTATTTGAAAAATAGGTATATTAAAAAAGAGAATAAAGAAACCTACATCAAACCGTTTATCTTCCACAAAAATTGGTATCGTATCCTATTTCGAGGCGTATTTAGTAGGCGCGGAACGGTTATCAACATAAATCACATTGCACTGAAACTATTTTATTTATTTTTATTTGTGGAATGGAGGGAGGGCTTTGACAATTTATGTACCCAGTTGACGATTAAACTGGTTTAATAACCCTACTGACCTAAGCTTTAACAAGTCAATGAAGTTTTCTTCGTGATAAAAGCCACCAAAACTTTAAAAAAAAAAAAAAAAAGAAATGAAATGGAAAAAAAAACGACCTTCCTATAAATGCTCTCGTGTAATGTGGTAAAAATAAAAAAATGTATACCTTTCTTTTGAGTGTGTTCGTCGAAGCGTGTAACATGTTCTGTTTGCAAAAAGCGAAAAAAAAAAAAAAATTGAATCAGAAGAAAAAAATATTAACCTGCCTACCAGTTCTAAACGGAACGTAGACCCTTTGAAATTGAGTGAGTTTGTGTATATAAACCAGAAGCACACCACTTTTGTACTTCGCTTTTTTCTGCTTTTTAACCTTCGACATCATTGTAACCGAGTGTGAAAGGGAGTAACATTAATCATTTCTATTTCGTGTGTGTTATTATTCAAAATAATGTGATTTATTGCAATTCTTCTTTTCTCTTTTTGAACTGTTTTTTTTTTTTTTTTTTTTTTTTTATATGTACCTTTTCTCTCCTTTTTCTTGGTTTTCTTTCTTTCGTCTTTAGAAGAAATATCATTCGATTTTTCGGCTGTAGACGGCATAGGTACCGTTAGGATGGGCTTGAATGGGGTGAAAATGTTCCTGTGAGGGTCGCAATCTTATGCGAATTATAAACTAAAAGAAAATTATGTCGAACGATGTAAAAATTTTTTGACGAGGGTGAAATTCTTGCGCAAAACACCTCTCTTTTGGGAGGAGTAGTGATGGTGGAGCTGGACCTATTTGAATTCCAGATGTTGACTTCGGTTAAAGTTATTACTGTGGTTTTTTTTTAAACTCCGAGGATACATAAATAATGATGTTGGTACATAATAGGTAACAAAAATCAATGTTAAAAGTGTAGAAGTCATGAAATTTGTTTTTGCTGCATGTATATTGAATCTATTGCATCTTGAAAGACATCTCGAAAAGTAATTGAAAAGTTGACTAAAATAAAGGTTAATATGGGCCAGAAAATGTAAATTATAAAAATAGTATATTTCGCGAAGGAAGCGTAAAGTGAACGATTCTCAATAAGTTGCAGCTTGTGCTGTAAACACACATACACGGCGAAGTTGATGAAATGTGATTGGTTTGATAGGAGGAGCTAATTGTTTCACACCCACATGTTTGCTCTTGTTATTGAACTTTTACTCAGGGGTCACCAACTTATAGCAGGTATTTCTTCGCACACCTAAAACAAGAACATATTTGCTTACTTTGCGGCATACAGTAGAAATCACTACAATGAGCACCAGTTACAGCAAACAACTGGCTATAACATATAAAATGCCTTGTCTCGGTAGAACTCCAAGGAAAATCAGCTACATCAAATCAGGCTGTTACAAACTATTGACTACGACAAAATATTAATTCACGTGTGCTTTATTGATTTCCTTCATACAACAAACCACTTTTTCCATCCAATCCAAATATTATTTCAGCATTTACTTTTGTGTTTTTAAAGATTACTATGTGTTATTTAATTAGTATACAGTTGTATTTTAATGACCAGTGAGAATGAAAAGAAATGTTCTCACGTGTATCGTTGATGATTGGTATAATCAATTTGCAAACACCATTATTTTATCGGCCTACATATCAACAGAAATTTGTTTGTTACAGCCACCTACTGGCTAAAACAAACAATTATCACGGTCCCTTGAAATTCGTTGTAGTCAATCTCTGCTGAATTTTACTAGTAGGGTGCTAAGGGAGCGATTGTCAAGGAGTTGCGATATTTACAGCATGAACTACAGGCGAGTACTGAGATCACACAAGTTGAGATTGCTCACGTTGTGCTCAAGTTGAAAACAATATTTTTTGCAGTACATGCATATTTTTGCTCCCAATATCACATTCTTCCTCTCGTTATCGAACTTTTGTTCCTATTATGAAATTATATTACAAATTGATCACTTTGTGCATCTACACAACAATAATGTATTCAAGTAATGACCTACTTCAAATGACGTAAGTTAAGTGTTGAAGAAAAGGTATTTTAAATAAAAAAAGTAATTTTATTTTTGTCCAATTAACATATTATGATAATAATTTTAGGAAACCTACATTTTACATTCAACCAAACATAATGTCAAACAAATAGCACATAAAAGATTTTGAAATTTTTTGGGTTACTTTGTTTTTTTTTCTACAACTGATTTCTTGTTTAATTTCATTGTACTAATTAGATTCCCTGGGATCGAAACGAATCCTCAGTCTTCAGAAGTTCTAAATTATTGGAGACATTAAATAATTTTAATTCATTAAGTATTAATTTACTATACTTTTTCGAAATAAAGAATAAAATATTTAAATCTTATATTTTTGGTTACCGGTACCTAGCAAATTACCTCCTGACTTTTAAGTATTAAGGTACTATTTTTTAATTCCTATTAGGAAACAAAACATGGTTTCGGTTGGTTTTTCCGCCCTTGAAAATACTGTGAAGCAGTATACAGTATACTCGTATGATGCAACGCAACTTCACCTCGTTTTCCTACTCAATAGTTGTGCTGTGTGTAAATGCTCTTGAGAGATATACTTTTTTAATTATGATTATTATTATAATGAATTAGTGATTGTGTTATACTTAATAATAACTACACTCACGTACATCTTATTTTTGTACATCGTAGACTAGCACCCTCATATTTTATTTTCTCCTATATTAATTTGTATTTCGATTTCGCGTAAAACGTTCGCTGCTATCTTGCCAAAACTCTAACAATTCATTTTCTATGCTTCGAATCGATTTTTAGGCCTTTTTCGAGTCCTCGAGTGATTTCAAGCAACAAGCACTGAATTATTTTTCAATCTTTCTTGTTTAGAGCTACAAACAGAAATCTTCGCTTATGAAATTTTTCATTTTAAAGTTTGAGTTGTTGGTTTTAGCGGATTCTTTCTCGACTTCTTAGGGCGTCCAGAATGATAATTATTCAAATTTAAGGTTTTCTCTTCCCAATTCTTTGTTGATGATGTTAACTATTCACCAGCTGTGGCGAGTTTTTACGTTAAGTATATTACCTTCAGAAGGTGGCCGAGACGAACATATAGAAAAAGGTGTGTCAAATGAAAGGACGAATTATTATGGAGTTTGGAAATGTTCGAATGCAGAGTACGATATTGTCATACGAAATGGGTTGCAGGACAAGAGACAAGCAGATGGGGTATGAAAACCCATGGTAGGTAGTTGAGTAAAAAGGACAAAGGTGAGTAAGACCTACTCGAAGTTTAGTGAGGATGATTTCTTTACGCCTGTTTTTTCATGTTGAGGATTTCCAACAAACAAGAAAGAGTTTAATAGGGGAGAGTCTTTTCGGCATGTTCGGATTCGCAGTAGATCTTCTATTTCATGAAGAAATTTTGAAGTTAATAGGATTTTTACTTAGACGGTAACAGTTATAAAATCTCTCAGATTAGAAAAATTAGGCAGAGGTTGGCCATTAGCCAAATCAACGATAGATTATTTTCAGAAATAACACACTTAGGCACCAGACACTCATACCAAAGTGACAGATTAAGCTTCAATGGTTTAATGTAGGGTGACTGAAAAAAGAAAGCAAAGATTAGAATTAACATTTGAAACTCGAAGTTTTCTTCATACCCAGAAAGAAACGTATGATTTAAATCTATGAAACTCTATCTCATTCAGATTTTTGTACCCAATGTATCATTAAATTCAGATAATGATCAATCAAAAATCTACATTTCACATAGATTTTAAATATAAATTCTTTTTTTTTTTTCTAATTTTACCTATTTTTACGAATATTAATGTAGTTTAGAATTTAAAATTAATAAAACAGCTGGAAAAATATCAATAACTTCCATAGATTCACATAAAATTGGTAGTTTTTCCATTTCAGAGTGGCCCCATTGATCCCAACGAAATTTAATATAATTCTTAAAGTTCACTCTCGATCCTGGGGGCCAACCCCTACCGGAGGGTCAGGGTTAATATGATTGGTTCTTCAGAGTACGATAGTATCGAAAAAGAAATGCAAAGAAGTGTCCCATTTGGCAACATTGCATTCGCAATTGGAAATTCCAAAAGAATGAATTGAGGTTGAAGAATTTCAGTTGAGAGGAAAAAATTGACTTATTTTAATATTTCATCCGATGAAAAATGTTCGAACATGAAGAGTAAATTTGATTTTTTTTTTTTTTATTAAGAGGTTCTTATTAAATACTTACTGAGACAAAAAATTCCAGGTTTATCTGTAGGCTACTTTGAGCACTAAAAGAGCTTCAGAAACGTGAAAATTACAGCGTTGTACTTACGTCGTATACGAATAGAAAATATGGTACCTAATCGAACTTCGGATTACACCTGGACATGATTAAATGATCTGAATTTCCTCAAAGTTTGGAAGAAAATAGGACGTGATTCCAAGAGTCGAGTAGCTCCACGCCGTTCTTTGTCTTTCTGCATGTTGCCCTTCAATTTTTCCGAGCCGTTGGTAAACAAACAATCCTAAACTTACAAACCGCTGAATAGCCTATCCTTTTCGCCTTCGTGTACTTTATTCGTACCTTTTTTTTTCTTTTCTTTGCTTCGCTTCGTCCCCTTTCACACAATTCTTCGCTTCAAAGGGGGAATGGTACCAGTTTTCGTTATTTGCCCAGTATGATATGCGCTCGTTGCCTAATATTTTTCATCTTTTACATGGTCTTCTTATCTTACATAATTACACGTTCAACGAGTTTATTTACCCCACGCGGATGTAATAGATGTAATAATGCTCACTTGAAACTGACAATTGCCACTTGGACCGAACAACAAACCCTTATTTTTTTTTTCCTGTCTATTTACAGATGAACCAACAGTGCAAAGTATGCGGAGAACCGGCTGCTGGATTTCATTTCGGCGCATTTACGTGCGAAGGATGCAAGGTAATTTTCATAATAATTTACTATGTAACGACATTATTCTACATTCCTTTAGCATTTCTCACCCCGTACCCCTTTTGCATATGATTATATTCGCCAAAAAAAAAAAAAAAATGAATAAAATAATAATTCAGAGTAACTCTAATTATCTATCAACATTATATGCAATGACATTAAGTCGATATAATTATTACGCTGAAATATTCCGACATTTTGAAGTAAATGGCAATAATTTTCGGTTCGCAAGTCCATTTCAGCGATGAATAAATTAATTAAAAGAAAATTTTCTGCGCTGGAACCTACTAATATGCGCTGTCAAAATGACTTCCAGTATAGTTTGCAACGAAAATACATCTTCCTCCACAAAATGTTAAATTATTTCCATGGAAAACGTAAATAATTAATTAGTAATTCTCGTTTCATTAATGAATTCAACCAGAATTAAAAATCTGTGTCACAGAAACGATAGAAAAATTCCGTATGCAATTCACGCAGTGAATGCTTCGAAACAGCATTTCCTACTCATTTGAATAATCAAGTAATGCTTACTACAGGAGTGAGTCCTGACAGAAAACTAAAAATACCCGAGTTAGCAGATGAAAATGATTTATTTTAATCTTAAGATGCAATAATAAAATTATACCTACCGCGTAATAACGGGCAGCTTCGATTGATAACGACCTATGAGTGTAAAAACCGATTAATCAAAAAAACTGAAATTTTGCCAAAAAAAATACCTACTGAGAGCATAAAACGCAAAAAAAAAAAAAAACAAAAAAAAACAAGAAAATTCAAGAAAAAATATTCAAAATAGTTATGAATATTGAGAAATACTGAAGCTTGAAGCTGAATGCAGTTGCATAGGGAGGAAATTTCATCTCAGTTGGTGGTACTCATTCAACATAATTTGTAAGACGAGACATCACTTGCATGAAAATTTTGAAGGTAATGAGTTAATGAAATTTAGAATATAATTTGTGGGTACCACGATGCGCACACAAGGTTATAATTATTTTGATATATTTATGTTTTATGCATTAGGTGCTCGTCAACCTGCACGAAGTGAGAGGGAACCAGCCTCCTTCAAAGATAGAGCACTAATGGCAATGAGACAATTATATCAGCCAATACCAGAATAATTACACTGGTACATCGGTATTTCTCTTTTATTGACTATCGTTGCATACAAATCGAAATATTTTCCATATGATTCGTATAGGCTAGCAACAAGAGCGTAGATAAAGGATGAGTGGCAGGGCTCTGGATTCCCACCTCAGCTCCCAAAAATAATTTGAACTGAACAAATAGTGTGTAAAAGTTAGTGATGGTGGTATTTCGGCAGGGTGTTGAGGATCAAAAGAGTCGATCGAGAAGATATGGACCCTCCCTTACGATCGATATATCTTCTCCCTTAGCCTACAAAATAAAAATTAAAATTATTTCAACGTACGAGCCACCAAATTAATCTCTAGTAATGGATTGAGGCCGGTACCTTTCAACGATGGTTTTAAGGCCCTAGTCTCCCAGATGATTAAACCAGTAGCTGATGCAAGGATTTATGTAAGTAGGAGCTCAATCATAACTATAGTTTTTGCCTCTCTAATCATCTACCTCTCCTAATTAAAATCTTCTATAATTACGCAGACGTGTTGATTATTAAAGTTTTATAAGACAAAAGGCCATTCTGCCGTGTCAACGATGGAAGACATATCTGCAACGTGAGTGATTTTTCAGGAGAGCCAGGAAACTTTGACCTAATGGTAGAACTACAGTACTGATCGGATGTGTTTCAAATAAAGTTTCTTTTTGAATTTCAGTATCGTAGAATTTTTATAAAAATGTTGGCCAAACTGTATTTCATTAATTTGATCATTTTCTATTGGAAACTGTGCAAAAGGTTTTTTTTTCTCAGCAACTGATTTGAATATTTTGCAGTTAAAGTGTTTTAACCTGAAAGCTGAGTTGTTATTCATTAACATTTGACTCATTTTTTCTTCAGCCGAGGAAAAAATATTAATAGAGCAATAACAATGAGGCAACTTTGCTTAACAAAACAATGATACAATTTCAAATGAGGTGATTTTTCTGCTTTTTTCTTTCAAATGAGGGGTTTTTGTTCAATAAAGTGCAAGAAAATAACCAAATGAGGTTATTGGAAAAATCTTTATTTGATAAAATTTTGCATTTTTTATTAGAAATGAGGTGTTTTTGCTTCATATTTAGTTGTAGAATTGCCTCCTTCTTCATTTGATACGAAATATTCAGTTTGTGTAAATATGTAGATGAGTCTTTTTTCATAAACACGGTCCCTATGATTCACCACTGGATAAATCCCTAAAAAATTCGTGTTGGGTTTTATATTGCGACTGGCTGTAAAAGAAGATCAATATGCGTGTATCTAAGGACATGAATAAAACTGGAAATTCAGACTAATAGACAATACTCATGATCAGAAACTTCAAAACTCATCTCTTATGAAGAAAAATTTAAATTATAATCACCCTGCACACGGATGGAAGTTTTTAGTAAGTTGAAATTGGATTGATTGTTCTGCAAAACTTTCTCCAAGAAGTAATTTAGTCTGAGCAGGTCTTGGATAGAATAACGCTCAACATTCTTCTAAACTGAAAAGTCGTTCCATGCAGACATCGGCTATTTTTGGCCAACATACAAACGACAGCTAAGGTGCGTATAAAATACATTTGCATGTACTGCCATATTTATTTCGATTACAGTATTTGTCTTAAAGACTGATGTCAAATATTTCTTGGGTGTATGACACTAAACCTTCCCCTTCCTACGTTACTGATGAGAACGCTATACTATGATCGTAATTGCTTGTATTTTTCCAATAGTATTTTATAGGATCAGAGTAGAAATTCAGTTATCATAGTAACTTTAGAAATTGTTCAATACAAAAATTTAGCCTGGATATAGTACCATAAATAAATACAAAACTTCATCAATGCAGCAAACTTATTTGCAGCCAGTATTGGTAGGCCAAAGTAAGTAGTTACTTAATTTGAAGGGTATATATTTCTGTGGGAACCACCATACCCTGTCTAATATAAAATACATTCGCCATTATAGTCGGCAGTGAAATGGCCGTGCGGTTAAGTTCACTGCTTTTAGCTGGCAAATATGTAGGTCCCAGGTTTGATTCCCCGAGCCGACAAAACCTACATCTGGTGACCCTTGACGTGTGCTGGACACGCACGCACCCTAGTGGTGCATGGTGGAACTCACAACTCTCCTTCCTAACTTGAGTCGCCGATAGATGGCGCCCTATATAGTGGAAATAGAACTCGTATAGGTAGTTATAAGCCTGTGTGTATAGGTATAAGAGGCGTTTCTGATTCAGCCCAACCTCCCACAGCATCTAATGTCGTTCAACTCGTGTTGAGTCTCTCTGGGGGGGAGTGTGTGGGAACCACCATACCCTGTCTAATATAAAATACATTCGCCAGTTATAGTCGGCGGTGAGATGGCCGTGCGGTTAAGTTCACCGCTTTTAGCTGGCGAATATGTAGGTCCCAGGTTCGATTCCCCGAGCCGACAATTTCATAAAGTGTATAAATTAAATTATGAATGTTGTATGAACTGAGGAAAAACCAAAATTTCTAATTAGGTTGTCAAAATAGTGCCTATGAATTTATCATTTTTCAAATTATTGTTCTCTGTTTTCGATTATTTTTAGATAAAAAAAAAAACTTTAAAATAATTTTATATTAATTACAGTCCACACTGATCTACAAATTGAACATTACAGTTTTTCTGGTAAATTTTTGAAATAATTTTACAAAATTTTAATACTTAATAAGTTGAAGGGAAACCAGCAAGTGTTATCTTTTTACTTCGTTTAGATAAATATTGCAATACTAAAGAAATTGGTATTAAATCAGTATCAATAATAACAATAATATTGCTTATAAAAAAAAGTTCAACAAAAATTAATTATTGAATGGATGACTACTCTGCAGATGTGAATATTTTTGTTGCATTTTGGAGCAGCCAATTCTAACTGTAGCGTGGAACCAAATTCGATACGTTTTAATATCATTTATTATTTATAATTATTTTCATTTTGTTCTTACGCTTACATTTCTGATAGTAAAAGCACCTACTTCTGGCTACCTATGAACTTGGACCGTCACCTTTTTCTTTCATCTTAAACTCTTCTCTTTTGTTTTCTTCTTTCGGCTCTTCTGTTCTTGGTGCCATTATCTTTATATAGCTGATTTCTCTTTTATCATAAAATTATGTTTTAGTTGGTATTTTATTTCCTTCAAAACGGAATCAATAGTTCTGAATGTTTCTTCCTTTTTAAGTACTTACGTTGGCACCACTGCTTTCTACGTGTCCTCGTACACGATTAATTGAATACTTCCTTCGATGAACGTTTTAGTTCTTAGTTTTGTATTACATTATATCACACGCGCATTGCTTTCTCGTACGTATTTATTTAAGAAAATAATTATATGTTCCCTAAAATGAATTAATTCATTCTTCGAGTCCTTCTAGTGTAAATAATGTGTATGAGGTAAATATGTATGCCCTCCTTTTAATTCGATTATCTGAATCAGGGAACAAACTGTGTGTCCAAGCAAACCTGCTTTCTTTCGATTTACTCTTGGCAAAGTGCTTTACAACTGTGTGTGTGGTTTTAACGCACACACTACATAATCTACTATGAAAACCTCTTAATCAAATAATAATACGTGGGAATTTCTTAATTTTCTTGTCAATACACTCATGCCCATTTCCATTTGAAGGGTGATATGTATTTTAAATATTTTCATTCGCTTTCTTTGGATCGTTGACTGAATACATATAAGACTGGCAAACCTAATGGAGAAGTTTTGCACCAAAAATCTAGTTCTTTTTTCAAACAAAATGGTGCGTTAGTAGTACAGATCTTCTCTTTTTCACCAATATTTCTCCAAATTATTGTCCTATAACTAGTCCTTTTTGTTTTTATTAGGTATCATAAAAAAGCAATACACTAAAGAGTTGGCTGCTGCAGACAATAGAAATCAAAACTATTTAAAAAATGGTTGTTTACTGCACACAAAAGAAAACGTGAATGGTTATGTACCTTTTTGTTTTTTTTTAAACTCTGATCCCACAACAGTAGCGAAATCTGTACGTGGGATCCATTTCTCGGATCCAAGTTTGTTGGAAAAAGTTTAACATTGCTTTGTCAGTTTGGTTACGATAGTGTATAATATCATTAGTCCGTGCTTTAGCTGAACAACAATGAATTTTTTTTTGTAAAATAAAAAGGGCTCACCAACTCTCAAATTTTGTAAAAAAAAAATCCATTCGAGTACGTCAGATAAGAAAAATATTTCAACGCATTAAGTAAAAGGTGCAGATAATTCAGAGGAATCTGTCGAAAACCCCGTCCATTTTGTTACGAATCCGCCTTAAACTCATCACCATCACCCACACTCCATTAGGAAATAACCAGGATCAGATTCCACTTGTATTATGTTTAAAAATTCCGATGGTCCAATCGATCCGCTGACGGTGAGACAATGTTGACACGCAGAGTGCCAGTTAAAACTGTTAAAAGGCTATCGTATCACAGAGTTAGAAAATCATCACCTATTCACCGAGTCGAGTGAATCACGAGGAAAGTAATTTTGTGACTCTGGCAACGCATGAATCACCCAACAAATAGGTACCTACATCAAGAACCTACGGAAAGAAACGAATGTTAATGAAATTTTTTTCAACTTCTAGCGATGTCCCAGTGCCCCAATCGTCCATATAGGTCTCACGTAGATGCTTAAAAAGAATTATTGCATTTTTTTAACTCATTCTTCCTTCATCGCGTATTCTTTCCTGCAGTTTCCACGAACTCACTCGGGCATGAGACAAAAACTGACACGCGTTCCCTCAAGGGTGCACCAAACAGACGCGGTATTTCTTTTTTATACATATTTTATTTACTTTATTATTATCATCTTCTTTTTTCATTCTTTTTTTTCTTTTTTTTTTCTTTTTTTTTTTTTTTTTTTTTTTTGTATTTTAAATTACACCGTCATTGCGAAATCATATGCACGCCGTTTCTCGTAAGTCACATGAAAGAATCTTGCAATTCTCTTATAAAACAAGGCGGACAGCGCAGCACAACTTATGGCCCCAAGATTAAGGTTTATTATTTTTATTTTTTCATTCATT
Source organism: Ericerus pela (assembly GCA_011428145.1). NCBI lineage: Eukaryota > Metazoa > Arthropoda > Insecta > Hemiptera > Coccidae > Ericerus > Ericerus pela. The sequence continues at coordinate 389,210 of WOFM01000116.1, forward strand.
TTTATGAAGGTTTTCGAAGAAAATCTACGTATTAAAATTGATCTGGTGCGAAGACCTGGGGTCGAGAGTACGTTCGTTTTTCGTTTTATGACACCAGAAAACTTATGCCATTTGTAGCTGAAAATTTATATAAAATATAGAGGTTATAAATATGCGTCCACACACATTTCTGTTTAACACGGTAGGTAAAGGTCGCAATTTTTGTGTCCGACAAACGTGAAATTTGGTACACTTACGCGGACGTAGACAAGGATACATCCTATTGTTTTTGGTTCGGATCGGTCGGATGGTACGTCCGGTACATCTTGTTATGTTGTATTTTTGGTGCCTGAATGATTATAAAGTGAGTGACTGCTAAGCAAGAGTCACGAAATTCGGTACAGATACTGAATTATATTATTATAATTCTAACATTCTGCAAAAATGTGGTTTAAATCGACTTAGCAGTTCATCGTTAAGAATTATTTAAAAAACGCAGTTAATTCCAGATAAAACACTATGTACAAATAAGGCTTGTATTTGCGAAGCAGTCATTTAATTGACTCTCATGAGTAAGTTTTTTATGCCTAACTTCGCAGCACAAGTAACCATAAATTTCATTGACACTTCATCTGAAACATTCTCACTGTAACGGTATAAAAGAGATCCGTTTATACTAGATTAAACCACTTCACGTGTTACACCAGACATGAAATATTAATGCCAAAATGAATATCAATATCTCTGTAATATTCAAATGGTTTGTTTATTATCCATTGATTATTGTGGACCTTAACTTCTTGAGAGACGTTATAAAATATTTTAAACACAAAGATTAATTTGAACACTTTTAATAAAATAATAATTTGTATGACACAAGTACATAAATAATACTTCAAACATTGATAACAGATTGAACATTGGGATAAACCCTTATTAGTAAAAATAATGTTAGACTGTACTAAGACTGTCTCAAAACTGTACTGTTAAAATCTGGGTACTGTTCACTTGGTAAACAGAGTTTATATACCTGTTCAAGGTACCTAAATGTACATGGTGAATAGACTAAGTGAAGTAGGGACTTGTTATTATAGGGATAATTATGCTGACTCGCGATATAACCGAGGGTCCAACGTATTTAGGTCATTAAATATTATTACAATATTCGTGTATTATCATAATATTCGATGTGGGTATTTTAAATTGTTTCGGAGGAATAGTAACGGTATTTTATTTACAGGGCCGAGTAACTGGTACAATAATGGTGTCAACTAATTTGTTTGTCATATTTAGAAAATAGACGAAAATATACGTTACACTCACCTAATTTTTAGCTATCATTCTGCCAACTACCTTCGATATTTTAATTTTTTATTTATATATTTATTTACTTATTTATTTATTTTATCTAAAAAAACCTACATTTTCTAACGTGGTTTGCTGCGCTGGAGTTTTTTTAATGTACTTCTCTCTCTCTCATCAGCCTATATGTAGACGAAGAGCTTTTCTATTATTGTCTCGATAAACCACAACGTGTAAATACCGTTGTTTACAATATTGCGTATATGTATATCTACCTCTCTTCGTATACTTATAAACGTTTTAATTAATTCGCGTTCGAAAAGTAGCTCGGGGGGATGATTTTTAAATCTCAATTGCAAATAGAAAAATCTTGTCGGTTTTCTTCGTGTTTTTTTTTTTTTTTTTTTTCGTTTGTTTCATTTCTCCCCCCTTTCTGTCTTTTCTTTCAACCTTAATTTTATTTGAAATTCTACCAGGGCAAGGAAACCTACCAACGTATCGAGTACCTTACCCATCCTACCTCTAAGGTGCTGTACGTGTTGTCCTATGTTAGCGTTTCGTCGATAAATCAGTCTGACCCAACCCCATTTAATCGTTTCATAAAATCATAGAGCACAATATTCGAATACATATACCCAGATGGACAAGGTGTACATATATAGCTATGGTGAAAAATAATGTAACGACGAAAGAGAAAAAAAAGGCGGATAAAGAAAGCAGAAATTCTCTTGACTTCAAAAAAAAAAAAAAAAAAAAAAAATTAGGAGAAAAATTCATTGACCAGATCTCTCTGCTAATCGTGTATTCCAATCGAAATAATATACCTATAGTGTTCGACACCAGATATTAAGAAAATGTTGAAAAAAAAAAGCACGTGTTGGGGAGTGTTCATTGTAAAATTAAAAAAAAAAATCACGTTGTTTGTATGCCATAATATATTGTGGTACTAATCTAAAATGGAGGTTTTTATTTTGATCGAACGACTAGACGCACGTTATCGAATGGGGGGCATCGTATACGCAGCAGTGGACTTCATTAACGTGATTAGTAACGGCTTTGGCGTAAGCTATATGCGCTGCAGACCCTCCTTTGTGGGTACTCCGGACGTCTATTCTTTCATCTTGTACAGATGCAGCTGATTATCGGCGCAGCATCACGTAATTTGTAACGCCGGTCAAGTGAATATACGCAGACACGGTGCATGCAGTACGCTAGATGCACTCGTTGGTTAGTTTGTAATTGCATCCACCTATACCAAGTTCGTCTCTTTCGTGTTTTTGTTTTGTCAAGCTGAAAGGTGAAACGATGGCGGTGGCCAGTTAAATCTATTGCTACTTCTAGAAATATACAAAAAGAAAAACTAGTTAGGTAGCTAAATTCAACAAAGAGAAGGAATTTCTGAAAGATTTCTATGGTCATGGGAAGAAAGTGTTTCAATGTAATGTGACAAACTGACTGACTAATCCGGAATACAAAAATTTAATGCACTTAAAGAAGCCATCGAGCTTTTGTTTCAATAAAAAGCATCTTTTCTCTGACTTTGTAAGATCATATTATACTAAAACAATTGAAGAACCTAATTGCCTTTTGTTCGCGGGACAAAATAAAACCAAGCAGTTACGAGCAAAACATTTACATCTATAGTATTTTAACCTTTGACCATATAATACTGGACCAGTAAAAAATGAGAATCTGTGCCGAGACACAGTTTTGAAGTGAAACTTCCAAGAGTGATAATTGGATGAAATGATTTATGTTTTCTTTTTAACCTAAGAGAGTGTGGGTTGTGTTTGTATGATTATATTTTTAATTTTTTTAATGGGGGGTTTTTCCCCCAAACCCCCTTTTTTCCATTTTTTTAATGGGAGGCTTCGCCTTCCAAACCCCCCTTTTTATTTATTTTCTCAAAACATTTCACCTACTTACTATACAAAATAATATACCCTTTTTTGGAGGTGACAGAAAATTTAAATCACCCCAAATGTGAAAAAGTTTTAGTATGGAGGCACCTTTTATGTTTTTTTAATTTTTTGTCATTTTTTGCCCCTCAACCCCCTTTTTTTTCTTTTATTTTTTTTAACGTTTTTATTTCTTTTTTTATTATTATTTTTGTCAAAACATGTACCTACCTACAAAACAAAATAATATACCATTTTCTAGAGACGACGGAAAATTTAAATTCCCTCAAATGCGAAGCAGTTTTAGTATGGAGGCACCTTTTATGTTTCCTTATATTTTTGCGCCGCCTAAAACGTGTTGCCACAAACTCGAGGCATGCCAAAGAAATCCAAATTCCTCGAGGCACCCTAAGTGATTATACAGCTTTCCTCTCATGTCGTTGCTGTGCATGTGCGTGTGCATAGGTTTTTAAGTATGTATGTGTGTATGTGTGTGTGTGTGCGCGTTTCCGTTTCATATATGAAACGATTTTGTTTCACGTCAATCGAGTTTACATCCCTGTAGAAGTTTCACTTCAAAAACCATGATTTCTGGTTAGACATGCCGGCGCTAAATAGGCAACCACTACTTGACGTATTTTAAACTAAGTTTGCGTACGCTATCCTTGTGAATTTAAGGAATGAGCCTTATTAATAATGTATTCTAAATTTGTGAACCTTATGCAAAACATCGAAAATATACACCTGGTACACGCTGGCTGTTTACTGTTGTGCCGCCATGTCTTGACATTGGAAAGTACGTTGGGCTTATGGAGCTTTGCTGGTCCAATACTATATGGTCAAAGTCTTCAACACAACTCAGGTAGACATACTTATCTACCTGATATTGCGGCTTAAGACAAGAACATCCCGTGTCACTTTTTGCCATTTCTAGAAAACTACCATTAATGATTTACCTAAATTTTCTCAGCTCCATATGTACTCTTTATATTACCTTAAGTAGCTCAAATTTTGGTATTTCCTTCCCTGATAAGTGACCAGTGGGTAGCCAAAATCCCATTATGATAGGTCAACACTTACGTATGTTACTCTAAATGAACCAAAAAAACAAATGTTTGGTGTAAGTATTTGACCTTTTTCAAATAGATCCTTTTCCTATTTTATTTTACCAACAATGATTGGAAAATGTCGCAAATGGTTTATTTGGAGTAAAATGTCCGAGCTTGGATTAACCATTAAGTATTGAAAAAATGGTGACAATGGCTCTTATTATTCAAAAATAATCGTTTTCAAAAATGAGACTGGTTACTGAAATAGTTTTATTTATTTGACAAAATATGAAAAATAAAAGCAAGAAATATTCTAAAACAATAAATCAACTCTTAATTCATATTTAAAAAAATCACAAAAGAAAACAAGTCAATTTATGACATTGGTTGTGCTACACTCTATTACCGAACAACCTATACGTTTATACCTATTAGTTGCTTTTGCATTATTTATTTTCGGACTAAAACAACCTATGTCAACATAAGCTATTCCAATCCCAAGAACAATTGCTTACAGTTGGGTTCAGTCTGTTTCTGTAATTTTTCTTTTAATACGAAAAAAATATGTGTTTTATGTTGGTTGTTACGCGTATGCTTTTCAACAAATTAACTGATATGCATGACTCAAAACCCTCAAAAAGTGACACAGAACGTTTTTCTTTCAATCCACAGTTATATGTTTGAGTCACAAAAGAATTTAAGTACATTTGTAACCTTTCCTCAAAAAGAAACGTATCACCATGGAACATACTAAGTATTATTGTACCTTTTATGAAAAATGGTCGGATTGGGAAAATTAATCGCTGTTTTTTTGTTATTGTCGTTTCTAGTTTTTTGTTTTCTTTGTGGGCGGTGAGTACCTAAAACTCCTTCTAGAAAACCAAATCCTGAATGCGTTTGCAACTAGGCCTGAAGAAGAAACACATAATTATTCAGAAGCATAAGTGTGATACCCAGGCTGGTATGGTCATGATTTCGATCAAATTTCTAGCAGTAATTCAGAATTTGTGATTTTTATCGTTTAGATAAAAAACTAATTAGGTAATTAATATATTTTAAAGGATTCAATAATCGAAAATCGTTTTTGAAACTGTAATTTTCTTGTGAAATTTACCTCAGTTAAAATTATTTCTCGATATTCTGTTTATTTTTCAGAGTATAAAAATTAGGCTTACCAATGTTTACAGAATTAGGACATAACAATGCTCGTGTTTCTACTTCGCTAATGCGAATATAATTTATCATCGTGTAAATATGAATAATTAATAGCAGATTTTGATGTTCTTTTCATACTAGTAATTCCAATTCGGATAAAAATATTTTTGAAAGAGAAACAGAGAAACACTTCTGATACTGAATTTTTATCACCTGAAATGATCGCAATTTTCACGACAAAAGTTTCTTTCCAAATTTTTCTGAATGAGAAAATTTCTAGAAAGAAATTCTTCTACGGTTACATTAACATCCCCATCCCCGTCTGAGTGATATAATAAATTTATCATACTAGGCTACTTAATTATTGTTTAGCCTGCAATGAAATATCTATATGTGTTAGAAAAAATAATACAATTGCATCTTTGCAAACATATGATAGCCAAATAGAAAAAAGAAAGTATGAAAATCTATAATGTTAACGCATCAACCAATAAACAAGCGTCTTTCGGCAAGATTGATGTATTTTTTGGCTTGTATCTATTTAATGAAAAATTCCATATATAAAAAAAGCATGCATTAGGTATAGCGAGTCTAATCCGAAGTACAGTACCTGCCTATAATTCTTAAATGTAAAACATTTAGAAATTATCATTTTCATAAAATTAAATAATACTCATCATTCGTTCATTCTTTATCTAAAGGAAATTATATCTTTCACCAAGTTCTAATCGCACCTTTCGTACTAATTTTGACCTTCGGATCTTTATCTCCTAAAGGTAATTTTAAGTATTAAACAGAGCTAAGCTACGTAAATTCGATATTTTAAATCACGATGGTAAATAAAAGAGATAAATCAGTTAAAAATGAAAAAAAGAAAAAAAATGTAAATTCAAAGTATTTAACATGAAGCGTTATTTTGAATGAAGACATTCATTTGGTTAATTCAGTCAGTCGCAACTTGAGATTAAGATTGAAAAAAATGGCAAAAAAGTATAAAGTAACAAAAAAAAAAAAAAAATGTAAAAATATTCAGTCTTTAGCGCTAATTTCTTTATGCGGTCGATTATTTCAATGTTGTTGTCCAAGAGAGAAAAAAATTTGGTTATTCAAGTATTCAGAAATTAAGACACCTTTATCGTGGGTTACGCTTTCGAAGGAAAAACAAAAACATTGAAAACATTATTCGACACATTTTTTATGGCATTATATTTTTAGTAAAACATATTTTTTATCAAACCCTTTTTTCTACGCTAATTTCCTAATTTTCTTTGGATCGACAACGTGAAACCAAAGTCATTGAAAATGAAAACAGATTAATAGAACCCAATACGAGAGGTGTTCCTGTAGTAAGTTGAATTAGTTTTTTTCTCCAGCTACATTGACCAGTCGCAATAAAACTTGGAAAATATTTTTTTTGAGAACCATATGATAGGAAAATTCTGAATGTTTTTTTTGTTTTTTTTTTGTTTTTTTTTTTCTGCTACTGACAAGCTTATAAGGTGTTGATGTCGAAACCTGAATTTTGTACAATGTAGAAAATGAGGATAGGCTATCCAAATTTGAGGAAAGTAAAAAATAGGACATTGTGCTTTACAGCCATTCAAATGTTTATGAAAAAATTTATAGTAAGTTAATTTTTTCTGCATAAATGTTTACGTGGATCTGTAATGAATAATGGATGGGAAGTTTCTTACTACAAACTATTCTGAGCTTCACGTTTTTTATATATAGTTTTATCATTTAAAAGTATCCGAATATTTTGATTGGTTCTGCCCATCTATGGACATATACTAATTCAGAGGGAGAGGGGGTTTCTAATTATAAGAAAACAATCTGACTTAGGTCCTGTTCTTCAATCTTTAGTTTAGATCTTGATTAGTTTAACTGGCAGATAGCGTTAGTAGTTAGATATGATTTTAGCGTTATCCAACAGTTAAATTTCTTTATTGGGAATTGAAAAACCAGCTACCCAGTATTTATCCTGAAACAATTGGGAGGGTAATTGCGGGATACCTTTGATCATGGATATAATTAATGTATTCGCACATCAGAAGGCAGTTAACAGACAATTTGCGTGTTTACAAATAATTATGTACATAAGTACAGGTGAGCCAATCTCAATTATACTGTACAGTTCACTGAGGTTTTTTATTCCTAACTCTCCACCCGCACACAAACACATTCTGCAGTGTTAACAAAAAAAGACTTATCTACAATGTTACTAATTTTTCAGAAGAGTCAAAAAACTTTGACCTAATGGTAGAACTACAGTCCTGATCGGATCTATTTCAAATAAAGTTGATTTTGCGTTTCAATATCGTAAAATTTTTATAGGTTAGTCAGACAGTATTTCATTAATTTGATCATTTTCTATTGGAAATTGTACATAAGGGATTTTTACTCAACAACTGAGTGGAATATTTGCCATTAACTAAGATGTTTTAACTGGAAAGATGAGTAGTTCTTGATTAATATTCGTCTCATTTTTTCTTCAGTTGAAGCAAAAATATTACTACAGCAAAAAAAAAGGTTATTTTGCTTAACAAAACAATGTCACCATTTACGTCAAATGAGGTGATTTTTCCTCTTTTTTTCCAAATGAGGTGTTTTTGCTTAAGAAAGTACAGGAAAATAACAAAATGAGGTTATTGGAATAACATTTGTTCGATAAAATTTTATATTTTTTATTATAAATGAAGCGTTTTTGCTTCATATTTAGTTGTAGAATTGCCTCCTTTATCATTTTATACAAAGTAGTCAATATTGATAAATTTCAGCGGCGCAACTGTCGTTGACAGGATTAGGTCCCTAATTTTTAACTCGGATGATATTCTCACTGTAATCATTTAATTCTAGTAAGTATATCAGATAATGAGGAATGCACAACTTCCTGTTTTCTTTTTTCTTTTTTTGTTTGCCTATGTATTGAGGAGGGTATGAGGGTATCAAACATTTTTTGAGAAACTATGATCTCTACCTAGGTCCATCCATATATATATATATATATAAAAGAATGAGACATCTCATTCTAGTGGGATTTACCTTGTAGATAAGCTATAACTCGTACAGTTTATAATATTAGCATTTTTGTTGATACATGTTTAAACTCAGTCAGTTGCTAATCGAGATGTGTACCACTGTTTAGGAACTTAATACACAAACGTCATTCTATTTACAGTTTCATTTGATACACTTCTCTCTTGCTGATATTTTATATACATGGTTATTGACATTGTGTTAATTCCTTGAATAAATTCAGTGCAATTAACGTCGTCAATTTTATTCTTCGGTTTGTGACTCGCGATCTTATAAATTAACACAAAGTTGATAACCATGCATATAAAATATCAGCAAGAGAGAAGTGTATCAAATGAAACTGTAAATAGAATGACGTTTGTGTATTAAGTTCCTACACAGCGGTACACATCTCGATTAGCAACTGACTGAGTTTAAACATGTATCAACAAAAATGCCAATATTATAAGCTGTACGAGTTATGGCTTATCTATAAGATAAATCCCACTGGAATGAGATGTCTCATTCTTATATATATACCCTTAGGGTAATGCACCTCCTTATGGAAATCTTAAATCCGCCCTTGTTTACAAGTAATTGTATTTGTAAATTGAATGTTCAATAAACTTCGTTGACTTGATTAAGGATTTCACCAATACCTGCAGTTCTCAATAATCAACTAATTTACTTTCTGACTGCAATTTCAGTTTAATTTTATTCTTGAATAGATTAACTGGCTTAGTCTCTCGTTCCTTAAATCTCCTCTTAATAGGTGGACCCGACAAGTCACCCCTTCTGCTGTCTAGCTCTCTCTATGTGTAGCTTGCTCCTATAAACGAGTCAACGAATGAAATTGACTTTCAAGAATGACGTACTCTTCGATTCACCTAACTAAAAAAGACATCGTTACTAAACTGCCTTCAAGGGCTTCTTACTTTCGCATGTAATTTTATGGCGAAGCTGAAAATACTCGTACGTTTCTTCGAATGTTCACCAAATTAAGAGAACGAATGCGATACTAATCTCTTCGAAATACTGACATTTTTTGTGGGCAAATACTCATTTAGAGCAAAGTAGTACGAGCGTGTATATCATTTTACTTATTCTTATCCTTTCTATACAGGTAGGTACTCATTTCTGTTTCTTTTATTACCTTGAAAAAAAAAAAAAAACTCTTAAAAAAATTATAATAATGCGATAGCAACTTTGTATCCCATATACTTTTTTTTTATGGGGTAGTATGATAAGAAGAAAAATATAGAGTGGATTTTGCGTTTAATTATCTTCAATTATTGACGTATCTTACTATCTTCATTAGGTTTTTTAATAATTTAGTTTCATTTATTTCTTTGCCTCGCAGGAATTCGAGCTGGTGTACCTAATTTATATTTAATTTTATTTAACGATGGGAAACAGAGTAGGTATCTACTCTTGTTAATTCGTTCGAAAAAGAGAAATACAGAAAGAGAATGAGAGGGGGGAAAAAGGCTACTTTACGATCAACTTGTTCTACGATGGTGCGTGCATCAGGTTGGCGGTCAGCCTATATTATTCATCGAGATGAAGAACTTTTAATGTGATGACACGAAACCGATCTTTTTCGGAAGAAATCCTCGCTGTAAAGTTATAAAGTCTTCGAATAATAGTATGCGTATAAACGCATCCACAAATACGGACAGAATAGCCCTAAGATGTAATCATAAATTGTTATTCGTGTGTGAAAACGAAAAAATAAAAATTCGTAGCTGCACTTACCTATTGCAAACTCGTAAATAAATAGATTATTCTAATTTCATATAAAGACATATCCTGGGTTGAAAATCTGTACAACATATTATTTTAAACGTTTCGCTAATCTTTAAAACATTAAAATATCACTACCTACCTGTGTAATTATGTAGGTAAGTTATTATTATTCGGCTATATGCGAAAACTGTCAAAAAGTTACGCTGAAATCTGGTTCAGTTATTGAGTAACTGGCGTTTTACGAACAGCCAACAAAGCTACGAAGCAGTAAACTTCATTTATGCCAAATTATATGGTTGCGGTAGTCTTTTTTTTCTCTCTTTTTGTAAATGACGTTTCATTTTCGCCTCACCGTATTATGGTATTTAAGCTATTTTAATGAGAACGAGTCCGAACTTGTAAACGAAAATTAATGCGACATTATTACTTGCATTCAGATATAAGTGTCGTCTATAATGGATGACGCAATGTAGCCTATGTTTAGACCATTTCGATGGATTCAGTTGCCAAATTGTGCCAGATTATTCGGATAATTTATTTGTAATTATTTATTTTCCTCTTCTCTAACAGTCCAAAGCTGGCCAATTAAATGAAGGCCCTTCGTGTTTTCTTCAATTTTTTTGGTTATTTTCGTAGAACTCGGTGTTCTTCACCTCTGCTAACCCTGGCTGGATCTGATGGAATATTTCAGCGACAGTTACTGCAGCCACTCTCAAAATTTTCAAAATAGATATACGAATACATTGTATTGCACTGAACCTACAGAAAATTCAGCCTAATATGTAGATTCCAAACATTTGAGTGTGCTTACAAATGGTTGCCACAAATATAAGTAGGTACTTAGCATAGGCGTAGGTAGGATTTGTAGTGTGCGGGCATTATTTCCTATTTTCTGTTATTTTCCTTACCTTTCTTTCTTGTTTTCTTATGTTTAATTTACAGACGGAGCTACTTACTGTTGGCTAGCAATTGCAGACCTGACCACCATTTCTTTTTTACTGTTAAACTGCTGACTTTTGTCCGCATCATTTTTCACTTTTAATTTTTACATCAACTTGTCAACATATTTGTCTTTTTGTGAGCAGTTTCACTCTCACTTAAAAGTGAATTTATTTTTTACTTTAGATTGAAATTCATGAAGCTTGCCTTCAGGATGTGGTCAAACCCGAGATTGCTATTTCAACCAATTCAAGTTGGCACCTCCTTCTGAACTCCAGTAAAATGTACATCGTTTGTTTTTCCTTTCTAAATCCTACAAATGTTCTTTTATTTATTCTCTGTTTTCCTGCCTAAGCATGTTCCACACCCTAAAGTTGTTCTTGTTGAATCTTGATTATACGGATAAATACTAGAATGTTCTAAATTTCTTCAAACTTTATCGAAGTGGAGTGTGTGTAGAGTATGTCATGAGCGCTCGGTTCCCTATTTTTGGTAATTCCATTTTACGGTGAAATACAGTTTTTGTCATAAAAATTTGTTTTTCCTGATCCGTTACTTGGAACAATGCTTGCACTGTGTGTGCGCTTTTATTTAGACTTTTGCACACCACAGATTTTATTTAGGGGACTCATATAAATATTCCCCAGAACACGCCATCCAAACAAAAATTTAAAGGACGGGGATAGTCTTGAATTTTTTTTGAAAATTTTTTTTTGGATATTCAGGAAGTTGGAGCCCCCTACCTCACTGGCTACGCCCATGGTGCTTAGAATGGAAACGTTCATTTGAATTTTCAAGGTTTCTAGCGATCCAACCAATACAAAGGAATTTATGGAGAGATTTGTAAATCTGTAGCAACATAAAAGAAGACCTACAATTTTTTAAACCTAATTTTTTGATAAATTCGTTGGCACACCCAAATCTTGTTGTATTGAATTAGGCTTACATGTTACTTTGCATATTATATTAGACTAGTCTGGATACAAGCTAATAAGGGATCATATTTTCAATCAATAAGATTAGTCAAAATGGTAAGTGATGTTTTTCATACTAAAACTGATTCTCCTTTGATGTACATTTACAAAACGGTCAATCATCTGATTGAAACTCAGGATTAACTATAGAAACAAAAAAGAACCTGCAGCTAAAAAATTAAAAATAAGTAAGGCAGAAAAGAAAAAATAGCATTTACCTTATGGGCCATCTAATTAGCCACCATTTTGGTGAAATAAGTAAAAAAAATTAAACGTAATCAACATCCTAATAATGTTCCTTCGAATACATCTCTAACTATGGTTGAAATTATTGTGTAGGAAATTTTACTCTTTCTCCTAATAATAAAAGGGTATTATTCAACAAAATAAAAACCATACGATCCAGTGCTTGAGCCAGAACACTCTGTCAGGGGGGCATTCCAAACTCTGGTGATAGCTCAATTAAAGTTACTGATAAATAAAGAGCAAAAACAGTCTTCAACAAAAACAACTAGAAAAAGAGGCAACAAAAAGTTATGAGAAAACCGAAAGCTGTCGAGGGCTTAGCTCCCTCTGACCCCTTCGACTATAAGCAGGTTATCACTTCGATACCAAATATAAAGAAAAGTTTAGAATAATTTAGGTGAGAATAATGTAAATTTTTCTGAAAATAAGTATCTTAAAAGTTCCAATGCTGAAAACTAAATTTCCCTCATCATGATGCGTACGTGCTATTAAAAATTCAAGATCGTTAAATTTATTTCAAATTTTTGACAAATACTATAAATGTGATTAAAATATAATACTCTGGCCTGTGTAATATCAACTTAAATCTAAAATCTTCGATCATAATTATGAAGTGTGTATGGATACCCAGGTAAACACTAAAATCTGTGCAAATATTTTAAAACCCTAAAATGGGCATAGGTTATTTGCACATGCGTAGTAAGTTCTTTTTTCACCTGTCTTTAGACAGTTTTGTAAATCTAAGCTGTTTAAAACTTTTTTTGTGAATCCAATCGATTCTGAAAATGGTTTCAAAAGCCAAAAAAAATCTTCTGCACATATGCAGAAATTCTATGTCCATTTTAGCTCATGTTACGCTCGATATTCATTGACAAGATTATGTTACTGGATATCCATACTATAAGTTAATAAATGTACAAGAATGAAACAATTTCTCGATATTATTTCGCCAATTATGCTCTCTATTGGTATGAGCCACTACTCACACAGCCACACAGACACAAAAAACAAAGTTCATTGTCTGCTCTAAAACAACGAATTCTACAGTGTTACCACTTACTAGAAAAAATCCAGGACTAGCAAACGCCAAAGTACCATAGAGCGACGTTTCAGGGCTTGTATACAAATATGATCAAAGTCAAAAACTATTTTCCACCAGTGGTTTTTTAACTGATTTAGAAAAAGGAAGAGATTCTACCTTCGTGGAGTATATTTGTAGGTATAATTTTATTAAATACATATTTATTTTTTTAACGTATGTAGACGTTCACTCAGCAACAGTTGAATTGATTTTGAGGATTCAGTATTCATTTGAAAAAAAAATAGTCCTGAGATGGTCTCATCAAATTTTCGTCAAGTTCCTACCCATACCGGATCCAAAATTATGAACTGAATTTAAATTTCAACAAATTTCTTTGAAAACTAAGTAGTATCATGATGTTCATTTGGTTGCCGATAACGAATCCGCTGTCAGATTTTTAAAATTTAGTATTGTATAATTAATATTATGGTGGATTTGAAATTATGAATCAAACAGATCTGAATTGAAGTATACGTAAGCAGAATAGGCTAGCGGATCTTACATTGGGCTCCTTTTTTTGGTCATATTTAGAAAATTGAAACCAAAATTTTAAAAATAATTATAAAACTTTTTTTCGAAACAATATATCTAACAAGAATTTAAAAAAAGATAAGCCTTCTTTAACAGAAGGAACTAAAAATGCACTAAAAAAGAAAACAAATTTTAGAGGATTTTGTAGCACCATTCCTTTTTGATCGGGCATAACGTCATCTTCTTTTTTAAATAAAACTTTCTAAGTCAGTGCCAAATTTCAAGCGATTTAGTGGATATGTTAATTTTTTTCTTGAAATAAAGTGCCTGAACTTGAAACGTTTGGTTCAAAAAAGTAGGAGACGGTATTGTAACATGATCGATCGAAAAAAAATGGTGTCGTAACATCCTCAGAAATTATTTTTTCTATTTTAGTCCTTTTTTTTAGTTCATTTTTTTTAATACATGCCTAGTATTTTATTTAATTTTTATTTGTTAAAATATCCTAAAAAAATTCGAAGTAGGCTATAAGTTTTGTGTTTTGAACATTCAATTTATCGAATGTAATCGTTTCAGCAGAATTTTTTGCAACTAATCTCGCATCTTTTCTTTCAAATGCGAAATAATTAAAAAGTTGAACTTCACTAACTGTTCCAAAAATTTTGTGAATTCTCAAAGCACCTGATATTTTCAGCAACCGAGAAGATCATGAAGCAATCAATTTTATCCATTAAACTCATTTACGAGTTGAAAGTAATCACCAAAAATGAAAATAAAACTTTTTGAAAACGATAAGTAGGTACATCAAAACTCTTTTAAAACTGAAAAAAAAAAGAAAAAAAAAAAGAAAAAAAGAAACAAGTATTCAGAGAAAACTACAGAAGAGACTAAGACGTTTTCCAAACACTGCTGCCATTAAACGTTGCAAAAAAAAAAAAAAAAACAAAAAAAACTATAGACATTTAAAATGCGCAGCCGACGAGATAGCCTATGTGTTGAGCAAATGGAGTGGACAGGTAAAAAGGACAGACACATAGATATATGCCTAATGAGAACAAATGGCGTTTTGCATGCGACACTTCTAAATGGAATTAACTCTTTTAATGGCGGAGGAAACGAGAAAGACAGCAAAAAAAAAAGAAAAAAAAAAGAAAAAAAGGAACACTGACCTGCGTAATCGAAGCAAATTATTAGGATATTTCGAACGGATTGTTTGCTCTGCGCTCCATCCACGCCAATGAAACGAATACCAGCTTGCAGAAATTACTGCCATTAGATGAGCCAGTCCACTTTTCAAGTGAGGAAAAGTACAAAGCTGCCTGGGTTACAAGCGGGTATAGGCTATACGAAAGTCTGTTCTTCTTCGTCGTCGCAACAAAATAACTTCGATTGTCATCGTCGTGCTCTTTTTTTTTTTTTCTTTCTTTTTAATCGATAAGAATTTCTCACCAAAGGGCGACAATTGTTCGTGTGAGCGGATTAATGTTGTTTGGCACGTCTCTGAAAGTGCACGTTTGTGCGAGAAATGAAAAACAAAAAAAATTGCGCCATTTTGCGCATGTCGTTGCATTCGTGAGCCGCAGTGCACGCAAGTGCATTGTGTGCGCGTAGTCTAACGCGGGCTGAAGGCTGTGAATGATGAATGGACAAACCGAAAAATCGAATACTTATTAGATTCGTCCTAGGTGCGCCTATACATAACTATATATATGTGATATGTGGCCTATATTTTAACATCGAAAATGTTGAACCTCACGATATTGGGGTGGGTTTTAAATCAGTTTCAAAATTTTCTGACATCAACAATTGGCAATGAACACGACGCGCAAAGACATATTGCTAGGAGTTGAAAAAAATAAAAGATTAAAGGAAAGTCAATGTAGAATAAGGGAAAGAAAAAATAATGAAAATTGAAGGTATACAAAAATGACACTGTGGAATACTTTGTTGTGAAGAAGTATTCATACAAGAAGGTAATCAGTAGCTTTGCGTGTTCTGCCACATCATACATGAATATATGGGAAAACAAATCTTTGGCGAACATTGGCAATTTTGTAGCCAGTTTTGTGAGTTTATATAAGGAAATTGGCACACGCACACAGACACACGTATGTACATGTACATATATAATTATGTCATCTCATTATGTCGGTTCTTATTTTGTATTGTGATAAAAAATGATGCAGTGCATTTGGTACCAGCCTGTGACATAACAAGATCATTATCAGACGATTAGTCAGTATCCAAAAATTGTATCTTACCTGTATGTATGTAAAGGTAAGAACAAACAAACATACGGGTGTTTATTTGTTTAACATTATAGAGATGAATAATATGCCAGCCTTTTGGTGGTGACTGTCATCGAGGGATGTGAGCCCCAATACCTCATACGAGTAGAGTCTATAAAAACCATTGGTTTAAAATTGATAACTAACCTCGAAATGAACCAGTTCCAAGCTGAAAATTTAGAAATTAGTTATATTTTTTAGAATAAAGCTTTCATATCTAAACTCAAATATTATCATTTAAGGAAATGCATTTACATAGGGTTAAAATTTTGTAAGAATCTGTTAATTTGGAGAGGCGTGATGCTGCCACAAAAACTAAACAATTTTAATTTATAATATAGAACAAGTAGTGTAGAAAACTGCGTGTTAATTAATGCTTGATTCCCAAAAAATTTGTTACAAATAATAGCATAAGTGCATGAAACTTTTGACATGAAGAAATAATAATATTTTAATTTTTTCGTAACAATCAGAATGGAAAATCTAGAAAAATTTTATTATAAACCAAGAATATTTTATTTCAAGAAAATTAAAAAAAAAGTCTTGAATTCAATTTCTTAAAATTTTTAATAACATACTGTCCTGCGAGAAGTTATACAAAAATCCTGAAAATACATAATTATTTTCAGTATACCAAGAACTTTTTTTGTTTAGCTGAATTTTATTAATTTTTTTAATTGTGGTATAACGAAAGTTATGTAAAATTTCAAAAGCTTCAAGAAGACAATGATAAAAATTAAAAAGAGTGGAAAAGAATTTTAGGCTTGTTCTTTCGACTTTTTTTTCTGGTTTGGTACAATAGAACAGTCTTACTAAGTATTCTGAATTTTTTTCAAGCAAACTGCATTAATAGTTTAATAGAAACAATGGCACCTCATATTTGGTACATACCCCATAATCAGTACATTCACCCTATAATAATTAACAATATTAACACGAAGTTACTAATAATATTAATAAACTACAAGAAGTCATATTTTGAAGAAAAAAAATAGGGTCTAAAATGTGTTGGGATACTCGTGAAGAGTCACTCTGGAGTGGTCACACTGTGTCACCACTCATCAGCATAGGTAAGTGGTAAGTGTAAAAAATGTGCTATTCACCCTTCATTAAGCTTGCATACTTTACCACAAAACAGAAACCAATTTAATACCAAAATTTTTACAAATCTCCTACATTTACTAAAACTGGATAAACATCACGATAAACCTCAAAATAACCAGCACCAGAGTTCAGAGCTTTTTCGTTAGAAAAAACCATAAGAGTTACTCAGGGTTACATTCGTGCTTATAATTGAATCCTCATATTATTTTTCATGTTATTAAATTAAAAATATTTTAGAATAAATCTCCAGTGTCTTGATTTTCCAGAAAATTGAATGCATTGTGAATCACTCCCACTTGAGGATTATTCACAATTATTTTGAAAGCCAAGAAAGTGTTAAAATAATTGTGAGTTTAAATTTCCACCAATTTTTCAAAGACAACCCAACCCTCTATCCCATCAAAAGTATTTGAAACCCATGGAAACAAATCAAAAAAGGGTGATCGAGTGGAGCCTAAACTGGAAATTTGGTCTGAGATTTATTACGTTCTGATCAGAGCAATATTTTTAAATTCCCTGAGTATATGTTGACCTGTCAACCTAACTTTTCAAAGAATTATTGGAGCTAGAACGTAGGTAGGTATATATCCAAAGACACACAACTAAAGAGATCTCCCACAAGTCGATCAAAAGCATGTCAAAGATAAACGGTTTCTAATCAGGATATTTGTTACTGCCCATGCATCGTGTGGTTCTAATGACGTGAAATTGGGCATCTTCAAAAAATTCATTGATAAATTTCATGAAATGTGCGCAGTTTTAGATGCGCAGAATTCTGATAGCTCCGTTTTCATTTTTGACCCATTTTTGTACCACAGCACGTGTATAGTGCGTTGGACATCTCTACAGCCGTATGTCTTTGTGTATGTCTTATTTTGAAATTTCGATGAACTATTTCAGGAAAAGAGTAGGTATATGTAATAATGTAAACTAATAATTATATGTATGTATAGATTGAGAATTCAAAACAATGTAGTATCTTTCTCTAGTCGTATGCCGTTTAGATTCTTGAAAAAATTCTAATTGAGAGCTTTCTATTTCAGGCAACTAATTTAACGAGAAAAATGAAAATCTTCCACCCTTTTTCTAACCATCGTCACCACGTTATCAGCAGCTGTACCAACCGAAAGCGTCGAACACCGTGGTAGCACATCACGTTTATGCAACTGGTTTCGATTTGAATCCGTTTTTCACTTCTCCATCTTTCGTTTTTCTGTACTCCATATAATTTCCTATCCACAAAACGAGATCACGACGAAACGTATTTTACAAAAATGTACACCTAACCCAGCGCCAGTATAATTCCAGTAGGATGAAACGTAAAAAAAAAAAAAAAATCACTAACAAATACCTAAATTCGTAATACGGTAGTATATCTGCGAATATAAAGCAGGAATTGTGGTATCTGGATGCTGCTAACTGCATATTATATGCACACAAAAATAAAAATGAAATAAGAGACAATACTATAATACACATAATCCAATTATTAGGTAGATATACAAACAGTAACCGTGGGTTCTTGGGAATATAGCGCACGTGATGTAGAGTTAATAATTTTATTTCTTGAACGACAGCAAAACAAAACAAAAAAAGGCCAGAAAAAACAAAAACAACAAGACTCGACAAAAATCTTTTTAACGAATGATTCGCTGCGAGAGATAAATGCGCCCTCGACGTATATACTCTTCATTACAAAACGTCAAATTCGCAGAAAACAAACTCATTTTACTCAGAAAAATACACTGAAGATGGGATCACGATATAAAATACGTAGGTACTGTAACTTTTTTTTTTTTTTTGTCATATTCCTGTGTCTCCTTTTTAGCGTGTATGTCGAGGTATGTGTGAGTGTGTTTAATTTTTTTTCTATGCGTTATCTAAACTAGATTATTTTGTATCTATGTCACAAAATAAACTCATCCTTTTATTATAAATGAGAAAGAGAAACGACGGTTAGGTAGTGGAAGAAAGAACAAAAAAAAAAAAATGGAAAACAAATACGTTTCGCAGATTTATACAGATGAGGTGTCCTAGCTTTTTACTAACAAGGCAATTCATCATGATTGCAATTGCCGCAAATCTACAGTTATGAATACACCTATACATGTACCTATGTATATATATATTATTATATATATACACGTTTTTTATACCGAACTGGTTCCGTTTTTTGCCAGGTTCTCATCCCAGAGCTGTGTCATTCGTTGTGGTATTGTTACAAGGAGAAAAAAAAATGAATATTTGATTTTTTTTTTTTCCGCAACAAGTTGACTGGTAAAAATACTTGGCGCTGGCGCTTAGCGAAATCGCACGTTTTGTGGGAAATACAGCTATAGAATCGAAGTGAATGGATTTGGTAGGGGTCGACGTGGGGTAGTGGTCAGGTACTTGGCTTTGCCATCGAAAGGTTACGAGTTTGAGACCAGCCACCCACGCATGCGGCGACCCAAAATAGCGAATATGTTCGACGTTTGGTGATGTGCACATTAATGGCTTCTGTATGCGATTGAAAAATTATATACTGGCAGATCATTGCGGCCACTGGATCTTGACTGACACCCTCTCCCACCTCGACATAGAAATAATCTTCAGACGTTAGGCGAAATGGTTACATTGCCAAAAGCCAGTGAAAAAAAAATTAATACGTCTTAATGTTATGTTGAACATACTTACAAATGGTCAGATCTGCATTTGTTATATTTTTTTGCAACACATGTCCATAAAGTAGACGATTATGTGCATCCTAATGGTAGAATGAAGTGGACGATTGTCAAACACTGCATAATGTAAATTCTCTATGCACCATTTTTTTACTTTATGTACTCCTTTCTGCGCATGCGTTACTTTACACATCATAAGGGGTTTCCAAAAAACAAGTCGCGATTTCCTCTGGTGCTAAACTCATGAAGGATTAATGTGAGAACATAATAGGGTGGTTATGAACGTGTGCATTGCATACACCCATAACCACAACATAACTCATTTATGAGTTACAATTGAAATTCTTCCCTACCATAGACCAAGCAATTAGATGTTTATACATCAGAAATTGGGCTTATATCAGAGATTTGAACACTGGTCTAAGCTTTGAGTATTCTCTGATGCGTGGATTGAAGGAGAGCCCCACAGAGACGATTGATTGACGCATTGATGAAAATAGTACGTTAATTTTTTCTTGGTTCAATTTTTTGTTTTCTTATTTCTTAGTAGGTGTTGCAAAAAATATTGTGTGACACGTGGGTAAGAAACTTGTGTGATGTACATCACCTGCCTTTGGCTCATACTGCAAAAATCACATTCGTATCAAAATCACCTACTTTATACCCTTATGTCACAAATAACTATTTATTAATTTATATTAAGCGTTTTAGTGTTTAATTCTATACACACGCATCAGCTATACAACCACCGGAATATATTTTAAACCAAGTGGGTATATTATTAATTCCGAAAATTTTCAAAATCATTCTCTCACTATGTTATTTTCTATTGAAGACTAATTACGTGATGGGACATCAAAAGAAACATAAAAAAATCGATGTTCGAAAAGCATAGTCCACAGTAACTTGATGTCGGTGCGATTCTCATCAGGTTTTTGAGAGTATACTAAGTCGTCGATTGCCAGACGTCGTGGACCAGGTATTTTGTATGTTTTTTATGATTAGTACGAAGGGGGACGAGAAAATGTCAATGATTAGAAATAGAAATCAAAACCAACGTCACATTTTTTTAAATATTTCTTCAACAAAATATATAAAAATCGATTCCTCTCTCTACTTTTCTCAACATTTTTTGTGACATACGTACGAAATTCTGTATTTTCGAGGCATGTATGATGTGATGAAAACAGCCAATTTCAAAACTCTTACTTCCTTCACTCATTAATTTCTATTCCTCATTCTTTGACTTCTTTTCCCCACCTTAATTTTTTTTCTCAAACCTAACTGGTTCTTTAGTTTCCTCCATATCTTTGAACTTCTCATTTTTTTTTAAATCGATTTTTTTTGTTCTTAAAAATTATCTCTACCGTAAGGGGAATTTGACCCAATAACCCACAGACTTCAATTCGCCTGCCGCAGTTAGGTACGGTATAGTATATTACCCAATTAGTGAGGAAAGTAAGCAATTCCTAAGGAGTGCGATATTTGCGCCGCAGATAAGTGCCCTAATCGCACAGTTAATTTCCCGCACTGAAGCTCTTCCTGGAGCCACCCTTGACTCTGATCTGGATAGTTTTTTTTTCTGGTCAAATGAAACTGAATGTCACTGAAAACTGATAATTGTCTACTTTTAACTTTCATGTCAATTCCTATGAAAGTAAATCGAAGTATTCATCAACATAAAGTAGGCCTTATCTTTAAATAATTTAAATTTAAATTATAAATTTTTGTCGCTAAAAATCCAGTTGGCCAATTTTTAACCGACTTCAAAAAAAGAAAAAAGTTATCAATTTGATCCTTATGTATGTACTTTTTTTTTTATGTTTGTTCCAACATAACATCTCAACCCGGCACCGATTCGGATGAACTTTTTTTTAATTGAAAAAAAAAGATCCCTTGGTAGTCTCATTAAATTTTGTTTAAATTCGATGAAATAATTTAGCAGTTATCTTTAAATAAACAATACTATTAGTTTTAAAATCATATTGCCACTAACGCTATAGAAATGAAAAAATCATTGAAAAATTTCTTTTAATTAAAAAATCAAACCAGCTTCAAAAAACAAAGAACGAATGAAAATACTCCGAACATAGGAAAATAATTATTTTAAAATTTCTCCAGTAAAATCTACTGGAACCAAAACGGAAAGAAAAGGCATTATGGTAAGTTAATAATTTAAAAGAAACAAACAGAACCAACTTCCAAAACAAAATAATAAAAAATGCTATAAAATGAGAAAAATAATCATTTCAAAATTTCTCCACCAAAAATTTACAAGTCTAGGGACTGAAGTTATGAAAGTCAACGCTTACTAAAACGTTTTATCATAAAATTTGGTGAAATTAACGTATAAAGCCTAAATACGGTAAGAAAAAGAAAGCCGACTTCAATAATTCCAGTCACTAGACTTACATTTTGCTGGAGAAATGTTAATAGGATTATTTTTCTTTTTTTAGCCCAATTTTTATCATAAAATATTTGAGAAAAAAAAAATGAAACCTACAACCTGAATTAATGCAATGCAGAAAATACACTCGTAACTCCTCGCGCCGTAAATACGAATAATATACTTCATGCAACACAGGCAACTTGCTTTTCTCAAGTAATTTTTTTTTAGTTTTACTTTTTTCTCGGAAAATGTTGAATCTAAAAATACCAACCTCCTGTAAAATTTGGTATAAAATAAGAACTAAATTTTTTGAAAATTTTAACTTTTTCTATTTTGTAGTTTTCTCAAAACCGTGAATACAAATTTAAAGTGATATAGGTATGCATATGTACACACATGCATAATAGTATATAACCTATACAATATTTTACGTACAAAGTCTGAAATTGTACCATTCTAGAATGAAATAAGTAGTTATTTTTGTACAATCTTAAGATGGTAGGATAAAGGCAGTAGTTTGCCACACTATAAGAAAAATTTCAACTTGGGAGCTCAACTCTAAAATCAGTTTTAAAGTTACAGCGTTGTTTCATGGATCCTTGGAACCAGAAATTACCTCCTATTAATTTTAAACATAGTGTTGAATTAAATTTAATTATTTTCTTTGCTGATAACAATGAAACTAAAAAATATCAATACCCTTAGTTTGTGACACTCCCATAAATAACCTACATTAACTTTACTTTACAAATAATTATTTAATAGCTCATTGGAATAAGAAATCTATCTATTACTATCTATTTTAAGTATAATATTGAACTACATTTCATTATTTTCATAATTTAAATACTGAAAGAATGTAGCATCAAAATCGTTAGTTTGTGACACCAGTGGTTTAGTTTGTGACACGACTTGTTTATACCTATATAGTAACAGTTATTGCACTAGTTTGCGACACTTATGTTAAAAATGTATATACCAACTTCACTTTACAAAATAAAAAGCTTTAACGGGATATATTGAAGGTTTGTTTCATCTAAAATGTGACAAACATTACAGTTCATATCCAACAACAATACATAAGCCAAAGAATGGTTAAAAACTCAGGTGTCACAATCTAATTCATTGACTTTTTGTTCTTGCACAAGTTTGCAACAAAAGTGTTGCGAACTAATGAAATGACAAATGTCAGGCATTAGTTAGGTTTAAATCAAAATAATAAATGAAAATTTATTATTTCATTAAAATACATGCTTTATCCATCCCTCAGGGTAGCTCTTTTTATAACAGTAATTCTTCAGTAATTCAAATCAATTTCTAGACCATAATTTACTAATTTTGGGGAAATCATCAACTGAAGTAGGCAGTTAGAAACAGTGATAATTTTTGACTCCTCAAAAAAGAGAATATTCAATGTTTTTGTAATACCTGGATGATGAATATTTTATCTGTATGTGATGTTTTCAAAATAAGAAGATAGAGGGCGTCCTAAAAAATGCTGAACATCTTAAATTACTACAGCGTAACCTTAATTTTTACTTGGATGAAAGGTGTCGCAAAACAGTACAGTTTCGCGAATTACTGCCTTTATCCTCTAAAGCATTTTGTACTAAGTTCGAAGTACAAGTTTTCATGTATCATCCCAGGATTGATCAACTTTGTTCGGGATTAGTTGTATATCCAAGTGCAAAGTGGTCACTTTTTGTAATATTTTCTTGAGAAGATAGCCTTGATCTCTTTAGCTCTTTTTAGTTCGTGATTAGAGAGGAGAGGTGGGTAATGAAAAAAACAATTTTTGTTTGCTTTTAACTCTTTAGGTAGGCAAGTATTCTTTTATTAATTCTTTTCATTCTGTTCACGCGTATTCGATTTGGTAAAGTACCACTTTTAACTTTGAAGTTTTGATTTTTCTCTATTCAGAGCTGACGCTGAAACTATAAAACAGAACTGAGAACTAATTTTCGAATAGAGCAAGTCAACAAATAAAACTGTTGATGAAAATTTTCAAGCCTAATTGGAGCTTTCATTTTTTTATTTTTTCACTTCTGTGAAGTGAAACTAACTCAAAAATCATTAAATAGAACTAAGAACCAATTTTGAAAAGAACAGGTTCGGAACAGACACTTTTGAATTTAATTATAGCTTTTAGAAAAGAGATTTCGAAACGAAGTTTCGCAAAAATCA
Source organism: Ericerus pela (assembly GCA_011428145.1). NCBI lineage: Eukaryota > Metazoa > Arthropoda > Insecta > Hemiptera > Coccidae > Ericerus > Ericerus pela. Next base: position 413,693 of record WOFM01000116.1, read on the forward strand.
TCGAATAATGGGCATTTACATGAAGCTGAAATTTTGTTAAAATCCGTCATGTGGGAGGGGCCTGATGCAGCAACAAGAAAAAAGTAACTTCATTTATAACAAAAATGGATATACCATCTTAGGATGGTACAATTTAACGTAATAATAATATAATTACGTATATTAAAAACAAATAGGTCGAAATGAAAAATGGTGTCGATAGTTTTCGTTTTTCATGAAATGGAAAATTTTTATCATCCCTGACAATTTTATGAGGTCAATTTTAATACCCCGTTTACAAGCAAACTGGGTGAACAGAATAAAAATTCTAACGCACAAAGTTCTTCAATAATTTCGAAATCTTATCTCACACAGATTCAGCCAGAAAAGCCAGTTTCGAAAAATAACGTGAAAATTTGAAAATTCTACGGCAGCAAGCTCTACTGAAAATGCTGTTTTTTTTCTTTTTTTATTGTTTTAGTTAACGTCCTTTTGTTTTTTAAACGAAGCAGTTGCTGTATACATAAATCTACCTGCACTTCCATAAATTTTTAATGACTTTTTAAATTCGAACATCACAATTAGCGAGTTATTTTCACGATGAACCGAGAGGCGGGTCTGCAAATCTAAGCACGATTTTAATAATATTCACAACGCCTGAACATCTGGCATCCCTATGCCAGGCTGAATTTACGCTAATATTTCTGTGAAAATCAATTTACTCATTTCAGAAACCGTTAAATATTTTCTAAATTTAGAGCAGTCGGGTTCTGACCCGGTTGTAACCTCAAAGATCGGATGCATTCGTCCAATGCTTTTGTTTCTATATGTGCACTTATTTATTCATAATACTGTATACAGACTGCCTACCTATACAGGTATAAATATTATTATACATATATATATATATATATATATACAGTTTTATTATTATTATTATTATTATTATTATTATTATTAATATTTAGGTCTTGCGTGGGTGCACGAGAAGACGCGATATCATTACTTGGGCTCTGGTAATAAAAAATTGAACGTGTTATGGATCGTAAAAAAATGTAAAAATCATTTTCTTTCACTGCTCGCCTTTACGACGCAGGTTTTTGCTGCTTTCGATGGGTACTTCAGCCTTAATAATGAGAATCGTAAAAAATGACATTTTAAAACTAACTTTTTTCTCTTCTTTTTTGTGTATGTGTGTGTACGTATGTGTGTGTGTGTATGTGGTTAATTCGCACGAGTGCTTCAAATAGTATTATTTGTACGCTTTTGTAGGAGAAATAAGTACTTTCTTATAAAAATAGCGAAAATAGATAAGGTATCGAACATTTTTGAAGAATTTTTTTTTTCTTTATCGTGAAGAAAGAAGAACTTTTATTTCATTTCAGATCGTCTGCAAATAGACGATAGTGGAAAGAGATAAAAAACAAGTAGTAGGTATACTAAGTTTTTGTCTTTTTTAGCAGGTTTTCTATGAAAATCAACTCATGAATATTGGTGCCTTTTGAACGACCTGAGGATGGGGGTAGGTACGTTTTTCGTTTCATAACTCAAATAAAATTTTGGCAACAAAAAATCAGGTTTATATTATGTACACAATATATTATATAAGATAATTTCTTGTTACCATGGTATAGGTCGCAATTTTTGTCAGATAGTCACGAAATTCAAAACGAACATTAGGACTAAACTATGAACCTATCTAATCGATTTTGGAGCGGATCGACCGAACGGTACTTTCGGCACCACTGTTGTTGTTTATATTTTGGCAATATAACGCATAATTTTGGACCAATGGCGACGAAATTTGAAATAAATATTTTTTATTATAATCTGTTTTACCGTACTACTAATTTCGGTGCGGATTGGCCGAAAACTATATACGGTACAGCTATTTTAAAATGCTTGATTTTGAACCTATAAGCACGAAATTTGCAAAAAGCATTTACCCTAATTCGTTGCCCTAAAATAGAACTAACTTGAGTTCCAAAATTGCATTTCTATGATTTTCACACTTTGTTATCTACAGTATGGTGCGACCTCTATCGACTAGATAAGTTGTTACGTGTCCAGAACATTCAAAACAGTTTTAAAACCATTAGATCAGAAATAGCTTATCTCCAGGTGATAAAAAATAATTGGTGCAGAATGAACTTTAGTACATTTAAAATAGTTCTGAATCTACAAAGCTTACTATACTTCAAAAAATATTGGTGCAGAATTTAAAATTATATAGTTCTGCACTCATATTCTCGTTATGATACAAATATTGCGCAAACTATCCTAAGTCCCTTAATAATGGTAAATATAATTCTTTCTTTCTTTCAAACAAAGATGAAAACGTATTTCAAAATGACATTTTACCAAAAAATAATAAACCAACTACCCCTAAACCCCGGTTAGTGAAAAACTACAGCAAAATGAAACTTTTTTTCGGCTCTCTTGAACAATTAAATTTTTGGACATGCACTATTGTTCTGTTTTACGGCGACGAATTTATTGCAACATGTTACCAATTCCGGTGCGGATCGGCCGGAAGGTGCTTCCAAAATACATTGTTATTTGCGATACAAGTGCAAAAAGTAGGTGATTTTGATTCGAGTGTGAATTTTGCAGAACGGGCCAAAGACGAATGCTGCACTACTTTGCACGCGAGTCATACACTATTTTTTGCAACAACCCCTCCCTAAAGATAAAAATAAAATAGAAAAGAGTCACATGTTTGTTTGTTTTAAAGCAAAATAATAACGAATAATTTTACTTTTTTTTTTTTTTTTTTTTTTAACGAAAAACTTTTGGCCGGAAAAATTTTTCAAAAAATACTTTTATAATCGAATAGGTAACTAAATTTAATTTTAGAAAAAATAAATAACTGGGAAAGTAGTTGAGCCGTGCAAGAAAGTGATTGAGCTATGCGAGTAAGTCAACTCGAAACTGCGCATGCGCCCAACCATATTTTTTCGCGTCGTATGAAAATTCCTTACTTTCTATTCAATTATGGGACATTAAAAAACGTATTTTCCGTTTCGGTGTTGCAAAAAATCCATTTTTGTTTCGACTTACAAAGAGGTAGCGGTTTGAAACTGTGAAATTTCAAGTCAACAGTCACCAATCTTTATCAATTACCAACTTTTTAGCAACTAATTTTCAACTGTTTGGAAACCTACTTTTTCTAACGGAGCTGCTGCTGCATTAGTGTTTTTGTTTTTCTAACTCTTTCTTCTTAGTTAAAAATTTTCTTCAAAAAAAAAAAAAAAAAAAAAAAAAAAGGAAGCGTTAAAAAAGGAAAGGTGAGAGTGAAGGTAGGCGCTTATCCTATAGGCACTGGTTGTTGTAAATGCGAAAAAGTACGAAGCTATATATACGTCGTAAATGAAGTACTTAGGTATAAAAACGTATGCGAGAAATAAAAATAAAAACACAAACACATACTCAAAGATATAAGGAGACAAATGAAAAAAAAAAAAAAAAAGAAGTGAGAAGACATATAATTACAGTGGCACGTTTTTTTATTGGACAAAGTGGTAAGAATGCGAAATGGTATTAACAGGGCATAACTTTTTTTTTTCTTTCTTTCTTTCTTTCTTTTTGTTTTTGTTTCCTTCTGTCTTTTTAATTGTCCTCATTAACGTTCAATGGGCACACCATAAAAATATTTGAAAATCGCGAACGGGTTGGGTATCGAAGGAATTTTAATCGGTTCGTCGTTAAATCGTACGAATGCGATAAAAAATTGATTTTTACGGCACTATTTTTCTAATCGACGACAGAAAAACGCATGCACCAAAAAATGTGTGCTGTGAACGCATCGTGAGTTTCTGGTTCGGAATTTTGGTGCCAAATAGGGCCGTTCGTTATATGGCAAGAAATTGTGTAATTTTTTTCTCTTTTCAAAAGCAGGCTGTTCGATTTGGAAAAATGCGGTACTGGTTTTCTGTAAAGGCTGTTCGACTTTTTACAATAGAACTTGGACCAAAAAACAAAAACGATTTTCATAAAAAGTTCCAAATTTCCTAACCCGACTTGGTATGCATAGGTAGACTCTGATAAGAAGTTCTCTTCTAACGATCTGGGCGTGTATTTTTAAATTCTTTTATTGAATTATCACATTCACTTATTATGAAAATATATTTCTGTTTGATAGCTAACTGCCCTTAACTAAACTTTCCCGGAATTTAAAATTTCAATGAGTATCCATTTATTTTCTTCCATACGAAACATAGCTAATGTTAGTGCCTTAGTGGGTACCCCTTTTTTTCCTTAGAAGGGGGCGTGAATATGTACTTTGTCTGTTAAAAGCATTTCGAGATAACATAAAATTTGAAAATTTGATTCTTTAGTCAGCTGATACGTTTAAGTTACAATTTTCTGACATTTTGATTGAACTAGAACTTGGAAAATGGGAAGTCAAAAGTTGTATATTATGGGACAAAAATCACAAATTTTGCCCTTTATGCTGAATTTAATAATTTTCACATCTCTGTTTATCACCGAACAGCAGATATATTGAATCACATTTTTAATACTTCAAGTAGGTAATTTCATGAGAAATATAATTATCATTTTTGTAACTCTCACCATTTTGGATGTACTGACTCCCTCAAATTTAGGAATAAATTTCAAAATTTAAGTAGGTGAAATATTAATTTACCTATGTACATTAAAGATCATAATTATACTGAAATATTATATCAAGGTTAGTCCTCATTCTCATGCAGAATTGAAACATATATATATACATATATATGTGTGTGTGTTCAATTATTGAAAGTGATTTAGATCACAAATAAGGATTACGAAGGTGTAAGTTCTCATTTAAATTATTAAATTTCTATATTTTATGGTGATTTAGAACGAAACCCATACAAAAAACAACCAGACATAAGAATATTAAGAGAAAATATCGGCAGCGTTGTTACTTTAGGTATATTAGCCCAGGAGAAAAACGGATTTGAAAATGAAATAATTTCCAGCAAAGGCTTTATTTGCTGGAAAATATTCAGAACCCTTGCCTGAGTACGTAAAAAAAGTCCTCACTCCTACGCCTTGATCTTTCGCCAAGGAGCTGAACATACCTGAGTGTTTTCTGTTTTTGCAATTTTACCTGGAAGATAGAGATTTTACGAGAAAAATAAGAACTTCTATAAAAAAATATTTTTCATAAAATTTCCTACAAAAAAGCTCTGACCTAAATTTACTTCACCATCGTAAGTGAGGTGCTGGAAGTCCGCAAAAATTTGTCGTATTATTTTTGCAGCTTTATAGCGCACATTCGTAAGTATATTTACATGGAATATAAATAAATTTTTAAACAAACTGGAGGTCATATTTCTATGCGAATAGAGACAAAATTTAGAATAAAAATGTACATTTGGTTCATATCTCGGTCAAGTTCGAAGATTTAGTTTCAAAATGGCGGCTATTGAATTTAGAATTTGTAGAAAATGGGAGTAGGCATAATTTCTTTGTAGATCAGGAAAAAATCTAACATGTGCATATTCTCAGTTTATATATCGGTTCAGTTCGAAGATGTGTTTAATTTGCCCATTTATGGTTTTCGAATTAGAGCTTTTTAAAGTTTTCATTTATAGCCAACATTCAAAAGCCTGAAGCATCTCATTTATGATGCTGAGACAAATTTTGGTAATAACTTTTTAGATCTGAAATTTTATATAAAATAGTTTTTTACTGAAATATTGTTCTCATAAGACCTTACATTTCTGAGTCAAATTGAAAAAACAAACAAATTTTATGTATGTTCAGCTCCCTGGGGGGACACTCGATGGATAGGGGTGAGGATATTTTTTTTATATACTCAGGGAAAGGTCCCAAATATCCTCAAGCAGTGAAACCTCTACTGGATATTAATTCATTTTCAACTTGGTTTCTTACTGTAATTTTCCTGGGCTATATGTGGAGAAGACAGCCAAATGATTTCTATGATAATTATGACTGAGGATTATCATTATTCTGAGGCTAGTATAAGATACCAGCATATTTTTTTGGTGGTTATATCATAAAAATTCACATTTATGGGATTCTTACGATGGTAAACTTTAACTAACTTACCTATGGCTTAAGAAAAATTTTTGAAACATTAAACTATCGTAATGGGTTTTTGTTTTTCATTATTAAAACTTTTAACCATTAATTACTTTTTTCTTAATCTGTTTTTCACAATATATTCAAGTCTACTGATGATATAAAACTGACTTCCCAGTGGTGTACTCAAAATTTCGTTTTCAAAATTTAACCAGTCAAGTCAGCTCCGTTGCTGTACGTAAAATTTTCGTTAAATTTTTTTCTGAGAATGAAAATAGTCTCCAGTGAGTGAAATTTTTCATACGTCAAAAACAAATCAGGGACTTACAAGTCACTGCTACCGGTTAAAGAACCAAACAGATTTACAAAAAAAAAAAAAAAAAAGAATGAAAAAAAAAATGCGCATTACTTCAGAAGGTATTTCGAGGTAATTGAACAAAATATGCATCGTGTATATTTATTCGTTATCTGGACCACAAATCATAATTTATTAACAATTTCTCGTCGTCGGTCACTTTCTCATTTTGCGTATCATCAACGAGGGCGAAAAAAAAATCATTAATTTAAAGAAAGAAAAAAAAAAAACAACTTAAGTGCACTGCATTTCTTGAAGATGACTCTCTCGTTGTCATGTTTATATACATATATTTTTAAACTCATTTAAATCGAATAATTTAATACAAAAAGAAGGTATAAGGAAGGAAGAAGAAAAAAAAAAAGTTCAAAAAATACACCGAAACTGGTTTAACTTTTTTTTTTTTGTTTTTAGCTTATTTCGTCTTCAAATAAATATAAAAATAATCGGATGATTTTTTTTTTACTTTTTTTTTTTTTGGTAAATAGTGCACTATGACGTACACTTTCTAATTTAAAATCTGTTTTTTTTTTTTTTTTTTTTTTTTTTTTTTTTTGTTGAAAGTTGATTATAATGGTTGTCGGAACCAGACGAAAGCGTAGTACAGACATTTTTGGTGACGAGATCGTAATTTTTTTCGCAATTCACCGTCACTATAGCACCTCATTATTTATCGAACAGATTGAATATTTTTTTTATTTTTTTTTCATTTTTGAACCGGTTTGGCCCCTTTGTAAACGTCGTCTTAAATCTTAAATTAAATGCGTTAAGTTTTTCCGTGCGTTATTTGGAAGAAAAGTACTCATTTTTTTTTTTTTTTAACTTTATATTTTTCGAAAGACCACCTTCGAGAGAGTATATTATGGCTGTGCACATATAGGTAAGTATATCGAACAGAGTGTGTAGAACACTATGCCGGTGTGGATTAATTTTATTGGCGCCCGCTGATTGACAATCGTGACCATTCCAAATGAGGATATCCGAGTGGGATGAATTTGTTTTTTTTTTTTTTCTTTTTGTATTCTTCGCATTTTTGGTTGAAGAGGCACTTTTCGAAAATGGGATTAAGGTGCGAGCGTAGATAGTTATAGGAAATACTGTACACGTTATACGGTTGGGCATTAGAATAATTGCTGAATTGGTTAAATGGGTGCAGACGAATGCGTAGCGCTAGGTTTTTGGTAAGCGTCGCGAAGGTTAATGATCTGAATGTATGGATATAAAAATTAATGTTGAAAATGGCTGCCCAAAAAGCCCACTCGTTACAGATTTCTACCGTTATTTAATTCTCAACCTGTGAATATGCTGGATCTTTTCAACCAGTAAAAAGTATGATATTGTACTTCTCTTTCGACCCGATACGTAGTAGCCAAGAGGGAATGGGGAGGCTTTCCCAAAATATTTTCAGATTTGGAAAAAACTGATTGGTTGGAAAATCCAGAAATTTGATACTTTTTTTTTGTAAAATTTCAAAATTTTTCAACTATTAGCAATCTTGGAGTTGGTAAAATTATTTATAGTTGTACCGATAATAATAAGGTAATAGTTGGAAAATCATGTCAGTTTATGACTTTTTCTTTTTTGAATGTTGGAAATTTTCATTTTTCTCCTCCCTTCTAAAAAGGATTTCGCTACTTTCCTGCTTACGACTGTAACATAAATAAAAATTTTTCCTTTCCAAAACCAGCAGATTATTAGTTTTTGCTAAAACATAATGCCTCGTTTGAGGCGTTCGAAATGGCTACTAAAAAGCATCGACAATGACCCAACTTGTCACCCTGTGCACCAATTTTGATGAAATTGTTTTTGAGTGATAGAAAAATAATATTATTTTTTGAATCAATGTAATAGTTTTTAGGTTACCTTTAAGAAATTTTTTTTTTTTAAAGAGAACTTGCCGCTAACTCCATCGTACTTAGATGAAAGGAAAAAGAAAGAAAATAATTTTTTATCAAAAAATGAAACAATTTTCAAATAATATAATAAAAATTTGCTAAATTGTGGAAAATTACGAATTTGAAATTTTTTAGCAAGTTCTACTGGAATTATAATGGAACGAAAAAATATAACTTTGAGATAAATTAAAAATATGTCTATAGTTACCCACACGATAAAAAAAAAAAAGAGGGTCGACTTCAATATATCCAGTCCCTAGATATTACTGGAGAAATTTTAAAAGGGTTATTTTTCTCCTATTAGCTCATTTTAATTGGTTTTTAATTTTTAATTTTTTAAATTTAAGTTCAGTCATCGGTACTATTTGGTGAGAAGAGTGGATGGTGATTTTGAGACGAACACTTGAGAAATATCAAATACCGAAGACACAGACTTACTTTCAGTGTAGAGTCTTTAAATAAAGTTAGTGCTCTGCGTGAAGTAGTGGTTAGGTGCTCGCCTTTGCAGTCGAAAGGTTGTGAGCTCGAGACCGCCCGCCACCGTCACAATCTCAACACAAAATGGCGATGTACTCAGTTTCGTTCTATTGGTGCTCCAGTAAGTGATTGAAAAATTCATGCTTGTTATACTATTGGCCATTCGACCTCAAAGTGTATCCTCCATGCGCTGTTTAAAATTACCATGTAACGAAAGGCCTTTAAAACAAATAAATAAAAATCATTCGGCGCCATATTAAAACAAACATTTTTACTTTTTTTTTTAAATTTATTTTTGTTTCAAAAACAGAAAAAAAAATATGATGAAATAAAAGAAAAATCATTTAAAAAAATATAAAAAAAAAAATAAAATAAAAGGTCAATAGGTAATAGTTTATCCCTCCATTTACTTTTTATATTCGACATTGTTTCGTAGGTACCAAATATTGTTATTAAAAGAGATAAAACTCTTTTACCCAGAATACCAGGTCCATTCTTTTTCGAACAAAGGTAAACTTCACCCTACCCTCTATGTGACAATTTTACGATAAAACCATTTAATTAACGCCCACCTCGATAATTCCACTCACTAAATTTTACTGGAGAAATTTTAAAAGTGTTTTTTTCCTATTTGTAGCACATCTGCAAGGGCATAAGGTCAAATGGGGCGATTGTCCCATGACTTGACCTTACTTTTATTTCTTTTTGCTTCTCTCTTTTAACATTCGAAAAAATTTTTAGTAATAAATATGCGTCAGTGTGTTCCATAGATGTGAAATTTCTCAAATTTTATAAATATTCTAAATTTATGAGAAAGAAAAAAAAAGCTCATAAATTTTTTTTCATCCCTGAAATCCTGGCTACGCCCCTGGACATTTGTATTGGTTGCTGGTATATTTGCTTGTAAATGGTAGATTAGGTACTATTGACCTTATCGAAGGGTTGATGATGAAAATTATCCATTTCATGACGAAGGAAAACAAATTATTGTCACCATTTTCCTATTTTAAAATAATTTTTTGTGTTCACGGTTTCGAGAAAACTATACAAAAGGAGTCAGAATTTTCATAAAATATAGTTTTCGTATAGGAGCAGGTTTGATATGAGTTTGATGCCTATAATTAGATTAGTAGTTTCCGAGAATAATGAAAAAATATGATAGCTAGGAAAATTTTATTTCCAGGATTCTGAGGAAACCACAAAAAGAATTTGGCTGAAATTTTTATGACAGGTAGTCGTTATAGAGTAGCAATTAGTAGATATCTGATAGGAGTTTGGTGCCTATTGGTTCAGTAGTTTCATTGAAAAATGGGTGATAAAACGTTGCTGGAGAACAGCAAGTGCTCTGCATTGCTTGAAGTATCTCTTATTTTCGTATTTACGGCGAGCCTGGGATTACAAGCATTGCACTTAGTTGGAATTTCGTATTTAAAGCATAATGGACTGCAACGTCACGGGAGGCTTTTTTTTCAAGGATTAATTGGCAAACTGCGTAGCTAGTCTAACAAAGTGCTGCAGCGCTGGAATTGTTTTTTGTTTTTTTTTTTCAACTAATTGATTTGATTTTTTGAAGAAACAAGAAAAGTTTATTTCATGATTTTTGATTTCATTTACATTCTCGTAAGCATCATTTTTGCTTCAAAACGAATACCCGTTTAAAGTTACTCGAATACTATGTCATCGATTTTATAAAAAATAATATAAAACCACCTGGGGATGATTTTTCATCATTTAAAAAAAGTTAAACGAATTCCGAAACCAGGGTAAAAAATTATGCCCGAAAAAACAGTAAAAAAGAAAATTTACTGATCGAATTTATAGTACCTTCTCATTTTTTTTATTTAGATTTAAAAATAGTTATCCTGTAAGTTAGTTTAACTTACTATGAAAAATAATTAGAACTTTTCTCTATGATGAAAATTTTCGGGTTCCTTTGAAGGTGTAATAATGAGTTGAATATTGAAAATAATTACTCCCTTAACGACCTTTAAACTGCTTATAAAAGTTTTTCAGATTGTCTTTTCTTCAAAATTCTTTCATCAAAAAAAATTTAATTTTACTCGATTTTTCTGCTTATGAATCAGCTAGGTATTAAATAAAAGGCACAATTATGGGTCGGTATATCTATTTTATGACGACCTACTTCAAGCAGAGTTTCACTAATAGCATATGTCAAAAAGCACAAAATATACTAAAGACTAACAAAGGAAAAAAAATTTGTATTATCTTTGTTATTAATCTCTCGTTGTGGAAGTTGGATAATCACTCTTTTGACTGACTGATTTTCGTTTATCATCTCCATATTTTGGAAAAACATACACTTTGGTAAAATATGACATTCTTTGGGTGAGGAAATCTTCAAATTTACATTCAAAATTAGAGGGGAGAAAAATATCAATATATAAAAATATAGGAAAATATCGATATTTGACTGAATTAATACACAATCTACACGATAAATGATGATATTTTGGATTGAATATCTATATTTGTTGAGACCACCAATCCTCCTCCCCTTACACTCCTGCGAACATTCGAGTATCTTCATCTGAATACTTTTATACCTCTGATACATCGCTCCGTCACTCATTCGTACATCTCTATCTATCTTCGTTTGTCAATTATACTCTTCATATCATATACATGATTTACACTTTTGCTGCAATTACACACACTTCTGAGATGTTACTTCGAGTACATCTTTATTTCAATTACACTTTTACTCTGCTGCATCGATCCACAACCTCTATAATATTTGTTGAGACCACCAATCCTTCTCCCCTCTCACTCATATGAACACACGATTACATAAAATACATAATTTATTTATATCTATTTGCGGCTACACTGCTCTACCACTTCCGCCGCTCATTCGCTCATTTCCGTTAACATTCGTTTCTCTCTCATAAATGTACTTTGCTTAAATTATGTATCTTCTTCGAAATATACTCGCTTTTTGGACAGAACTTCGCTTAAATCTTCTTTTCTTGTTTCATCTCCGATCCTCATCATTTATAATATTTTCCCTGAAATAATCGATACATATCGAAAAAAAAAAATATCGATATTTCGCACCACTTTCTGACACCTAACAGACTTATATACCATAAATTTTTTTATATTAGTATTACCGAGTCATTTTCAATAAAATAGCCTATACGTAGAAAAACCTGTAACACTTTATTCCAATAGACTGACATAAACCATTTGCAAATCAGAGTAATATGTGAATATTATAAAAGCTACCAGCCATTCTCTCAGAGATCATGACCATTGGAGAGAGAACAAAGTTAATAGGTAACTAAGAAAGTACAGGCCACTCGTAGCCATTCATTTATGGTTAGGTACAACTAGATCTTCCTTCCATCTGACTGGTTTAGATCTCCATTGTAGCTACCGAGTATAGGGGTAAGTAAACTCTATTATATGCAAAGGGATGTTAATTTTTACCATTGACTACTTGAAAACACATAACAGCTAACTAAAGTGAGAGTGAAGAATGAAAAAAAAAAAAAAAAATGAAAATGAAAAAGAAGACAAAAAAACAAACAAACAAACAACACAACACATGACGGATCTTTTATCGAGTCGAGATGCAATAAAAGTAATATCTGCGGAACCGGATTAAATTGTTACCAGTCATTAAGCTTATAAATTTTTAAACACGCCGCTATTATGATGTGTAAACTATTTAACACATTAATAAAATGTAATAATCGAACTCTTTTTTTTTTCTCCCTTTCATCGCAATATAGGTTCATATTCGTTTTTTTTTCCTTGCTTCTTCGCTTCTTTTCCCTTTAATGTTTTTTCTCATCTCCATTTCGAATTCGCATTTACCATTTTTAATTATTGGACTAATAAAAAAAGATAAAAAAAATATATAGCAGCGACGATGTGTAACTCAATATGACTGTGATATATAAATTTTATAGAAGTAAAACTTGAGCGTTTTGTTTGCGGCGAATTCACAGAAAGTATTTTTCATCTCTCGAAAACGTTTTACATCCCAGTATGATGGAAGAATCTTTTTTTTCTTCATTTTAAACTCGCTCGAATGATGAAAACTTAGATGCTATCGTTCACAATGGCCGGTTAACTCGATGATTTGTTGTTAGATAGACGTTAAACACGTTGATGAAAATAAACTGACAAATATGCCTATTTATCTTCGATATGAAAAAACGAAACATAAAGAAAAAAAGAACAGAAAATTACTGGCTACTGATTTTTATGTCGAGTTGATAAAGACCTCAAAAATAAATCTAATCTATGTGTAAAATACAACGTTATACACTCATTTAAAATATAATGTAGATTACAAAATGATGAACGTATATTATGCTATGTAAATTTCGTGTTTATTAATTCCTAACCTCCAAACAGTTCGATCAAGAACCCCACTCTTCACTAGTCACGACACCTATATCAGGTTTTCTTCAGATGCTAAACAAAATAATATGGACGTCGAAATCAATGGAAAAATTCTAGCGCAGCAATACTTCGCTAGAAAACCCAGTTGCCAATTTTCATAAATAATTCAAAAAACGCTTAGTTGAAACCAATTTCAAAAACTATCGATAGTTATCGATATCTGACAAACATACCGATCTACCGATATTTCATTGCTGGTTTCATACAAAAGAATCACGAAAAAATATCGATCTATCGATGTTTTATTGCTAAAAACCGATTTTCCAGGAACTTGTTGTTTTTTAGTTTTCTCGGCAACTACTGAACCAATAGGCACAAAACTTCTATCAGACCTGATTCGATATAAGGAATACCTATCGTGAAAATTTTAGCTCATCCCTTTGGTATAGGGATTAAGAAACGTTAAATTTTTTTATTTCGTTTCCATTATTCATGTTTCTGAAATTTATCATAATATTAGTTATTTTTTGTTTCCATTTCCAGTTCTGTTTTCGTTTCCGTTTCCATTCAAAAAACAAAATTTCTTGAATTTAAAATTTTCTAAATGCTGTTCAAGTATCGATATGTTGATTTTTTTTTTCAAATTTTATCTCTTGGTTTAAAAATTATTCAAGTAAGAAACAGAAACGGAAATGATTCATCATTTGGTTTCCGTTACGTTTCCGTTATTGGTATTGAAACTAATTGGTTGATAGTTTCTGATTCGATTTCATTTTCAGAATTTTGGTGTTTCCATTTATTTCGGTTTCCAGCGCAAAAAAACATGGTTTCCGTATCCGTTTCTCAATTCCTGCTTTTTGGCAGTTTTCTTAAAACGGTGAACACAAAATTTTTTTCAACAATATTTTTTCCAGTTTTACCAGAAAATCGTGAACTAATAGACACCAAAATTCTATAAAATTTGACAACATAAGAATAATCTATCGTAAAAATTTCATCTTGATCCCTTTTGTCGTTTTTTCAGAATCCTGAGAAAACCACTTTTCCAGGAATGTTTTTCAAGTTTTTTTCACAAACTACGGAACCGATAAGAACCAAACTTTTTTCAAACTTCTTCCTATATGAAAACTATCTTTCGTGAAAATTTCAGCTCCATCTGGTTGGTAGTTTTCTCAAAACCGTGAACACTATATTTTGAGTGATACATACGTACTTACCTATACATATATTAATAGGTCACATTAAAAAAAAAAAAAAGGTATCAATCTTTTCTCTTCTCCTCGAAACGGATAATTTTCATAGCTTCCACTTCTAACCTTATTGTCAGTTAAATTTTAATACCCCGTTTGTAAACAAACTTGGTAAAAATAAACGTAAATAGGTAAACAAAAATGTCGAAGACTGAAACAGGAGAAGTGAATAGGCGGTTGCAACAACTCGAAAATCAATGAAATTGGTATTTGCCTCACTTGCAACCCAAAATGGTGGTGTAACGTTCGGTTCAATTGGCACTTCAGAATACAATTGAAAAATTAACGCTGGTAGACAGCTGGCCACCGCATTTTGACGATCCCCTCCTCCACACTTACCTAAAATGTACATCCTGCACAGGTTGTGTAAAATGGCTACGTAGCCAAAGCCCAATACCGTAATATGAAAAAAGTAGATTTACGATATTAATTTCTGTAGTCTAATCCCGGTTTTTCCTTTATTATCATTTTCTTTCTCGTTTAACCTTACATGTAAATTTAGTTATAGCCCCCCACTCGATACTTTCGACAGCAGTCTTTTTCCTTTCGCACGCGAACTTTTTGTATGTTTCACACATCACTTTTAGCTATAGGTAGGTACTAACCTGGTCCCTTCGTTGTCAGACTGAATTTATGGTGACCGTTCTGTCTAAAATCACCAACTGATCTAACGCCAAATGCGAAGATTTAGGGGTTACTCGAAATTTCTCACATCGTGAATTTTCCAATCACGTGTGTTGTGTACGGTAACAGCACAATATTATAAGACAAACGAAAGCGACCACCCTTTGGGATCGTGAATGTGACGTCAGCCAGTCTCGAACCAATGATCGTACGTTTAGGCGACCAAACACTTTACCACTGCGCACAATGAAGCCAATGAAATTATCTTTCGACGCGAATATCTGTAGTCATGCGTTTGTAAAATGCATCGCATACAACATCACAGAAACGAATAATCTGATTGCGATCAAAAACGGTGTCAACAATTCAATTTTCTATAGCTTATGCATGAATCGGAATCCACAAAAAAAAAAAGGTTCAGAATAGCTTCCCCAGGCCGTCGTCGTCGCCGTCGCCGCCGTCGCTGCTGCTGCCGCACCATTTAACGAGTCTTTCCATGAGTAATCAATAGAGTTTGGGTTCCGTGAGGCACTGCATTATAGACATATATATATATGTATGTATATACGAGTGCAATAGTACATTTCCTACATTGTTTCGCAGTTGCAGCGCAGGTATATATATATATATATATATAATAACAATTAATCGCACACTACGGTTTGCAGAATGCGGGCAACCGATAGATCGTCTTTTTCGATATTTCACGTATTTTTGTCGGTCACTATCCTCATGCGCGCTGTTGTTAGGTATAAGCAAAGAAAAAAATAAGAAAATAGAGAAGGATGATATAAAATGTGTAAGTGCGACAGAAAAATGGTAAAAAAAAAAAGGTTGAACTTTACGCGAATACTTCGGTGCTTTATGCGTGCATCGCATACCAACGTTGGGTCAGCACTATCACACCAATCGATATCGATTTGCTGGAAAGTGAAATCCGAAATATCTTTCGTGGTTGCGAATGTTCAGAGCGTATGGATATACGTGCACCACATGCGATCAATCGATGGAATTTGTGCGTTTTCTTCGGCGAAATTTCTGCTCCAGTAAAAAATATGTGAAAATGAGACGTTCCTTAAAATCGTTCCGCTGATGTTCAAGAAAAAAATGGTCTTAAAATATCCGAGAGATTTAGCTTCGATTTCTATAGCTTTTACTCGGTCTATGTAACACACAAACATATGCGAAGAAGCCGAAAAACATACTCAGCAAGAGCGTGTATAAGGGGGAGTCGTAGGGGTTGACCCTCCCCTCAGTCGACAAAAAAAACTTTCAACTACAAAAATCGTGTATTTTTGACTGTTTTGGTGACTTTTGGTAGGATAGGGAGGAGGTCAGAAGATACCATTGGGAATGTATGGACACTCCATATGACAGAGGAAATCAAAAATAGTAAATTATGAAGGATGAAATGTTACGGGGTATGCACCAAATAATGAGGAATTATTATTTATAGAACACTATTAGGGCGTCTATCAAAAAAAATTAAGAAGAGTTAGTAAATTTGTTCTTTTGTATCCATTCACAGAAAAAGTCGAAAGAACACACCTACACTAAGTTTTTTTATTTTTAACACTGCTTTCAATGAATTTTTTACCCTTTTTCATAACTTTTGGAGAAAATACTAATTGATATAATATCAAACAACGGTCAAAGGCTACAGAAGATTTGAAAATTATGCTTATATTTCTAGCATTTTCAATCCCTTAAGTTAGTTTATTCAATTTTAAGAATTTTTTGCATTTTTATCACATTGAAATTGAGGACATGAACCTAATGTGAGATACTTTCCAATTATTTTGATTTAAATGGAGTTAAAACGTACTAAATGATATTTGTGACTTTTGTAATTAAGAATAATAAATTTTTATAATCGTAGTCTCAATGTATTGCTTATATTTGTTGGTACTCCATATTAGGGGAAGTGGGCTCCACATATTAGACCTACTACATATATACCTATAGGAATATGATTAAGTTCCCCATTGATATTGGAAACAGAAGGTACCCCATTTTTGGAACACCGTTTGTGGAGCGTTCATTTCGAGTGATGTGATAAAATAATTCATATAAAATCACAAATTGGTTCCGTTGACTTTTTCACATTTGATACATAAATATAAGAAATTTGGGTTCCTGGATTCATCTTGATTTTTACTTTTTAACGATTCTTTGAATTTTTGTATGCTTTAAAAGTTATGTGGTTCTCCAAATTCGGTACATTTACCCTAAAACTGAAACTCGACGCGTCAAAGAATACAGATATTGGCAAAAATCACTAATTAAATGGCATTGTCGTTTTGAAGTCATTTCTGGATAACGAATGACAGACCTTTAACTTACTTCTATCTGATACTTACTGCCATAATCTGAGTTCGAATAACTGGACAAGAAATTAGTTTTCGTTTTTAAATTTCTTTTTGAAAATGTAAGTAGGTAGGTACATCTTTGAAATTAAAAAAAAAAAAAAAAATTCCCAGAAAAATAACAATTGACTAATGTCATAATATTGCATTAAATGCCACTAACTTGTAACATCAAATACGTGGTAAAATTATAGAATTTTCGCATCTAAGACATAACGATTTTTTTTTAATTAGAATTTATCTCATAGAAAATTTCAGTTTTTAAAACCATAAATAAACTGGAAATACTTAAATACCACTTCATCAAAAAATTTAATGTCTATTACAGACTGAAAAGTTACGGAATACAAACATTAATCAAAACCAGAAGCTTGTTGTGTTGACAAATATATGTATGGGCAAATGACAATGGAAATTAAGAAAATTTTTCATAATTTTTGAGATACTGAAATCTAAAATGAAGGCTTTTCGGTACTCACATCCCAAAAAAAATAAAAATTCGAACTCAGTATCAGCAAAATATTAAACTTCTGGATCCTTTATCAAAAATAAATTGAAAATTTCACAATTCTCTTAAAATTTTGATATTTCCTTCGAGTAGATCAATCTAACAAAAGTGAATAAATTCAAGACGTACTATGGAATGAATTAAGGACACCCCTAACGAACGAAAACTCGAGTGTTTCTTACACGAATATTAATAACTATTTTCATGAAAAAAAATCAAAAGCAAATTATTTTGTTACTCAGCAACATCTGAACACTGGCATTAAGGCACATTTGCTACAGTAATAAGGGGAATTGGGGATGAAACCTTCAATAGCGATGTTATTTTGAAAGTCGTTCCCTATTCATTCTTGAAGAGAAAACAGAACAGAAAAGCCTGAACTAAAAAACTGACTTCAAATTTTGCATAATGAATGTTTAGATTGTTACCTATAATTATCATATAAAAAAAATTCCAGTATTGTCAATTTCGTGACAAACAGAGGTAGGCTAATCTCATTGTTTATCACCGAGGACGTTCGAAATGTTACTGCAAATTCTACTTTCTTGGTGAGAGTGAGATAATTTTAATATCGATCCCCATATTAGCCTAGGCTAGAGTAAAACGAGAGCTCACAATTAAATTCTCTCCATCTACATACAAATGCCCGTTAAAATTTCCCTGCAACTTTTCTGCAGTCGCTAAGTGCACCAAAAATGCAGTTCAAAACAAATTCTCTTTCGCGTCACCGAATTTGGTCGAGTTTTTTCGACATATTCGATTTTCCAAAACGATTTTCACATCTACCTGGCTACCATACGCGATATAACCCTTCTCCACTCCCCATGAGCCGACATCGCACATAACGCCTCTGCTCCCAATTTTAACCACCTCACCATTTCGAATGCACACTATTATTAGACCGGATATCTTCGGTCGCGTCGGTATTCGATCGTAAACCACTTCAGTAGAGAAAACACGACTTCGTCAGTTGTCTGGCACGATCTAATCATAATAAATAAAACAACCATAAGAAAAAAATAAATAAATAAAAATAAAATAAAAAAAATAAAAAAAAAAATCGCTGCTTCCTCAACATTATCCAACTCGATATTTAAATAACGAATAATATTCTTATTTCTTCCTTTTTGTTTCTTTTTTTTTTTTTTTTTTTTTTTTTTTTTTTTACACCAACGAATTAAAAATTCGCAAACACTCGAGTGTGGGCGATCGTGTGTATTTATGACATTCGCGCGTGACGATGTCCTTGAAATTTTGTCGAATTCGTAGCCTGTCAATATAATAAATACGCCGCCGTACAAAGAGAACGTAGTCTACTTACGTACTATGTGGTCAACAAAATTAAGTTAAGACTCAAGTTTTGAATTATTACAAAAAAAAAAAAAAAAAAAAAAAAAATTGATACTCTTATATTGCATCATTTGTGTTTTCATATGTCGGAAACGCCTTTGATACACATTTCAAAGTAGGTATTTATGACGACGACGGACGTGACGTTTAGATATTACGTACCTATCGTCGATCAGCGAGCACTCCAGAGGTCCGAATTATTAGTTAATTACGTTCTCGTGGCTCATTTTCATCTTAACCACATTCGTTATGGAGGTTGGTGCGTATGCTGTGTGCTATGATACACGACGTAGGTATGTATAGTTGTGTACAGAGATATCTCGGCCGGCTTTGCGCCGACGAGAGACACCACGTCGCCGTTAATCAACACCCAAAACGCAGGTATTGTACGCACAGCTGATCGTATCCAGTTCCAGTCACAAGCTATAATATGTACACTCAATTGGGCACCGCACCGTGGCTAGCACAGACGAACACGCGCAAATGAGCGTGGGAACTGCGCTCGAGTTACCTTTATACAAAATATACGGTACCTATATATAGGTATGCGTTAG
Organism: Ericerus pela; assembly: GCA_011428145.1. Taxonomy (NCBI): domain Eukaryota; kingdom Metazoa; phylum Arthropoda; class Insecta; order Hemiptera; family Coccidae; genus Ericerus; species Ericerus pela. Next base: position 433,464 of record WOFM01000116.1, read on the forward strand.
ACAACAGCCTCCGGCTGCTCCGTTTAGTATAAAACCACACCTTGAAATAGGCTATTACATCGTTTCATTTACGTTTTGACTTAGTTTTCTTCTTCTTCTTCTTCTTCTTCTGCTTCTTCTTATTATTATTATTATTAATACGGTACTTACCTATTCGCTTATGCGATAGGTACGGACTATAGTACTTGTAGGTATCTGCCTTATATTTACCTCATCCTGTCTCTCATTCGGTTTGGCTCAAGCTCAGTTGCTGGTATCTCTGCCACACCGCGTGTAAATTGAATTACGTTTTAGTTTGCGCGAATTCGTTCATGACGCCGAGCATGGTTTTCGCAGGGCAAAGGTTGTAGTTCGCGACACTGCTCTGGTTTGCGACATTTTTCACCTAATTATGTAAAACTTAAGGTTACTGCTGCAGTAATGTAGGATGTTCCGCATTTGCTAGGACGTCATCTATCTTCTTATTTTAAAAACATGACATACGCATATAAAATATTCATCGTCTAGGTATAACAAAAAAACACATTGAATATTCACTTATTTTACGAGTCAAAAATTATCATTATTTCTATCTGCCTACCTCACTTGTGTAGAGTGCAGGCATTATTTCTTCTTATTTTCTTATTTCTTTTCCTTTCTTTTGCTACTTTTCTTGCGCTAGAATTACAGACGGAGCTACTTACTGCTGGCTAGCAATCCAAGTTTCGACCACCATTTTTTTGTATGCTTAACTGCTGACTTTAGTTAGCATCATTTGGCACTTTTGATTCTAATATCAACTGTTCAACATGATTCCTTTTTTTTTTTTTTTTTTTTTTTTGTGAGTAATCTATTCTCTCATTCAAAAAATGAATCGGCTTTTTCGTTTTGATTTAAATTTCTGAAATTCGTCTTCAAGAAATGGTCGGACTTGCGGTTCCTATGCTTTTCCAGCGTTCGAGTCGGCACCGCTATCTTAAATTTGATAATGGGCGTAACGTTCGTCTATCTGAATTTAAATCTGTAAATTCTTCTTTTATTTATCCATGTTTTCCTAGCCTACATAATATGTTCCTCACCTTAAAATTGTACATATTGAATCTTTGATTATGATGATAAATTCTAGAATGTGGTAACTTTCTTTAAACCTAATGGAAGTGGAGTGTGCGTGAAGTAAGTCATGAGCACTCAATTCCCCTTTTTTGTAGATCCATCTTACAGTGCAATAAAGTTTGTGTCATAAAAATTTGTTTTTTCTTATCCGTTTCCTGGAACCTTGCTTCCACTATGTATACGCTTTTATTTAGATTTCCGCACACCACAGTTGATAATTTCCTAAAAAGTAGTAAACTATGGTTCAGATATTGATTTGAATGATTGACAAATTACTGTTATAGAAAGAGCAACCCTGAGAGATGAATAAAAGTATGTATTTTATATGAAATAATAAATTTTAATTCATTATTTTGACTTAAACCTGACTTATGCCTGAAATTTGTCATTTCATTAGTTTGCAACATTTTTGCTACTAGCTAGTGCAAAAACAAAAAGTCAATATATTAGATTGTGACATCTGAGTTTCTAGTCATTCTTATAGGTTTGTGTATTGTTTCTAGATATGAACTGAAATATCTGTTACATTTTAGATAAAACAAACCTTCAGTATTCCCCATTAAAGCTTTTTATTTTTTAAAGTGAAGTTGGTGTATATTTTTTTAACAAAAGTGTCGCAAACTAGTGCAGTAACTGTTACTATATAAACAATAGTGTCCCAAACTAAGGATTTTGATGCTATATTGTTTCAATATTAAAAATACTGGAATTTAGTTCAATGCTATACTTAAAATGAATACTAATAGATAGATTTCCCGTTCCAAGGAGCAAGTAAATGATTATTTGGTAAATTAATGTTGGTATACGTTATTTTTGTGGTATTGTCGCAAACTAAGGATTTTGATGTTTTTCTAGTTTCATTATTAACAGTTATGAAAATAATGAAATTTAATTTAATACTATATTTAGAATTAATAGTACCCAAGGAGCCATGAAACAATGCTGTAACTTTAAAACTGATTTTATAGTTAAGCTCCAAAATTAAAATTTCTCTTTACGTGTCGCAAAATACTGCCTCTACCCTACTTAAGATACATTTATTTAGACCATAGAATGGAAAAGTGTTGATAAATGGAGAAGAAAATTATCTAATGCGTGGATTCAGACTCGAACAAGCAAGACCAAGAATATTGTTATGTGCTCATTCAATGTAAATAACTGCAGAATGAAAAACCATCCGCAGAATTTTATTAGCTGGTGAAAAGTATACCTATAATTTATTCTTGGATTAAAAAAACTGACTGTGAGAAGTGGGCTTTCAAAAACAAAAAAATTATCCTTAAGCTATCTAAGTTTTCTACCATCATTTACGTAATACTAGTTTAAAGATTCTGAAAATGGTTTTCAATATCATAGGGAAGGAGTTGCGAGTGTTTTTATTCTGGGAGAGAGGTGGGTGAACATCCACATCACTGCATGTCTGCGCCACTGGCATACCTAGTTGTATAAAATTAAGAATAATTTGAAGATTTGTCTACTGTAGCTTTGATGATCTGCAACATAAATATACTTTGATTCTTAATTTGTAAATGTCTATTTGCAAATATTTTTCCTCCATCCTCTCAAACCATTCGATATAAATGAAGCAATTTAGTTTCCATCAGTTCTGATAATTTCATAATACGTAATAGTAGTCACTGGTTTTAAGTGAATTCACTGGTAGTTTTATGTTATTACTAAAGGCACTATTTGGATTTTTTCCAGTGAGTGCACAGCGAGGAACAACAATGAAAGAAACTTTGTAGAGAAGAAGAATAACTGCCATCATAGGTCATCAATTATGTTTAAAACAACTAAGGTAAAATCCAATGGGGTGAAAGCACCCCCTCTTGAGCCCCCTGATGGCATTCATGGTCTTTATATGCGATATATAGTCTGAGAATCTGATAGCTTAATTTATGCAAAATTAATGAATTGGTACTACTCCAGTTACTAGCTCGCTATTAGCAACAATTTATAGAATCTCGTTTGTACTTTATGCAATTTCTGAACCAATACTAGTTACAAGTACTGACAGTTCCAGTAATTTTCTGTTCTGACAGCATACTCAGCTTATATTGTCAACTTTTGATAATCGGGAACAATGCCCTGTTTTCTGTCAGTTTTGTTGCTTATGTCTTCACTAGCCCACAGCTTCAGCTCTGCTCAATTTTATGTATGAAGTAGGTAGCCTTCGAAAGTTGATAAAAAAAAAAGTTGAAACCCATCAAGTGATACTTGCTTAAAAAGGGAATAGAGACGGAGAAATAGATTTCAAAATTTGCCATACCAAGAAATGTCATCAAGCAAAAATCAATTTTTAATAGAAAAAGAGTAGAGTAATTTTACCAACTGGATCTGAAAATAATAGAAAAATTTACACAATTTTCATTTCTTGCACAGTCGATGATACATTGCAAATTATTTTTAAGTAGGTTTTATATACAAAATCCAATCCATTCATTAATCTAGGTGTCATGGAACAATCTGGGGTTAAGAATGGACAGATTCCTCAAAAAAATGATTTGAATCATGAATCACAAATCACAAATACTTTATAGCAAAATGATTCGAATCACAAATCACATTACTTTTTCAAAAGTGATTTGAATCATGAATCACAAATTCTTTTCAGCTCCTTAAAAGAATTTGAATCCTGTTTTTTTTTGCAAATTCTACCCACTCTTACTGGTTGTGGGGGTGGGTACTTTTTCACTTCAAAACTCAAGTAAAATTTTGGCACTAATAATTCAAATTCATATATATATATATATATATATATATTGAGGGGATTCAACTCGTATGAAGTAAAGGGGCTTGGACCCCTCAATGACAGTTGCCGCCACAAGGCTGGCAAATATCCATCTTTATAACGTTACATAAACTAGTCTGCCATTTCTTATCACTACAAGAAATGACGCACCAATCTGTTCACACAAACATACATAATTACTATGTATGTGTGTCTGTGTGTGTGTAAATAAGTCTGTATATAAACTGTCTGAACCAGCTCTAAAATCGCCAGTGTTTGCCCAGGTTTTGGCTTACCCATATGTTTACATATGAAGTGGCAGAACATGCAATATCTGTTAATTACCTTCTTGTGAGAATATCTTTTTAAGACAAGGTATTCCACATATATAAAAGCCAATTTCTTGTTACTGCAGTACAGGTTACAATTTTTATCTCATAGTCAATAAATTTAAAACTAACATTAATAGGTACTAAGCCAAGAACTTGACCTATTGATTTTATTGATAGGATCGACGGTATGGTACCTCTGGTATGGCTATTTTAATTTTTGTTTTGGTTATAAAATTTTCAAATTTTGACCAATAGCTACTAATTTTAAAACATATATTCACTATGACTTATTATAACTTGCTACAATTTTTGGTGCAGATTGGCTGCACGGTAGCTACCTACTTACAGTATGGCTATTTTTGTTTTTCTTTTAGCTATAAAATTTTCAGTTTTCAATCAATAATTACAAAATTTGGAACAAATGTTTACTACAACTTATTATAACTTCAATGAATTTTTATGTGGATCGAGCTTACAGTGTTTCTGGTACAGCTATTTTCGTTTTTTTTTTTTGGGGGGGGGTATAAAAATTTTCAATTTTTGACCAATAGCTATGAAATTTGAAACAAACATTAATTAAAATTTATTATAACTTGCTTTAAGTTTTGGTGTGGATTGGTCATACGATACATCTGGTAACAATTTTCGTTTTTATTTTGGCTATGAAATGCCTAATTTTGGACCAATACAAGCGTAATTCCGAACAAATATTTATTATGATTTATTAATAACTTTTTAGTGACTACCTAATTTTATAATTTTTGAAAATATACTTTTTCTAATGGAGCTGTTGCTGAATTATAGTTTTCGTGTTTATTTTTCATTTTGTTCAATAAATGTACTCATTTCATTTTTCATACTAAAGTAACATTGATAAATTTGTAATTTTTCATACTAGGGTAACACAGTAAAATTTATTGAGTTGGGGAAACAACGAATTTAGTTTTGTGTTAATGTGCGTGTGTTGAATCATGAATACAATCAAATACACACGCAAACAAACAAAACAATGATGTTTCTCATTTTGTTTACATTTTTCACTTTTCATTGCACACGAGGTCATCGTTTTGCTATGTATCTCAGATTAAACATTTCCAGTTTTAAAAAAAAATAATGAAATGGAATGAAGTAGGATTATATAAATTTCCAACTTTTCAATTGCCAAGCAAATCGTAAAATTAAAACAAAAAATCTGAATGTAGGGATGTAATATGCACTCGGCACTTAATCAACCATCGGTGACATCTTGGCCACCTGAATATGCGTCACTTTTACCAACACGTGGGGTAACTGGTTCGATTACCAAGTTGGCAACCTACAAAACTGGTGGGAACCGATGTAAAATGAGTGCACACACAACATTCCCATCTTCCCCCTTCACAAAAAGGTATTGAGCCATAGTGACTCAAGTCTGTGTGGGTGGGTTTGGTTGTTTATCACTAAACTTCAGCCACCTAGCTCCGCCTTCTATTGTCATACTGTTCACTGGTATAACATTGGGGGAGCAATTGTGGGGACATAATATGCGCTCATTGCTTAATCAGCCATCAGTAACGTCGTGACTGTCTGTATAAGCGACTTTTGTACCAAACTGTACATTGCTGGTATAATTCGGCAAGATGACAACATACACCTAACCTAAATAAAACAAATTATTAATTGTTCTGTAAACATATTTTGGTTATAATATTTTAGGGAGCTAATTTTGGGTCAAGTTTTATCTATATGCGAACTCTATCTTCCAAAGATATACCTCCCTCCTCATTATGTTGCAGATCCAATAAAAAAGTTCTGGTCAACAAATCACCAAAAAGGTTTAATTTAAGAATTCCAACTGAGAGCAAAAATTTGTTTGGAACCACTGGAAGGCCGAAATACTTTCCTTCTCCTAAATTGGCCTCAAACGAGTGTCCTTCCTACAAACAATTTTGCTTTTGCAGAGTTTCCTTGCCAAGTATTACATACGCCCGCTCCTATTGTATACAAGTTTTTTCTTGGAAAAATCTTGGGGGGCTGAATGTGTGTTCTGGGGCAATAATGCCAGTGTAAAAAAATTCTGGGTACGTTTCATTTTTATTTATACCAGAGATTTGGGAAAACAGCTTCAGAATGTTTGACGGCAAAAGCCGCCAAAAAAACACAGACCGGCCCGTTTACTATACTCGTGCCACTGCCTCAATGAACGTCGATTATTAACGTTTCTCGTCGGTTTTTCTCCTCTGTTCCAGTCGTTTTTCGGTCGCACCTACAACAACATGAGTTCGATATCCGAATGCAAGAACAACGGCGACTGCGTCATCAACAAAAAGAATCGCACCTCCTGCAAATCGTGTCGACTGCGCAAATGCCTGCTGGTCGGCATGTCGAAAAGCGGCTCGCGCTACGGACGCCGCTCCAACTGGTTCAAAATCCACTGTCTGCTGCAGGAGCAGGGCTCGTCGGGGGCGCCCAACGGTCTCAGCGCCAGCTTCGCCAACGGGGCGTCTCTCTATCCGGGCCTGTTTAACGCCCGCCACATGCTCAGCACCGACAAATTCCTGGAGACGCGGCTGAACGGCTTCTCGGCGTTCACCGACAGCAAGCACTTCCTCAACGACCTGGAGAAGTATCGCACCTCGTCCGAGGACTCGGGCGGCTCGTCGGCCGGCGACATGGATGACGAGTCACGCAGCACCAGCGCCACGAGTCGCGCCGGCGGCGGTGGCGGCGGCAGTGGAGGAGTAGGAGGAGGCGACGGCGGCGGGGGTGGCGGCGCCACTCTCTCGAACAACCAAACGCCGTCGCCGTTCAGCGACAAAGACTTCAACCACCACCACCATCACCACCATCACCACCTTCACCACCAACCCCACCACCACGACCACAAAAAACTTTCGATTACGGTGCCGTCGTCGCCTAGCCAGACGACCCCCCCGTCGCCGTTCACCTCGCCCCAGGGCCACACCATGTTCACGTCGCCGTTCGTGTCGCCCACCCTCAGACCGTTACCACAGTACGTACCGTTCGCGGTGACCAGGCCCGGAGTGACGCCCGCCTCCAGCAGTGTGGCCTTTTTCGACCCGCTGGCCAACCCGTCGATGGCGGTGCGCACCGGCGGCGATCTGCTGTCGTTTAGTCCGGCAGCCGGCGGCGTGGCCGTGGAGCAGGACCAGCCCATAGACTTGTCGGTGAAATCGTGTCTGAGCGGCGACAGTCCCAGCGGCAGGAGCAGCTCCGGAGCGTCGTCGGTGTCACCCAAATGCGTCATCGAAGACGACGTCGACGCGAAAAACGTGAGGAGTGTGCATCACATACCTTTGGACTTGACCAGCAAAAGACCGCACGAGTTGACCACGCACTCCAGTTGACTTCCAGATGTACGTATATGTTCTCCCTAGGATATAAGTGTTTTCTTTTTCTTTTTTATTATTCTCTCTTTTTGTTTTTGTTATTATTGTTTTTTTGTTAACTTTGAATCGAAAATGCGTTTGTGATATTAAACTATAAGGGTTTAATTGATGTTTACAACTAGATTTTGAAAAAAAAAAAAAAAAAAATTGACTACGTTCGGAAAGTTACTGGATTGGTTGTGCGATGATGTGGGGTGCAGAGAAAAACATCAGGTGACAGAGGATATTCAGCTCTTGGAAAAAAAAAAAAAAGAAAAAAAAAGGAAAACACAATTTCCAAAATTTTTTAAAGTTTCTACTTTTCTTTTATCTATGAATTTATTGTGACGAAAAATTTATTTCGTTTTCGAAAAAAGTATGGTATCTATTTTCTCCCACCTAAAGTTTCGAATAGTTTTTTGTTTTTTCGTCAACGGTAGCTGGAGAATACCATTGCTCTGGCCCCTCAGTTATCTACGACTGAGAAAATGGCCTAACATGCTACCGTGATATTCCCAGACCAGTGAGGAAACGTCCTCGAAGACTAAGAAAGTCGACCCACCACCGCTGTGCGCCCCTACCAGCAAAAAATTCTAAAAATAATTTCGCCAGGGAAGCGAACAAAATACTTTTCTCAACACATACACCAAAAAGAAGTTATCATTGAGTCGATATTGGTTAGCTAAGTTCGGGGTTTCCAGATTGATACGGAACGATTGAAAAAAAATTTCATTTCTTCACCGACGTAGAATTTGGTTTTTTCTTAATTGCTAATTGATTATTTCTTCGATAAAAAAATTTAATTTTTTCACTAGTGTAGAAATGAGTCTTTTCTTAACCGTTTTTTGTTTGTTTCGTTACTGAAAAAAATTTTATTTCTTCACCAGCGTAGAAATTAAGTTTCTTCTTAACGAATTTTTTTTTTTCGCAAGTGGTGCTATGTCAACATAAAAATTGGCTATTTTACACGGTGATCCCCATGAACAAAATATTTCACCTCTCCATAATTATTTAATTATCTGATAAAATTTTGTTAATTAAATGCATTGACATATTTAAACGGATAAATAATAACCTCTGTTTGGTGAATTTGTTGAAAAAAATATGGTACTCAGCTAGTTAGCCACTCGTGATAATCGATTCGTTTTGCTAATTTGTTGAGTAAAATACTATTTTAGGCTTATTTTTTTTTTAGAACATTTTAGTACTGAAAAAAAATAAAATAAAAAAGAAAGAAAAAAGAGCCCCCCTAAAAAATTTTTGTAACATACTAAACACCATAATTATTTCATTTGAAAATCTAATAAGTGAATTTTCGAATGTAAAAAATATGTACTTGCAAGACACTGAGAAAAGTGAGTTCTTGTATACAAGCATCAGTATAACCAACCTACAAAATTTATAAAAAAATTAGCTTCCTACGTGTTCGGAAATAGCCTGTATAGGTTTTTGCGGTTTTCTACGAATAATTATTTTCGGATACAGAAGGTTTTTGAATATCATCGAATCAATCTTTTTTCTATTTATTCCTTACAAACGTATTTATGTAAAACCTAAAAAGTCAATACCATTATATTTTTTACAGTAGGTACCTAAAATTTGGATAAAATTTGAAGAAGAATCAAAAATATATTTCTAATATAAATTGTTCCACATTTCTTCATCAATGGTAAATGAATTTTAAATTAATTGGCCTATCCGAGTTTCTATTGTGAAATAATCTGTAGGAATGTTAACGTAGGTACCAACAATTTAGTGATTATTATATTCAGATGATCGGCATAAATTATAAATTATGGTTCAAAGATTAACTTCTTATTTTTACAAACAGATTACCTAACGAGTTGACTTACAGCCATTTTCTTCGAGAAAATTAAATTTACCTAATATTTAGAGCATCGAATTCCTTAAATTACTTTCTTTAATAAATCAACATTGAAAGTTACTTTGGAATCGAATAAATCCTTCTTTTTTTTCTTTTTTTTTGACATAGTTAGAGTCTATAGTGTATAATAATCTAGTCAAATCTGCAACTTGTCATTTGTACAACACTCTCATACAAATTTCATAAAATAAAAAAAAAATTAAAAATTAAAATGAAAAGTGTTCAAAAATAATGTTCCAAGTCGATAAAAATCTGTCAAAAGTACACAAAAACACAAACACGCTCGCAGACTTACGTCTTCGTCAAACCATTCTGGATCATCATCAATTGTCACGTCCAGTCCAAGAACTTTGTGAACCTAGTTATTAAGTCATTAAGACGTAAGTTTTCTGAAATTCAATACGATAATTCATATTTTAGAAAAAATTCACTCATTTTCAACGTACCCATCGACCAGTAAATTATAACGATAGGCATTTGTTTTGAATTTCCTCATCATTATATACCACCGTAAGAAGTGGGGTGCGTCAGGTGTGTATTAGAAAATAGAAATAAAATAAAAAACTGTACTTCAAAAAAAATGAAGAAAACTAACTTCGGGACACGTTTTCAATTCAAATTCTAACACACCATTTACGAGTCGAAAATATTATTCCTTATTTTCATTAGTAATTTTTTGCAAAATGTCTTTTGAATTCGTTTATGCTTATTGAAATCTGACTAGAATTATCTCACCGAAAATATGAACGTAGATGGCATAAATACACACTTTCTCTTCGCTGCATTTACATAACAACAGCAACAAAAAAAAGGTGACCTAATGAATTACAAGATCAATAATATTTTATTCTTTGCGAAAATGATGGCATTATTAACACGATGAAATAAAATTTGAAGTGTCAGTTTAATGTTTTTTTCTTCTTCATAAGAAATCAAAGTATACCTGTAGGTAATGAAATTAAAATGTCAGTCTTATGGCCAGTTAATGTTATCGTTGTTTATTAATTTTGGTTTTTTATTTTTCGCTTTGTCCTCGTAGTCTTATTTGTACGATTTAAAAATAAAAAAAAAAGAGAAGAAAAAACTAGAAAAATGACGTATAATTTGCGAGTAGTTTTTCTTTTGTTTTTGTATTTGTTGTTTTTTTTTTTTTTTTTTTTTTTGTAAATTGTTTTGTAATATGTTTGTTATTTGATACGTGAAAGAAAATTTTGTATATAAGACGTAATTAAATTCGTGTTCTTGAATATATATTGGCTTTTTTTTCTAACCGACATAAAAAAAGGAGGAGGTTCTATGTTCCTCGTGAATTTGTTTTTATGTACCTATATATGTACACTAACTACTCAGCAATGACGGAACTAATTTTGATAATTCAGGATGCATTTGAAAGAAAATGTACCACTGGTGGTCCTATTGAATTTTCGTCAAAATTGGATCAATACCGGATTCATATTGGATCCAAAATTATAAACTTGAAACTTAAAATTCAACCAATTTCTGTGAAAATCAATATTTCGAAGTTTTTATGGTTGTTCATTAAGAACTCGCTGCTAGATTTTTGAAATTTAAAATTACAAATACAATATGATGGATTTAAAAATCCGAATTAAACAAATCTGAGCGAAAGTTTATGGGTAAGTAGGTACATTGGTAAATTTTATATTTAGTTCCTGTTTTTTTCATATTTAGAAAATTGAAACTAAAAATTGAAATAATAATAAAACTTTTTTTTAAAAAAAAAAAAAAAAAGATGACTGACTTGAAAAAAGAAAAGCCTATGTTAGAAAAATTAACTAAAAATTGACTACAAAGGAAAAAATAATTTCTGAATGTGTCACAACACCATTTCTTTTTGATCAAGGATATTATAACACCATCTTCTTCGCTAAGTTGGCGCTAAATTTTAAGCAACTAAATAAGTAAGTTGATTTTTTGCTTGAAATTTTGCGTCAACTGGGAAATTTTTGTTCCAAAAAAAAAAGATATGGTGTTATAACATATAACATTTGCAGAAAAAAATTTCAGTGCTATTTTTGATTCATTTTTTTAATGTTTACTTATCTTTTTTTTAGGTGGATTTTATTTTTTTCAATATTTACAGAAGAGAATTATAGAAAGGAAATAAACTTATAAAATGTGAAATTAATTCTTCTATTTTAATGTAGACAATCAGTAGATGGGAATCCCAATGGTGTAAATACTAGATACAGGTAGAAAATTATTCATCTTGATAAACTAATTCAAGATTCGCTGGTTTAAAGTACATTTACTATTCCCATCATAAAACTAATATCTAATCGTGACCTTTCGTAAGATTGATATACCAAATTAGAACGTACGTAACGTCTATGTTCAAGAATGTGAGTGACGTACAAATTCAGAGTATTAAAAACCAGAAAACCTGGAAAAGTTGGTAATGCAAGGGGTAACGGCTAATCAGTAAAATAAGTGATGACAAAGGAGATTTGATAACATCGTAGGGAACCGAGTCAACTTTCTCTTTCATGAACTTATAAAACATTAAAAAAACTTGAAAAGTTGTGAATTTCACATTTTTTAAAATGCAAAAATAGGTAAGTAATATTACGATATAGTTATATTTACAGTTTACATTTATTAAACATCAGTACAGTTGAGGTAAGCCACTTACAAACTACTTTTACTAATACACCCTTTCTCAGCTCACCTTTATTCCTCATCCAATAACTCGTATAAAAATCCTCGCTTAATTTCCCCCGAAAACTTAATTATCTTCTTAGAAGCATCACATACATTCAATACTCCAGGTACCATACCAAAAAACTTTCAACAACAAATAGGTACCCAACATGTTTTGCCCAATACCTTACAACGTAGAAGAAATTCCACTACAGAAGGGAGTGTGCAAATTTTTGTGTTCGAGAACTTCATATAATTAAGTATGGGAAGAGTCGAAACCTTGGCAAATATTGGTAATTTATTTTCAGTTTTCAACGCCTTTTATACTGATTCCTGTATATGCACACAGGCACATATATGCGTAAATACATGAGTATTTGTGCTGATAAATGGTGTCGTATTTATGATAGTTATGACAACCGATAAATATGGCACATGCACTGATAACAGGTTTGTGATGTCACCCTGGGAAATTCTCTCGATTAATCATGGTCTGGTAATTGTAACATACTTGTAAGGATTTACAACCTTTTGACAACAACTGTCATCAAGGCGGCTTAGTCTTTAATACTTCAAACCAGTATGAACTCCACATATTTCATCTCACCATGAATATCACCTCTCATCCTCACATTACTTTTCACCTCATACATCAAAGATATAAAATTGTCCATCTTGATTTCATCGTGTATTAGCTGACTCATCTTCGTTGTTCCCATATTTCAATGCAAAACCTTAGTTAAGACAAGTATAAAATATGGGTATACCAAACCTACCATTACGTTCTTTTCTATTTTCATGGTTATAATTTTTGATTGAAAAAGCATTAGGTTAAGAAATAATAACCATTTTTGCAAAAAAAAAAACGCTAATTTTTTCAGTTTTTAATGTATTTTTAGATGAAAATGTGTCATTCTTCATTAGAAGGAAAGTGGAACAACAGATTGCCTTTTCTTATCAATGTTTTTGCAATAAATCGCGGCAAAATCACACAGTTTTAATATTTATGTAGACTACTCAGACCACTGAAGAAAATATGGATGTTTTGTGCCAAATTTATACATCTTGAACCAATTTTTCTTCAAATTGACTTTAAAACAAAATGGCTGGTTTGGTATGCCTGTATTTTATAATCCCCTACTTTAGTCTCAGTAAATAAAGCCTGATCACTTCTGTTCTAACCATTTAACCCAAAGGAGTTGAACATTCTTATTTTGTCTTTATAATATTTTCATCTACCATACAAACGTTAGCAGAAGAGTTTAACGAGTATTTTATTTGACTGAAGTTAGGTTGTAGTTTCTATATACTCACCAGGTAATCTCGTTAAAGTAGCTCAATGGGAAAGAAGACAAGTGACAAAAACACTACCCCATCTGGAAGTTGTATAGGCATAGTGTAACATGTTTGGGAAGAAGGTAGTTCCACGATCTAAAAGCAAGCGCTACAAACTTCACATGAGTGGGGATTGTCGTTCGACATTGGTTGAATAATGTATTTTTTGGTGAAAAATGCCAATGAGCTGTAGGTATACGGTGAAACTTTATTTCAGCACACCGCTCCAGAACTGACTACTTTTTGTGCACCGTAAGTGGCTCAAAAATTGTGTGTTCCATGCACATTGCAACACAAAATAAATTTTTAAAATAGTACTGTCATTCTCATATCATTATTGCGTAAGCAAAATAGATTCTAGATGTTCATAAAAATCGAAAAGGCTTACTTTAAATTATGCGGTGTGATATACCTACTAAAATTAATTTTTTCTCACAAATATTTAAAAAATTCGTCAAACTACACAGTCTATATTTCGAAAAGTTCGTAAAAAAAGGTCCATAACTGAGACTTGTGCGAGAAATTTCTGAGATAATTATGCTTAAAACCTAATTTTTCATGAAAAAATTTAATTTTAAAGCCTGTATTGGCCGATAAATTCCACTTTATGTTCAAGTTTGTATTATTTATAAAAATTTCGAAACATCTAATATACAGCCTAATTTATTACTAACGAAGATAGAAATATTATTCCTGAATAATCCGATCTAATTAAGAAAACGGAAGGGAAAATTTTTAAATTTAATTCAAAACTGTAAACATTTTATACTCACAACGGAAGTCATCGAATTTTTATATGAAATACCATTCAAAAAATATTAATTTCCTTACAACTTCTAAAATTCGACATCTTAATTTGGCAGCGCTTCTGTAAATTACGACCATAATTATGTGTTGCTAGCTTGCTCTTTTTTTTTTTTCACTTGCTATAACGAGCCCATTATTAAAAGAAAACTGCAAAAAAGCGAAACTGGTCCAAATAATTTTCAAATTCAACTTTTTTTCAACTTTTTTTTTATTTCTTCTACTTTGATAATAGTTCGCAAATTCCCACATCATCAACGACTAACGTCGATGATAAATTGAACTAACTTTATTTCACTTCCTACTGTTTCTTTTTTTCAACACAAACGAGTAGATTTTCATTAAAAATTCTCATGAAATATTTTATTAGGTACCTACCTACATTAACGATGTAAAAAAATGGGTAGTTCGAACATCGGAAATACCATACCTACCTACCTAATGCACTTTAGGCTAATATACCTACGTAAATTTATTCTAAATGATGATTTACTTTTTTATTTTACTTTGTACATGCATACCCATTATTTGAACTTATATTTTTTTGATAATTTGCCTAGCGAATGGCACTGTTTAAATGAAATGATCATTAGGCAACACTTTCTTTCTAAGGAACTTACTTATTAGTTATTTAAATAAATGAGAATTTCATGATTTAGGCCTAATTAAGTACGTAAGTCTATTTTTGAATTCTCGGTAAAATCTCTTCTTCAATAATTTGTCGGGAAAACAAAATTTTATTGTTAAGCCTATTTAATTAGGAGAATGCATAAAATGCATCTCTTGCAAGCCTATTGTATTGGTGTTAATCGGTGAAGATTTCAAAAAGACCATAAATGGGCGTACAAAATTAGCTGTCAAATGAACGTTTGCTAAAATTTAAGGAAGCCCAAATAAACGGTGTTTTACAAAAATGGGATAAGTCAGAAAAACCAATTGACCTTTTCATGTATCCTACTGGAAAAGGTAACAATATTTTTGGAGAATGTCGAAAGTAAACCTTCACAAAGCTGTACTGATAAGGATGATGATAAACCTCCACCAAAGGGGAAACTATGGGGAAAAATGTTGCCAAAAGACGCGACTTATACCAAATTAATTGTGAAACATAAATATAAAATTTGATTGAAAAAACAAAAAAGAAACCGGGTAAGTCAAAAAGTTTGTAATTTCATCCAAAACTGAAAGAACCAGGAAGGAACATTATCCCTATTCATACAACACCTTTTCTGTAGTAAACAACTCATTTCAAGCTGATATCACCACCTCGTTGAAAATTTATCCATGACATATCCCATATTTTCAAAACAGTCAAATTTAAAATTTTTTTTTTACCATTTTGTGGATTAAATTGGGAAATTTCAATGTTACCATTTGATATTGAGTAAAAAGCACTACTAGAACCAGTAAACATGAAAACCCAAAAAATATGACTTTTCCTGTTCTCGTAAAACACCGTTCAAATAAAGCCGCCTTTTTCTCCATCGATTATCGCCTAGCTTCAAGCCCAATGGGAATAGTTTAGCCTACTGACTACATAAATGAAGGTAGCGGAGGGGCTTAATTTTAACCCTCCTCCACCAAAAAAAAGTGCGGATTCCCATTTTTCTCATTTTTCAATTTTTTTGATTTTTAACCTCCTCCCCCCAAAGAACAACTATCTTCGGCAGTGATTGACTATTTACCTAACTATCTTCTAGGCTATGGTATATAATAATGGTAATACACGTTTAAAATGTGGGACAGTGGCGTTTCGAATGTGAAGGATACTGGTATTCAAACTCCCCAAAAACAGAGTAAAACTCTTAACTCCTTCTCTTTGTAACGGCTAACGAATGAGAATTCACTTATTCAATAATAAACTGAAAACTTATTCATAGAATCTTGACCTCACTACTTCACTGTCCAGAGATAATCGTCTTTTCAATTATATTTTTCCGATAAGTGCTAATTTTTCGCATAGAACGTGCTTAGTTTCACTGGAACAAAGAAGCTGTATATAATGTGATTGTAATAATATTCCTTATTTTATTGTACCATCAAGTACGAAAGACAGGTAGGCTGCATTACACTAAAAATTGAATGTAATATAGGCTAACGATTAAAATACACTAATGTCATCAAAAAATAATAATTTATACATTCGAATTACTGTGACCTGTATGCGTGGCAACAAAAACTAATTTGGCAATATTGTTTTGCACAATATTGCCGAATTGGTTTGAAACATAAAAATTGTGTTAAAAAGATTGTGTAAATTATTTAAAATAATCTAAGATGTATACCAACGAAACTTCTTTCAAACACCATAAAAATTTCTTCCTTCATGCCCGGGTGAATAGTTCTTAATAGGGTATCAAAAACGAGTAAGGAAAATTTACTGCTTTAGAAAAACTGAGTCAATCTATCAAACATGTAATGTGCAAAAATCTTTATCTCCAGTAAGAAAATTGAAAGACGTAGGTTTTTTAGACGTAAGCTGTATTTTAGAATGAGGCAGATTATTATAAAGGGGAATCGAGCGCGTGAACACACTTCACTTCACAAGTACTTCCACTTCAATCAGGCTAGAAAGGAAATTAATACATTTTAAGGAACACAATTATTAGGCTATATTAGAAAAGTACAAACAAACAGGAGTTGAGTGCATGTTGATTATATTAATGATAGTTAATAATTGCATGAAAAAAGGTATCAATTCATGTTCAAAAAGAAAGAGTTTAATTTCTGATCACCTAATAGAACACGTAGAAAACAGAGGTGTCAATATGCTAGGATTAACGATCACAAACTTGACGAAAATTAAGAAAATAAACTTTCAAGAAAACAGGAAAAACAAATTTAGTGACTTCATGAAGTTAATCAAAAAAAGAATTACAAATTTTAAATCAATGAAAAAGAACCATGTTGAAGACAATGGTGTCCAAAATGAATGTTGAAAGATGGAAACAAAAGTCAAGAGTTTAAGGAAAGAAGAAAATATGCTGGAAAAGTTCACGAGTAGCCAGCATTAGGTTCCTCCGTTTTTTAACATAAGTGCAAAGAAAAAGAAAAAGAAATAAAATAAGACAAAAAAATAAGGAATGAAGGAAAAAGTAATGGAAATATGCCCCACATGCTACAAAAAGCGCCCTACACTGGGTGCAAGATTAGGTAAAAATCAAAAAACCTATGCTGATTCTGAAAATAATAGTTTGCTTGAGAGTAATTAATCAGGCTTGTAAAAACATGACTGTGAAAATCCCCTTCTATGGGTAATAGTCTGGTGCAGTTAGTCTTTCCTACAGACGTTACATCTTATTTTAACAATGCCTTTTACTTTCTTCACAGTGGTGTACCTTTATTGTATTTTAAAATCATTCAAAATATTTCTGAATCCAAAATAAAGTATTCTTATGAAGGTGTTACAGACCTTTTAGTTTTTCTTGACCTCTACACTGACAAAAATTGACTTAAAACTGAGAAAATCTTTTAAACCAGCATGTAATGTGTATGAAAGGAACATGATATTGACATAGGCCTACCTATGTATGTACATTGTAGGTGTTGCATCCACTAGCATTTGAATCTGGCATATGTACATGAAATAAAGTAGGAAACATGAAGAATCTTATCCATGTGGCAACGGTTGCTGCCTATTTGCTCTCTAGTTGCTTCAGGTTGATATGTTTGCAATGATACAAATTCCTTATAGAACTCCCTCTTAGTTTGTTCATGTTGAATGAAAGATACATCAATTGTGGTTGTTGGGAATGATATAGAGGAAGCAATGTGAGGTGACATGCAAAGCATATGATGTTGCCAAGTTAACATCAACCCACTTTCAATACTTTGTACACACAAGTGAAGCCAACTAGTCATCGACCAACTGCAGCAGAAAATTACCTTTAAGTTTTTGTTCATTACCACGCCCACGGATAATATGAATTTACCTGACTCAATTTCTGAATTAACGTAGACATTTAAGCAAATCACGTATACTATTAGTGCACAATATTCACGAGTACCTACCATTCATGCACAGAGATATATTTAATTTTCATTTATTATAGTTAGCCTCCTTGTTGGGTATAATATGGGCTCTAGGGCATTTTAAATGCTATTTTATTTTGTCAGAAAAATATGAGTTCTTAAAAGTTTGAGGTCACCAGTATTTAGGTGTTACTGCCACTGAGGTTTGAACCTGGCACACCTATCTACATGACATCAAGCAGGAAAAATCAACAGTCTTATCATGTGGTCACGTTTGCTGGCTGATTAATATGTTTGCGATGATTCACATTCCTTACATATAGCTTATTCGTAGTAAGCTTCGTACTTCTTTAACTGGCAAATTTGAATAAACCTCTCATAATATATTTATATGTATCTATAAATATCATTTGCCAATGCATCAAATTTAGATTTTTGAAGTAGGTATACATAATTATCTTTAACCTATCACTCCAATGGTACACTAACAATCTGCAAAAACTGTAAGTCGCACCTTGCAACCCTTATTTTAAGATTTATGTCTTAGATACTTTACATTCAGATTTTAAAGATTATTTATAAACTTCCATTTACGAGTCTATTAATGTAGAACAAGTTAAATATCAAAGTATAGAACCAGGATCTGAAAAGAATATTGAACTCCTAAAAAGATATCGAGAGGTCAAACTGCCAAAAAAGTAGAACCTCACGATTTTCATCGAACAATAGGAAAATCAACAAATAAATTTGAACATTTTACCAGGATACCTACATAATATTAAAACTCATAAATTTAATGTAAATAACAGGTAGGCTACATACTTATTAACTTTAATATTAAGATATTTGTTTGCATAAAATATAAATTTATACCCGGAACGACCTTAATTTGAAGGCATAAATTTTTTTACACCATAAATTTTATTTATATTTTGTAAAAGACAAACGCCGGAGATGTGAGTTTATGTTTAACTTAATTATTTTCTCATAACTAGGTACTTACTACCTAAGTATAATAAACAAATGAAAAAAAGCACCTAATAATAAATAAGGAAACGAGAAAGACCGTTGTATTCGCATTATATCCACTATATTGATTCAAAAATCCTTCATCTACGTTGCAATTGAGTGTATTGAGAATAATCTAAAAAAAAAAAAAATAGGAAGAAAAAAACAACATTTAGGTGTAATATAAAAAATTTAACGATATCTAGCAATGTATCGTAAAACGGTTTCACCCATTTGCGGTAGAATTTTTTATTTTCTTTGAAAATTTTTCAAATAGGTATACTCGTAATCCATATTATTAGTCGATGGTAGGCTAGCTGATAAGTAATGTAAATTGTAATTTTTTGTTTCTATCGAATTGATTAGTTTCATTGATTGGAAGAAGTTAAGGAGGAAAGTGTGTTGTTGAATTAAATGATGTGAATCATTTAGATATAGTACGAGTGAATGAGTATCATAAACTCATCGACCCATTAGAGTAAAAATTTTTTAATCGAATAATTTGGAGAAAGCCTTCGGATAATGTAAGGTTGAAAACATCAGTTAAAATTTCACGCGCGTCGTATTATCTCTATAGTTTTACAGAAAATTGTGTTTCCAACAGTATGGTTTTTAGGTAGATTTCGTTATATCTACCTATTGGGGAGGGTGGTATGTCATAACTTTTTCGTATATCCTTAGGCATTTACGGCTTTGCAGTTTAATGCGAATATGAATCCGCATTATAGCTTTTGACTGAATAAAATTAAGCATTAAATATATAAGGCGCCTCACTTAAGGCATTTTCGATAATTATAGAATTTGGCAAACTTTTATCAATATTAGGCTGTGGAACAGTTCCACGCCAATGGCAAAACAACGGCCAAGGGTATTTTTCCTATCCCATAGTTTCGAGTCATTTGATTTTTATAGGCAGAGCAGTTCTAGGTAGAAATCCTGTCTATTTCCGAAAAGTGTAAAATTTTGTATGGGCTGCCATTTAAAAACCAGTAAACCAATTTTGCTAAAATTCAATACCGTACCAATTCTTACTAGTCTCTAACTACCATATAAGTTTTTGGAAACAATCTTTCAATTTACATGACTTATTACTATGACAATAAGGGGGGTTTGTAAAATTGTTTTACAAGGATCTGCAGTGCGGAACTGCATACTGATTATTTTTGCCCTGCGCCAAACTGTCATTTGTATGTGTTACATTTTTAGACTTGCGTGGAACTGTTGTAACCCCAAATATTTTTTGTTAGTCGAAATCAATCAACCATCAAATACTAATGGTCCAATTATTTTAAACATATTATTAATAGATATAATGTAAACAAATTTCAGTCATTTCTTGTTTCTTTTTTTTTTTTTATTTTACTATTAGAATTTGATGGTATAAAGAATTTGACTAACGAATAATACTGATAAATAACATGACCAAATTCTATAATGAAATCATAGAAAATGCTGGAAAGTGATGCGCATTATATAAATAATGCGTAATTTCATTCAGTCAAAAGTTATAATGCAGATTCATTATAGCATTTAACCATAAAACAGTAAGTGCCTAGGCATTTTTGAGAAAGACTGATTTAGAAAAATAACTACGACATATCTATAGGTAAATAATTATTTTCACGAATCAAAAATCACGATAAGAAAATTTTATGAAAATCAAATTTCTTGCCATACATGCATGTAAAATTCATTTTTAAGCACGTTTTTCAAAATAGTATATTACACACCAAGGTTTAAAAATTAATTTTCATGACTTGGGATATGCTCACTCGCTGCGCTCATTTTGAAAACTTCCCTCACATCTCAAAGCTCACTTTGGAACCTTGTAGGGAAAGATATTTTACATAATTAATGATTAGAAAGTAACAAAACGTTAAAATTCTATCATAATGATGGATCCTCCACAAAAATATGAAAAATGGAACAAATTATCAACCTTCTCACCATGGCAGATTTAACGTTTCATTCAGAAAGTGTGACCTCTGTTTCGATGGAAAGTGAATGGTTACATGGAAGATCATGTTCATCAATGATAAGACATACTTTTCACTCACAAAACACCAGCGTAAATATTGCATTTCTGATCACGGATTATATAAATTATTTGTGATACAAGTGTGTAAAGTAAGATATTTCGATCCGAGTGTGATTTTTGCAGCATGAGCCAAAGGTGAGTGATTCAAATAACGCGAGTATTAATCATCTATGCTATACACTTGTGTTGCAACATTTCCCATTAAAAAAAAAAAAATAGATATTTTTGCAAATGGGAAACATATAAGCGCAAATTATCCCTATTATTTCAACGGAATCTCATGGCGTAGTGACTATAGCGCTGGCCTACCCACGCTGAAGTCAGAGGTACAAATTCCCTTAATGGAAAAACTTTTACAAAAAACTAAAATAAATAAAATAAAATGACATGTAGGCTGGGTGCAGTAGTAAGACCAGTGTATAAGATGACGCATGCGCTCAAAGCGATGTATAAAGTACTTACTTTATACATTGGTCTTAAATGGTTCTAAAATTTCCTGCTTTATATATTGTCAAGGTGCGTATAAAAATGAAGTTTGTGAACAGGTGTTGAAAAAAAGTAATTTTTCACAACCTTCATTAAGAAAAGAACGTGAAAGATATTCAGTTGTTACGTATCCTAGGTTCTCCCGCATCAGAAAAATAAGCAACGTGATGATTTCCCAAGAACAAGTTCAAACATTTCTTTCCACTTTTTGAAATTAGGGCAGTTTCTGTAGCAGGCAAACGACCTTTATAGTTCAACAGAATTCACCATGCTTCAACACATTCGAGGGAAACCAGAATTTGAGAGATAAATAATGTAAGACAATACTGATTTTTACGAAGTCTCCTAAACTCGTTGTCTCGCCTACCACTCTATCCGCCCTCCTCCAGTACTAACTTAAGTAAATTAAATTTTCATTCTCCTAGGTACCTTCCAAAAATTATAAAATATATAAAAGAATATATTCGCATTTGAAACGCTGTTGTACTCGAGAAAAAAACTCTCATCCAATAAATTCGTAACAAATTATTCGCTGCAGGATGCAACTTTACAATTTAATCAACTAGATACCTATCTTCGTTCGATAACCGACGAAAACACAAATTAATTGAATTGTGTATGTATTAAATTTATCATACTGCAATGCACTTGAGACAGGTCAACTTTCCACAATGCACCTATTTTATCATTTGCGAATAGGTAGGTATAAGTTATATCTTTTGCACAATTTCACCAACGTTCGTCTTTTGATCGTCTGCAACATTTCATTACTTTCGCACACAAACAATTTGTTTGGAAAGCAAATAGAGTGAAAGAGAGAAAATTAATACGAATAGAGAGAGGCACTTCATGAAACAAACAGCAAAAAAAAAAAAAAAAAAAAATTCGTTATCCTTTTTGTGCAAGGAAATAATATTTGAAACATAACCGTTATAAATCAGTGGGACGTGTTTATTCACTAACGATGAAAAATTATTCACATATTTGACGTTATTACCTACTCGTTTATTTGAGAACTTTTTTTTTTTTTTCTATACTTATTTTAGCAAGTTTTCGATGCAGAATCTGCTATGAAAATATGTACCCTATAACGATAACTAAACTAATAGGTGCGAACTTGATTGTTTAAAGGCTCCAAGCCACAGGCAGAAAACACTAACGCAGCTGCTACTCTGTTAGAAATAGTAGGTTTTCATAAAGTGAAAAATTAGTCACTAAAAAGTTAGTGATAGATCATGATATTGATGATTGTTGTTAAATTTTGTCGATATTTATATTCTGACCTTAAATTACACAGCTTAAAACCATTACCTCTTCCAAAATCAAAACAAAAATGTCGTCAGGCAAATTTTCACCAAAATTGGTAATATGTTCAGAATAGGTTAACAATAAAATATTATAGTGAATAATTTTACCGAATTTCATTGCTGTTGGTTCAAAATTAAGAATTTTATGGTCAAAATAAAAACAAAAATTACATAACCGGAAGTACCATTTGGTCAGTCTATACCAAAGTTAATTCCTCTGGATCTTCGATGATGGTTCCAAATTTCATGACTATGGGACAAAAATTTTGACCTGTACCATGAACAAGAAAAATATATATATATATATATTTATATCAATATAGTAAACATACAAGCTGTTAATTTGTTCGTTAAAATTATTTCGTATAATTATTTCACGATATTATTTCTCAAATTATTTCCTCATTCGATGCAGATGCGCCACTACCTACACAGCTATACATAGACACAAAAATATGTTCAGTTCTTCCGCCAAAACAACGAATTCTACAGTGTTACTTATACTTTAGCAAAAATTTAGGGCTGGCACAAGCCAAAGCGTTGCAATGCTGAGCCTCAAGGCTTGTAATATAATATAATTATTAAGCTAAAATATATTAGAGGTAGCCTATACCTATAGGGATTAATCACAATAAAACCATTACGATAAATTAACAAGTTTTTTCAAAAAATGGAACGGACTAAAAAAAAAATCACTAAAAAGAGAAAAATAATATTTTAAAATTTCTCCAGCAAGGTGTAGGTCTAGGGATTGAAGTTATTGAAGTCGGTGTTCGTTTACTTTGAATGTAGGCTTAATATAAGTTGTCAATTTCATCAAATTTTATGACAAAACCGTTTAATTAGCACAGACTTCAATAATTTCAGTTCCTAGATTTCTACATCTTGCTAAAGAAATTTTAAAAGGACTATTTTTCTCATATTAGCATATTTTTTACTTTTTGTTTTTTTTTGAAATCGGTTTTATTTTTTCAAAGAAAATTATTAATTTATCATAATGTTTTTTCGTTTTATTATAATTCACTAGATTGTATTGGAGACATTTTAAAAGGTATATTTTTTTCTTTTTAGAGTATTTTTATTCGGTTTTTGATTTTTGAAGGTGTTTAGATTTTTTGATGAACAAAATTTTTTCAATGATTTTTCATTTCTAGCTCTAGCGGCAATATTACTTTAAAATTAACAGTTTTCTTATTTAAAGGCAACTCCAAAACTCTTCATTGATTCTATCAACCACATGGAATCATCCTCTACCATTAAAAAAAATTTCATCAAAATCTGTGCCCAGGTTGAGAAATTATGCTAGAACAAACATAATAAAAAAATAAAGAAAGGAACATAGGATTGTACGGATCAAATTGATAACTTCTTTTTTTATTTGAAGTCTGTTAAAAATTATGAATTCTTGGTGCCAAAATTTTCCTTGAGTTATGAAACAAAAATTGAAAATCTACCTACCCCAAACCACAAGTTGTTTCATAAGATCTAGATTAATAAGTAGATTTTTGTGGGGTTCACCCGCACCTGCCAAGATAGGCTCGGCCTATACGTACACGGCGACGAGGCGCGGGCAATAATAATATACACGAACCACCGATCGAGCTCACGCCAATTGGCGGGTAAAATGTGATACTCGCCGACACTATATCGAGCAACCGATGGCAAACGGCGAGTAGCGCAGTCCTACATGAATACACATATATGCACACTCGCCGATACACCGCCTAACTACCCGCGTATATATGCGTGTCGCAGTGTCCGCTAATTGCCAGCGTGTATGAGGACTTGGCTCTCCGTGGTACCTTATACAGACACGCAATAGGGCGTACATTTGTACGCCCCA
This sequence comes from Ericerus pela, assembly GCA_011428145.1. Lineage (NCBI taxonomy): Eukaryota > Metazoa > Arthropoda > Insecta > Hemiptera > Coccidae > Ericerus > Ericerus pela. The sequence goes on from WOFM01000116.1 coordinate 458,326, forward strand.
ATATTTTCTGGAGGAAACTCCCGTTCCCACAGTGGTGACCCCAACGTGATTTAAAAAAATAATATTTTTTCCCTCCTTCCCTCCCTTTCTGGACACTTTGGCACTATCCACCAGGGCGCAACTAGAGCTACCAACCTCTTGGACGCAACTAGCGCTGACATGAAAACGCTTGTTACGAGAGGACTATTTGTACCAAAAAATTTTATTTTTCGAGGAGCTGAAAATCATCTTTATTTTCTGTTGTGAAGGGTAGAAGGGAGTGTCACGCACACAAGTTAGCGTTGACAGGGAAAATAAAATCTCAAGTAGCACACACTAATGGTGATACTGCATTACTGAGTAACTCAATTGCTGACATTACAGAGGTTGTGACTGTGCATTTTTGCAGGCAACCAATTGTAAATTAATTCTGTAGTGATACTACCCCTGTTCAAATAAATTTGCCTGTCTTCATAGGACTGAGCAGGGATAAGCAGAGCTGGAAAATCTAAGTGAGACTAATCCACTCACTCCTCCAGAGTCATTGACTCAGAGAAGAAAATAAGGAGAACCCAAGCACAACTGCTTGAAACCCAAGTCTCCCAAAAGGAACTTAGTATCCGGATACTGAGGAGTGGCACACAGCTCCCTGCAGAATCTGTCGCTGCACAGCCTAGCACTCTCAGTACCACTGCAGACTCACAAATATTAGAGCCTTGCATACTTCCGTTTGTCAATATCCTTGAAAGGAGAAATAGCATGCCGTCAGCATTAGAAATAGCACAGCAAGAAGCTGAGGAGGCCTGTAGACTAAAACAAGATGCCCAAGCTGAAACTAAAAGACTTAAAGCAGAACTGGCTAGACTTAGACCCAGCCAACAGCCACCAGCAGCACAATCTGCTGGTTGGCCACAACTGGCTGGTGGAATCGATGACATACTCGACTGATTTGTAAATGTGCTTAAAATACAAACTGATCTGCGGAGAGATGCCGCCCCAGATAATGAGAAGTGCACCAGATGTAATGAAATGTCTAGCCGACATAGAAGATAAATTCAAATGGTTCTGTGACAGAGTCAAACAAGTGTTTGGAATGACTGATGACCAAACACTGAATAAAGTCCTAGGCGGCATAAAACTGGGAGACGACAAACCCTCAGTTTTCATGGCCAAATTAATAGAAACCGGAGGAACCATGGTCACCCCAGCACTAATTGCCAACCAGTTCTGCAAACAATTGCCAGCTGACACTGCAAGACTCATTTATACTCTTGGAGCAAATAGAGCTGACACCAAGGCAAAGCTAGAGTACCTAGCCAAACTGGCTGATGATGCACTAGCGGCTGATGCCAATCGCACAACCATAGCTGCAATATCATCAGAGGTTGGAACTAATGAAAATACATGGGCAGCCCAAATTGCTGAAATGAACTGCAATTTTAAGGACCTAAAAGAGGGGAACAAAAAGCTCCGAGACTCAATCAACTCTGGTAAAAATTACAGCAGCCAGAGAGACAGGTCCAAGCAGTTCAATAGAAACAACAAATCTAACAGACTGAGTAGGTCAAAAGACCAAAAATCTGATAGATCAATGAGTAGAGATGGAAAAAACACACCTCCTCGTAACAGCAATAAAACCAAGAGTCCCAACCAAAAACCTTGGAATGAAAAATGGTGTTACTACCATAATGTGTTTGACGAAGCAGCCACCAAGTGTACTCCAAAATGTGCCTGGTGGAATGCAAAAAAGCCAGAGTCAAACTAGAACGAGGGGTCGTTTTTGTGGCGGAAGTCCCCTCGGAAACATACTCACGCTGCCTGTTCATAAAAGACAGTCAACACAGGAGAAGGTACTTGGTAGATACAGGTGCAGACCTTAGCATCCTATTAGCTAGCAAATCTCATAAAGTACAAACTCCGAAATACCACCTCCGGGCTGTGAACATCCGAAGTATTCCAGCTTACGGTATTGAGACTAGCGAAGTTAACATCGGACTGAGAAAAGACATGATGTGGTCCTTCATCATTGCAGAAGTTCCAAACGCTATCCTCGGTGCAAACTTCTTAGCACACTTTGGTCTAATGGTTGATTTGAAAAATTCTAAGCTTATTGATTCTACAACAGGATTATTTGTAGAGGGCAAAATGCTAATGTATAAAATAAACAAAGCGCTAGATAGTTGCACTAAAATCAACAAAAAACTAATGAAACTCTTTGAAGATTTCCCTGGCATTACCCAGCCATCCTTCAAAACAGACGCTCCTTACAAACATGATACAGTCCACATGATTGAAACTAAAGGGCAACCCTGCGTGGCTAAAGCTAGGAGATTACCTCCCAAGAAATTAGCAAAAGCCAAAGAACTGTACGATCAAATGTTACAGGAAGGTATTGTCCGCCCCTCCAAAAATCCATGGAGTACGTCTATCTTAATTAAAAAGAAGGCTAGTGGCAAATGGAGAATCGTTGGTGACTATCGAGCCCTGAATGCCAAAACAGTCCCTGACCGCTACCCAGTTCCAAATATAATGGACTTTAATGCGAACATGAAGGGCAAAACACTGTTCACAAAGATGGACATAAATTGGGCATTCCATCAAATACCTGTGGCCAAAGAGGATATACCAAAGACGGCGGTAATCACGCCCTATGGGCTTTTCAAATATCTACGAATGCCATTTGGACTTCGCAATGTCGCACAAACATTCCAGCGATTTATCAACAGATTGTTTAGAGATTTACCATTTGCATATGCATATCTGAATGATATATGCATATGTTCAGAAGGCGGTGAGGTAGAACACAAGAAAAATGTAAGAGCTGTACTCCAGCGTATGTACGCTGCCAGCCTTACTGTCAATCCTGCAAAGTGCAAATATGCACAATCAGCAATAGACTTCCTCGGCTACACAATCTTGACTGAAGGTATTTCTCCAACGAAGACCAGAGTGCAGTCAATAATAGAATTTCCAAAACAAACAACCATCGTTTCTATGAGAAGGTTCTTGGGGATGGTTAATTTCTATAGTCGCTGCATGCCCAATGCAGCTGCTGAACAAAGCAAGAGATTCGCATTTTACACTTTCAACAAGAAGAGAGACAGAACTCCGATTGTTTGGAACCAGGAGGCTGAACAAGCTTTTGAAAACATAAAAAATCTGCAAGCAAACGCAACGCTACTGGCTCACCCAGACGTCAGTCTGCCATTATGCATATCAACCAATGCTTCTGACTTCGCAATTGGTGCTACTTTGTACCAAATGAAAAATGACATCAATCAACCACTCGCATTTTTCTCGAGAAAGCTATCAAAAGCTGAAAAAATTACAGTACATACGATAGGGAGTTACTGGCAATCCATGCTGCGATAAAGTACTTCAGACACCATGTAGAGGGTCGATTGTTCACAGTTTACACCGATCATCTTCCCATCACACATGCCTTTACTCAGAAAACTGACCCAGCAAGTCCTAGGAGACTGAGACAACTTGACTTTATCAGTCAATTCACTACTGACATTAGGTATGTAAAGGGAGAACTCAATATCCCAGCAGATGCCTTAAGCAGAATTGATGCAGTCTCAGTCCCAACTCAGTTACCATATCCTGAAATTGCAAGAGATCAGACGATGGACTTAGAACTCGAGGAATTACTAACCAATGAGTCATCCAACTTAAAACCGAGACCTAGGAAAATCCCAGGTACTAGCACTATCGTTACATGCGATGTTAGTACTGGCAAGGACAGACCGTTCCTGCCCAAACAATATCAAAAAATGGCGTTCAATAGTGCGCACAACTTGTCACACCCAGGACCCAAATGTACTGCAAATTTAGTATCATCACAATTTGTTTGGCCTCGTGTGAAAGCCGACTGTAACCTATGGGCAAGACAATGTCTGAACTGTCAACAGTCCAAATTTGATAGACATACAAAATCCCCACTCAAACGTTTCAAGAAAATCGAGCGATTCAAAACCATACACATCGATTTGGTTGGCCCATTACCACCATCTCGAGGCAAAAAATACCTATTGACGATGATAGATTGAGCCACAAAATGGACAGAGGCAATCCCAATTGCAGAAATGACAGCCCCTATAGTTGCTGAAAAACTCTACATTAATTGGATAGCCCATTTTGGCGTGCCAGAGGTAATTGTAACCCATCAAGGCCACCAGTTTGAAAGTTCACTTTTTAATGAACTAACGTCCAAGCTGGGTGTAAAATATAATCACACCACAGCATACCACCCTCAAGCAAATGGTGCTGTAGAGAGGTGGCACCGTGCTCTAAAAGCCTCCATTATGGCTGCAGACACGAAGAGATGGGTTGACGTCCTTCCAACCATCTTACTTGGCCTCAGATCTACATTACAATCAGGCATAGGATTTTCTGCAGCACAACTTGCGCTAGGCAAAGAGCTACGCTTACCAGGTGACTTCTTCACAACTAGTGAAAATATAAGTCCCGAACTGATGATCCAAAACATCAGGGATGATGCAAACAGCATCATATCCTAAGCAGCTTGACATGGCCAGCCCAAAGTCTATGTATCAAAGCACCTAGCCACAACATCTCATGTGTGGGTGCGCGATGACAGACTTAAAAGCTCACTTGAAAAGCCATACGCCGGCCTATATCAGGTCATATCACGTGACGACAAAAACTTTGTCATCGTGATAGCAGGGGAACAAAAAACAGTCTGAATCGATAGACTTAATCTCCGATACGAGATGGATTTTTCTCCTCTACCTCCTTTATTTTTAAAAAGAGCCTATGGTGGTATTAATATTATTATTATAATTTCGTAATTATACACTCGATCCTACCACCATCTTAAATTATCTCCTAACTCCTATAACACCGAATAGCGTGGGAGCTATTTTTACGCAACTCCTTCTCCAATCCTCGATTAGGCAACTGTATGAGGTGGTAAACTATCAGGTTTTTACTCCAAAAAAAATTTACGGTGGCACCCTATACATCGATGTTTATTATTATTTTATAATCACTCCCTATATTAAGCGCTTTAAATTTATCCAAAACATAAAACAATTATACGAAACATGTTTCATTACACCAATCAGCTCCTAGTGTACGCAAACAATTTTCCTCCTACCGGTATTTAATTATCTCCATCTTACTCGAGTAATTTAAAGGAGAAGGATTGTCAACGAGATCGAACCAAATTTAATAAAGACTCCATATATTCCACTTAATTAATTAATAATCACACACTGATCTTTCTCCTTGTAAATTGATTGTTATTAATTGTTCTCCAAAACTCCAAAGAATAGTGGTTTTTTGTACCATTCAGGTACACACGTGACACCAACAAATAAATTTACTAACGAAATTATTTCACAAACCGCCAAAAATATTCGCAAAAGAATAGTAAAGTTAAAGAAATCATAAAAGAATATGCGGTTGTTGTGATAAATAACTATAAGGTACAAATAAGGAATAAATTCCACACGACAAATATCATAGGTGTCACTGACTGGGAGATGACAACTTAACTCGACCAGTTGTTTCAAAGCGAATGAAGATCGCCAAAAATAGATCGACCTCACTAACTTCGCAATTAAAATGGTTCGACCTCGATCCTTTACCCTGATTGGCCAATTCTCCTCATCTGTTTTCTCCGAATTCAAAGTAATACAAAAGAGTGCATTTATATATATATCTAACTCCGTCCAGTAATGATGAGGCAAGGCAGGCGATGAACATTCTCACGTTTATTCATGCACTGCGGATTGCCTATATTGATAAACTCACAACGTATTTTATTCACAAATACTCACACGTACACCAGCGGAGTTGTGTAGTAGTGACCTCCATTGTGTCTTTTTTGTTCGTTCTCTGTTTTAACATCGATGTTTCTCAAACTTGTCAAAGGATAAGGAATTTGCCGAAATTGTAGCAAGCCAGCAACCAATATTATTGGCACCGACGGCTTGTTCCTTTGACCTTCTCCTGTTTTTTTTTTATTTCGTCATCATTTTATTATCTCTAGGCCTATATTTTTCTCCACATATACGATTTCTTTGTATTTTATTTTTGATAGTGTGCGTAACAAAATTACGTACACTAAACAATATATTTTCTCCTAAAAAAAAAAATTTATTTCTTAAAGATTTCCTTCGCCATTTTTCAATACACCGTTTCTCCAACTCCGACAATAATTTCATTTGAACTCCAACTTCTTCTCCCTTCAATCTCCGTACTCCGTCTAAACATATATGCTGTTAAAATAAATACAAAGTAAATTAATATGTGCACATTCTCCGTTTCAATATAATTATATACACTGCAGTATTAAGTGCTATTAGAAATGATCAATAATTTGCTGTCGACAGACTTAAATTAATGAGGTACCTCTTATATAATTATACTAATGTTAAACTTCACTTACCTCCGCCTCTGTCACAAAATAGCCTGAGAAAGATTTTTTTTAAATTACTCACAAATACCTGCATTGGTACTGAAATCTCTGGGATCTTTGCCCTGGGATTCCAATCCCATTAATTCTTCAGGTACCCGGCGCCTCCACCATATTGGACATTGGGGGCTTTATGTCCATAATAAATATATTTATATATCAGGAATAATTCATAAAGAAATAACATCACTCCAGTACCACACCAAGAAATCACTTTATTATATTAAGATGAACAAGTAGATGTTAACTCTACAAGGACAAGAAAAAGAAGTGAGTATAAAGAAAAGAATAAATTTTCTTAGTAGTATTAACGGCGGTATTGTATATCAGTGTAACCAACAAGTGCTCAAACAATCAGTGTAACCCAAACAAACCTATACTCATGAGGAATTTGCAGTCAAAAGTTAACATCCTCTAAAGATTAACTTTGACGAAAATCCCAGAATTTAAGCTAAACAAACAAAGCTATTCCGGAGAACTAGCAAACTCGACGATAGAAATTAATAAAAAACCTCTAAAAACACCGAGGGAAAACCAAAAATACATTCCCCATTGACTGAGCATTTTTAAAAATTAAACTCTGCCCAAAAAACAAAAATAAGTGATTTGCTGGAGCCAGGACTCGAACCTTTACTCCGCACACTCGATCAAGAGTTAAAAATATGGCGCGTCACAAAAACGCAACTGATAAAAACTCATCATCAAGTACAACAACCTCGATGATGAAAAAAACACGCACGTGCGTAATCCGCCCATGATTGAGAATTCACATCACTTCTTATCAACACACAAATGCAGGTGAAAATTTCTATTGTCAAATATTGCGAATCTTTGAAATACGATTCCTCCACTTAGAATAAACCAAAACATGTCGAGTTTGGCATCAAATTGCTAGTTTTTACAAGACCTATTTAACTGTACGAAGTAAACGACAGATAAGGCGAGAGAAAAACAGACCAACCCTAAACATGAACTTAGAACAAACTTCATTCGTCTTACAAACGTTCATGCATTTAGGTCGTCTTTTCTATTCTTTACTTTCTGTTATTTTCATTATATTTTCGTGTCATTTTTATATTCTTGCTGTTGCAAAAGCCCTTAGAACAGTCTCACCTGTTTCTAAACCCTCTCCTCACACAACTTTCAAAACATTTTTGAACTTACCTCTCAAAAATTACACCCGATCATGTCTGAAAACCAGACTAAATCTGGAACCTCACCTCAGCCTGATGAATCTGCAGAGGAACGTCTCTCAGATGAAATGCGGAGACAATGCATTGTTGACCAGGCCAGGGAAGAGGAACTACTGCGAGAGGAAGCGGAGGATACTCTTTTAAACCTACCTCCTCCCTGCAGTCCAGTCCGAGAAATATTATGGGAAATGGCTCATCTTATCGTACCTTTCCTCAATCCTATCATGGACAATGCCCCGACTGTACAACCACCACCGGTGCTCCCGATGGAAGTTGCACCCTCGGTGGCAGAGGCAGTGGAACCCATTGTTCCCCCTCCCCCACAATGGATAATCCAAACTTGAGCAATCGAGTCAAAACCTGAACCCATTGTGGCAGCTAGGCTACCCACACTCTGGGGTATGCCTAGGGGCTACATTGGAGGGTCTATCACCCAAAGCAACATGCCCCCTTCTCAAATGTACTATCCTAACTCTCATCCCACTCCCTACTCTTGCCAGGATAATCGTGCCCAGCAAGCCCCCCATCAATGGGGTAGAAATAGTAGGATGTCCTATAGGGACAGACAAGGGGCTGGCACCGATCAATATCGTCGCCTAGGTGCGGCCTTTGCCTCCTTCCTCCACAATTGGGAGATGGAGAAGAAAGATGGTAGACACTAGGTCCCATCAAAATATTAAGTTAGGATAGGGTTTGGCGGATGTACTCCCCCTAGTTTGGTATCGCTTTATGCGACACTAAAGCTGGGGGGGAGTGCTGTGGGGTTCACCCACACCCGCTAAGATAGGCTCGGCCTATACGCACACGGCGACGAGGCGCAGGCAATAATAATATACACGAATCGCCGATAGAGCTTACGCCGATTGGTGGGTAAAATGTGATACTCGCCGACACTATATCGAGCGACCGATGGCAAACGGCGAGTAGCGTGGTCCTACGTGAATACACGTATATGCGCACTTGCGGATACACCGCCTAACTACCGCGTATTTACACGCGTTGCAGTGTCTGCTAATTGCCAGCGTGTATGAGGACTTGGCTCTCCTTACTACCTTATACAGACACGCAATAGGGCGTACATTTGTACGCCCCAATATCTTCTGGTGGGAAACTCCAGTTCCCACAATTTTCAAAGAACACCTATTCAAAAGTGAACGAATAACACCATCAAGTGAACTTTATCAATTCTAATTCGAATGGGTACTTGCATTTTTTTGTAGCTAGAGCAGTTTTTCATGAATTGGTAAACTTTTAGAGAGTATAAAAAGGCCTCCTAACACAATATTCAAGCAATTTTATTGATTTATCAGGCGTAGTGATATTAACCATGTGTTGGAGATCCAGTTTCGAGTGCCCACGATACTTTTTTTTACACCTATTGTATATCAGAAATTTGATATCTAAATTAGATAAATGTGATCCAAGAGATTTTCACATTTCGCCCTCAACTTCTCCAATAATTTTGCCAAGTCAACACCGTTGAACAGACTCCGCAATGAAGTACTAGTTCAAGACATATTATAATAAGTATGTATGTTTTATAAATTTTATTTTCAAATGTTTCTTTAGAGTCAAAAAGATAATTGTTTTGGCCTGACAAACTGAAGATCGACGCCGTAACGATATTTCATACATCCCTAGAGGTTGAATATTTGAAGACTGTATATTTCCAGAATACTTTTTGTGTATATTTTCGCTATTGATATAACATTTATTATGGGTTAATTTTCACATTCATCTTGACCTTATATCATAATATACTTTCTTCATCCTTTGTACGTATTGATTCGTTCATTTACACGCATTAGTTTCTTTTTATTGTTTTATGCATATTAATTCCTGTCAGTACTTGGTATTTTACTGATACCTACCTCTTCTTACACACTTAGGTACACTCTTCATTAATTCTAACTCTTCCGACCCACTTATCTTTTCTACTTTCTAGAACATTCGTTATTTCTTTTTGATTCACTCTGTTGGTTTTTTGGTTTTTATATTTTAATGTGCAAAGTGAAAATCAACGGCCAATAATAATGGACCAAGGCTGTTGTCTCATGATACTTTGACAAGGCTTGAACTCCTCTACCTCACGAAGAGGATAAATCTCCACATTTAGGTACGTTGTAAGTAACATACCCACATTTTATAGAACTGCGTATATGCGTTCAGTAAATCCTTAACCTTAACAAACCTTTAAATACCTGTCAGGTACATCATTCGAATTCATTGATGATATTTGGATTGTGAATATAAATTAGGTCAAAACGAGTTTTTAAAAGATTAGCTTTTGTTTTTTTTTTTGGCTTTAGCTTTATGCAAATTAAACATTATTTCGTTACCGAAGGTTGGCAGCATTATTTGTATATTTTATAAATCACAGTAGTGAGTAGAATAAAAGCTTATAAAAAGCAATTTTCAAACTAGTCAGCCAGTTATTGAATCTTACAAAAAAAAAATAATGGTCGCCACAGAAAAACGCTAGTAGCAGTGAAGAGATCTACTCCAACCATAAAATGTCAGTTGGGGTAAAGGACACTCTGTCATTGTCCATTGAGAGAAAAAATAGCCTCAAGGATGTTATGAAATAGGCCAATTTGGTCAAATCATAGAAAGGGACTTCAGAGGCGCACTTCACTTGGGACAACTTAGTGACAACAGGTCGTGAAAACTATTAAGAAAGTGACGGCCTCTAGGGACTAACGATGAGGAGAGGATGAACATTAGATAAGAAGACTAAATAAGTTACAAGCGTTTGTGATTAGACAAAGAGGACGTTCTTTCAGGTGTTTCTAGTCAGAGATGATAAAAGAAAAGTATTCGAGATAATTAAAAAAATAAGACTTCTGCCTGTTAATCTTTTTTCTTTTTCTCAATATAATAAACAATCTGGCTTATCTACTTTGAAAGATACAATGTGAAAATAAAACAAAAGAATAATGATGAAAAAATAAAATTACAAAAAAATTTTCGAACTATGTTTTACAAGAATAGGATAAGATACATTTTTGGTGTTTTTATGTTTGGACAGATTCTAGTAATACTTTTCCCTCAGTATCAAATGGTAACATTGAAATTGTCCAATTCAGTTCACAACATGGAGAAAAAAAAGCACGTGAAAATTGACTTTTTTGAAAATACCGAATAAGTCGAGGATAAATTTCCTATGAAGTGGTGATATCAGCTTGAAATGAGTTGTTTACCATAGAAAAAGGATTGTATGAATCGGGACAGTGTTCCTTCATAGTTCCTTCATTTTTAGATGAATTTAAAAACTTATTTAACTCATCTTATTTTTTTTTTTTTTTTGTTTTTTTTGTTTTTTCAACCAAATTACATAATTTTGTTTTGCAATATGGTATATTTAAGTCGATCCTCTTGGCAACATTTTGTCCCATAGCTTTCACTCTGGTGGAGATTTATCATTATCCTTATCAGTACAGCTTTGTGAATGGTTAATTTGGACATTCTCCAAAAATGGTGTTACCTTTTCCCATAGGACACACTGGTTTTTCTGACTTATCTCATTTTTGTTGAACACCGTTCGTTTTCTTTTAACATTTTATGCCAGATTATGAAGTTTCGACGCCCAGTTAAATTATTTCCATCTGACGAAATGTCATACGTAGGTACTATTACCTACGCATGTTTACCTCATTTTGATACTTAGGTACCTGAATTTTTTGATGGTTTGCAGGCCTAATCGACTGCATACGAATGTAATTTTTAACACGTAGAGAACAAAATTAGCACAGACGAACTTATCTACCATCTCATCCTGTTTTGGTCGAATTCATAGATGATGTAGGGTACGGAATATTATGACCGTGCAATTAATTCAACATCACGATAATAGGCCTGGATACTTGAGATGTTAGTTTTGAAGGACATTGATATTCTGAACCTATATAATTATATAAAAGTAGAAAGTCTCAAAAACCATAAGCATAGTAGTTTCTTATTCGTCTGTTTTCGTAATTATCAAAACTGTATGAGATCACCTTTGATATCATCATCAACTCTTTCGAATGTTTCTTCAAATCTCGAATCAATCTAGATATTAAGTTAAATTGAAGTTATGTTAATTTCCACGATTTTAAAAATCTACTTACTAAAATTGTCTATGTATTCGGACCTAGAGTTGGGAATGGGTATATTTTTCGTTTCATATTTTGGCACTATTTTTGAGAATTAATTTTTTTTCTACATATACTCTCTTTTGCGTTGAGTTCATTTCCGGGCGTAATTTTAATAGGATAGTTTCTAAATTTGAAACACATATTCGAATCCACTTAAGAAAAAACCCTATTGTTTTACGGTCCGTCCGATAGATCAGTTTATATGCATTTTTTATTGAACATAGTAAAGGTCAAAATTTTCAATCGATGGGCCTGAAATTTGATACACGTAAGTTCTTTACGTCAAGGATAATATTTACCAGTTTTGGTGCGGATAGGCCTCGTGGTACGTCTGATAGGGGCGATTTTGTTGCATTTTTTGGCAGATTAATGGCTCTAAAAGGAGTAATTTTCAAGCAATAATCACGAAATTTGGTACAGTTATTGATTTTAAGTATATCTAACATAATTCCAAATTTGGTTTCTATTGGTCTCATGGTTCATTCCCTGGGGCTGTTGGAGGTGCTAATTTCTCATGTTATCTCAATAAAAGTTGCAATTCTCTTTCAATAATCATGAAATTCAGTATAAACAGTACCTCTTATACACGAACCAGATCTAATAATTTTGATTTCAGTTGGTCAATTTATTCCCAACTTATTAGCTATTCTTCAGTGTGATTTTCCCTCGTTTACCCTTCTGATACGCTGACACTAAAAATTCTGCTAATATTTTCGTAACCATCACGTAGAAAACTGCACTATACTTCGTTTTGCAATGTAGGAAATTTTTTTCAGATAAATTTTTTTTTTTTTCGTACAATCCACAGTTTTTGTCATTGCAGGAAAGAGATCCATCGAATTATTTCCTAAAATTGTGCTATTTAATACTTTGAATAATTTTTAATTTCACAAAAAAATAATGAGTTTTGACACAAAAATTAAAAATTCATTCATAAAATATTTTGAAATCGCATACATCGCATTTGTGTGTTATTGGTAATTTTTTGCAAAAAATGTAAATATTATATATATATATATATATATATATATATTACATTATTAAAAGAATGTTGGTGATAGAGGTGATTTTTAAACAAAGAAAATCTACTTTTTCTTGCGTAGGTTGCTGCGCAAGAGTTTTTTTTCTTTTAACTCAATATTGGTAACTCATGTAGCCTAATAATTTACAAATTAACCGAAACATTCTTCCATTTTCATGGAACTTGAGAATTCAAGGAGGGAAGGTGGGTAGAATTTTATTTTGTTTTAAGGTCCATTCAAAATACTGTTGAACGTTTCAAAAATGAAACTGCATCAAGTCCGACGTACACACGCTGACGACAGGCTCAAATTTCATTTCCACCAATTCCTGGCAGCATCTTTCACTTCTAGCGGCTGAATATTGAAATCATTTTTTCGCATCTTACCCAACAGTTATAGGTCGATCTGAAAAATTAATTTATAACAGCATTAAAATGGTCTTTGCGGTATAATTCGAAAAAAATTCGTTACGCAGCGAGGGCTAATATATTTAATTCGAAATGGCAGCAAAATATCGGTTGTCTTCATTTCGTTTTTCGTTTCCTCATCATCTCCGATCGTTTATACATAGACTATTAAATTGATTATAATAATAACTTCGAAATTAATTGTTTACATACCTATAGGTTTACGAAAATTTAATAACCCAAATATGACGTGCCATCAACGATAAACATATATTCATTGACAAATAAAACTGAAATTTGATCCCTTTTGTATAGTTATAATTAATAGTATTCGTATAGGTACGTAGGTACGTATTTCATAATTTTCTGTGCAATTAAACCCATTTCAGACGCGATGCGTATAGGCCAGCATTCGGCAAAGATCTACCACAAAAATTAAATTACCTCGTAAAAATATTTAAATGCGATCCCGCTGTTTTCCTACATTCATTACGATTATGGACGTTAACACTCGTAAAAATTTGGTCATTTTGTTTGATAAAAAATTATAGAAAAAATAATAACAAAAATAACAAAAAATATTTAAAAAAAAAAAAATATAATAATAATAATAATAACAATATTTCGTCGACTAACGTTCAATATTAATCGTCCTTGAAGAAAAAATTTGTAGATCTCATCTTCCAATGGGTATAAATTTAACGTTGATTTCATAAAGCATAAACTTACCTAACCTTAAAAGTGCATAGGTACCTCCCCCAATACTTTACGAATAAATGGTTATCACAATATATAAACCTATTATTGTGGGTATAAATATTCTGTATGTTTTTGTTTTTTTTGCTCTGTCTTCCTCGCTATCGATCGAACCAGTTTCATAAATTTATAATTCGAAACGGCAAATAACTACGAGATAGCCTATGGTTTCCCTTATATCGAAACGGTTTTTTCAGGTAGGTTTTCGAAGGAAATCTATATATTAAAATGGAATTTGTATTGAGACCCAAGGATGAGGGTAGGTTCATTTTGGAACCATTAGCTGAAATTAATATTATACAGTAACTATAAATATACGTAGATATGAATATATATAATTATAGACATTTCTGTTGAAGTCGATATATGTCCTAATTTTTATCCAATAGTCTTCAAATTTAGTAAACCTACTGGATCTACACAAGAACAAAATCTATTGTTTTTGGTCCAGAGAGACTCTATGGTTCGTGTGAAATACCTTATCGTGAGAGATATTCACACATCGAAGGTCTTCAACAGTATTTTGTGTTCTGCCACTTCGTACATCAAAGTATGCGAGAGCCAAATTCTTAGTGAACTCTGGCGATTTTGTAGCCAGTTTTGAGAGTTTATATACCAGATTTAGTACTCGCACACAGACACACATATGTACATATACATATGGAATTATATCATCAGTTTTGTCGTTTCTTGCCTCTGTTGAGGTGATAAGAAACGCTGCAACGCGTTTGGTATCAGTTTGTGACATCACCAAGATTGTTATCGGGTAATTGACCACAGTGTGTGCAATGTATCTTACCTGTACGTATGTACAGGTACGAACATACAAACCTACAAGTGTTTATTTGTTTAACGTCGTAGAGACGAATAATTGCCAGCCTTTGGGTGGTGACTGTTGTTGTGGAATGCAAGCCCCTAATAACTCATAAGAGTATTGTCCCCACAGTTCTTCTATTACATTTTATTATGTTTCATTTTTGGGACTTCAAAAGTTGCTAAAGCAATCATTCATTACTTAACTTGAGTACATGTTTTATAACTCCATAATACCTACACTTCCTTCTTTCACTTCATTATGAATTTCCCTGACTCTTCATTTTAAACGTATGTAATATTTATTCACTATTCTTCCAATTAATTTTCATTTTTTTATTGTATTTAATTTCACCAAATTATAATAATATTAATACGCCAACAAGTTACAAACAAGTTTTTTGAACCAACTTGAAACTTTTCGTTTAAAAATAATTTAAAAAGTCTTAAATTATTTCTAACAAGAGAGTATAGTTATATTCCAGAGGGAAAAAAACATCTGTCATTAAAGCACTATCCCTGTTATTTTAATTGATAAGCAATCAAATTTATTAAATTTCACATAATAATTCAATTTCATCAAACATTCAAATAGCTAGTTATTTATTAATTTTATTTCTGGGTTAAGAAACATATATTTTCGAGAATTGCTTACTACGCTATTTTTTTTTTATTTGCTTCAATTCTGTCAAATATTGTATTTGGTTCATTTTGCATGAATGCAATAAATTGCAGAACTTACGATTGATGGGTTTTATGGAGAATATTCAATCAAAGTATCCGTCGGGTTTATTTTTGGATTTTAACAGGCCTACCTCTTAAAATTTTTTGGTTGATTTCTCTCCTACTCCTACTCCCCCTATCTTTCCTCTTTTTTCTCTCCATCACAATCTCTTACTCTATATCTTCCTTTGTCCCTCTAAGAAGTTAAATTTTTTCTATCCGTAAAATATATATCTCATTTTTCTCATAATACTGTAGGTATAGTAGGTCATGTAACGTATATTTTCGTCTATTTTTAAATATGATGAACATATTCGGCTACACAGTCTCCAATACCAAAAATGTAAATATTCATCAATTATTGAAATTTCCTACAGTTCTTTGCAAACAACCACAAAATTACCCGTATTTAATTTTGTAAATATATATATTGTGTCTTCATATTCATGACCTCATTTTGCCTATCCCTTAATTAGATCGGGAGTCAGCACATCCCTATAATAACAAGTCCCTACCTCACTTAGCCTATCCATCATGTACACATACATATCCCAAACAAGTATATAATCCCTCAATTTGAAGAAATTGTTACGCAGTGCTACCAGTTAACTTTCTAATAGAAAGTCTTTGTCTAAAGGGTGTAACCCCAATGTTCAACCTAGTTTATAGTGTTTGAAATATTATTGAACATACTTGTGTCGTACAAATTATTATTTTATTAAAAGTGTTAAATCAGTCTTGTGTTTGAAATATTATTAAATTCTCTCAAATACGTTAAGGTCCACAATAGACGCGGATGATAAATTAACAATTTAAATTAATATAGAGATATTTATGCTTGTCCAGGGTTAAATATCTCGTGTATGGTGTAATACTCAGAGTGGTGAAAATCAATAACAATACGACCTCTTTTGGCCGTTACAGGTCCGGGGTATTGACTTTTAACTTTGTAACTTTTTTCAGCCCTATACTTATGTAGCTATCTCAAGAAGGGGAAAATATGGAGCCATGAAATTTTGAGGGTATACTTATGTCATTGATTACAATATGTTTTTGTGATCAAAAGCACTTAAAAACAATTTTCGAGGTAAGGGGGTAAAAATCTAGAACCACTCCCCAGGTGAGATACGGACCTCAAACTAGGCTTAAAACCTTGCTTGGGATAACACAAATAAGTTCTGAAAATTTCTGTTTAATCAATTGAGCGGTTCTGAAGTGATGGGCATACAGTCAGACAAACATATTCACATTTATAATATATAGGTACTAATAATTATAGATATAGTGCATTTATACATTATATTCTCTCTGCTTAGTTGCCTTATGTTTATATTCGGTTTCAAAAATTTGAAACAGTTTTCTTTCTGTTGAACGAATCATTCATGCACTCTTATGCGTAGAAGACAGGCTTCAAGGCTTGACGTTTAAAATTTATTCCAAATGAACTTCCGAGTTACGCAGGATACTGGTAGTTGATAATATGATTAGCTCAGCAAAGATGAGGTTAATGTACCTACTTACTAGTTAATATTTCAACCACTGAACTCGGTGTTCAAAACAAAATCATTATTCTTACCTATGTCTTCTCACTGCCACAAAAAATTCGGTAAGTTATGTACAAAAAAACTGGTTTTATGGTCCAGTTTAATTGACGAGCGTCGAAAAGTCCAGACGATAAAACTGATATTTTTTTAAAAAGACGTTCGCTTCGACGAATTATTTTTAATTCATTTGAATTCAATGCTAAACTTTCTCGGCATCCGAATTTATCGTGCAATTCACTCCTAAAAACAATAACGATAACTACCTAATAGCACATTTTCTTTCTTATCATCAATTTTCTGGTTTGCTACCTTTTATGCTCTCTGTCTCTCTCACTCTTTTAACACACCTACTGATTGCAAAACATCTCCATTGTTTCATATGTGCAATAATCGTAAATAAATGTATTTATCTTACGTGGATTTTGGTGAATCATTACGATTTTGTCTTCACTCCCTCTTCATAATAATTATATGTTTGCATGTTTCACGAACTTCTGAAAACTTCCTGATCTAGTTTTTTTTGTTTGTGACATACTGGATGACTGGCGGACAAATGTGCGAGAGAGAGATAGAAATTGAAAGAGATAAAGAGGAGAATGCCGGCAACAGCTGATTCATAATAAAAGTTGTTTGTTGAAAAAACTAGTTACAATGGTGATAAAGCAGTTACTGTTTTTGGAGTGCTAGCAAACAGCGACGACATGTCGTCGATCATTTTGTAGATATAGATATAGGTATCTAGGCAGAATCATATCTTGTTCAGGAGATTCACTGTTTCTACAGCTCCATGGTGAATATTTTTTGCAACTATTGAATGATAAAAACGAAGAGAAAGGGGATCTTCCAAATTCATAAAAATATGAAAATATTCAAGAAGATAGAAGGAGAAACTATTTTTAAAATCTGTGAATTTCGTCCGATTCAGATGGACCCTTTGGTTTGTATACGATGATTTTGTGGTTAAACTGTCAGTGACGTGTATTTCTTTACTGTCTGTTGTAGAAACCAAAATTCTTCCAAAAAATTTTTTCGAAATATTAAAAGGTAAAACACTATGTATACTCGGACGTCATAATTATATTAACAGAAAAAGAAGGAAAAACATGAATACTCCCATCTAACTTATAATAGGCCATCATTACACCCAAATAAATATCAAAAACGCATAAATTTGTCAATCTGAATCGGTATCGGTGATTCGGAAAAACTTCAAGAAAAACTGCAGAAATTTGTCAATGAAAATTTTGTGAGCTGACCAGATTTGTATGTTATTTTATCCAAAAATAAGAACTAAGTATTTCTTTTTATAAACGAGTTTTATGGATATAAAAATGATATGCTAATTTTTTCAAAAATACAAAATGGTAAGAATGCTTGGTGTGTGTTCATCATCGAAGTTTTTCCATTAATAAAAATGTTCTTGTGATAGGGAATACGCATGCTAAAATAAGAAGTCTAATTTTAGTCCGGAACTTTGGTTTATCCGATCCCACCATATTTTTTAGAATTGTATAAACCATAAAACCTGGTTAAAAAATAACGTATAAAGGTATTTGATCTGTTATGTCAGATATCCTCGTTGCCCACCACACTATATCATTGTGACTGAATTTAAAACATTCAATAGATAGGTGTAGAATAAATCCGTATAATTACTTTCATAAAGCTTACCTAGTGGTTTGGACAGAAGCCAAGTACTTGTTTTTAAAAAATTATTAAACTAACTTTTATCAATTCTATATTCAAATTCTATCCCTTCCCCTTATTATAAATTAAATATAGTTTTTTTTTTTTTTTTTTTTTTTTTTTTTCTAGAAAATTATCTATTATATTTTAAAATATCATTTTTAAATCTTTAGAACTAAATAAAACGAAAGAAGAAATCAAACTTTAGCATATCCCCGAAACATTTTTATCACAAAAGTTTTCATTTCAAAATATTATTGACCCATTGTATTAAATTCAATATGTTTAGTGGAAAGTCAAAGTGATAAAAAAAAACGTTCAAATAACAGTGAAATAGGTATTTTGTTTTTAAAAAACGTTATTTAATTAGTAGCCATATGAACCCCATCTTTCAGATTTTTCCTAACTTTTCTGTTTTAGGTAGGTACTTTCCTCAGAATGTATAAATGGTAAAACTACATAAGTTAAACCACCATATGGTGATTTCCTACCAAATGTGGACTTTTTTGTTTTTAATGTCTGATGACATGACTTTAGTGCACTCTCATGTACAAATTAATGTATTAACATGATGTTTGGATTGTGCTTTGTCTACTTTGTCAATTTTTTGATGATTATCATAACCCAATGCCAAAAAATAAAATGATTACAAAAGTGATTTTTTTTTCAATGTAATATTCCTCATAATGTTTGGAATTTACACAAACAAAACACTTTCTTTAAAGACTACAAATTAGTATTGTACATCCTACTCTGAGTGAAACTTGTCTTGGGGAACTTGTAAAAGGGATCTGTGTAGTTTTTTTTTTCTCACAAACCTAGTATTGATGTCAGTCAGAATGAAGCGCAAAAAACAAATTACTGGAAATGAAACTTCAAAACCTAATCAATTGGGTATTATCATTCGAATATCGTAAGTTCAATACCTACTGATAATAACATAATCATTTTGTTTACCACGAAAAACATTTACTACGAAAAAAATTTTTGTCCATTTTGGGAAAGATCTTTTTTTTTGTTGAAAATTTTGAAAAATATTTTGGAAGTTTCACATTTTTATATTTCTTGTCACACTTCTTTTTTCACTACCTAATGCAAACAAAAAATTTTTGTTTTTTATATATTTCACTATATTCTTCTTGTTCTAAAAACAAAATTAAAAAAAAAAAATCCTATCGAATGTGGACACAATAATTGGAGTTTCAAAAAAATGTAATACTCCTGAAATAGTCCGGATAATCAAGTTTCAGATTTAATTTTATTAGTTCTATTAGTGTAAGATAAATCATCGCGAGATCAATTTTGTAATGTGAAGGGTGATCCAAATTTGGAATGGCCTCAGAAATATGAGACGCGAAGACTTTTACAAAATATGTTAGATTCGTGGTTTTCAACCTTTTTGTACTCACGGACCAAAATATATTTTTAAAGCCGACCGGTAGGCCACGAAATAATAAACGTACAAAAAATTTATCATCCAAGTTACCACCGTGTGTACATTTTTTAACAATGATTTGACTACAAAGCCATTGCATCCAGCGGCTGAACCACTGGAGGATATATTTGCTACCTGAAAAGGGGAGTGGTTACGATCTGGTGGCCAATGGTCTACCAATACGAATTTTTCAATCGCATATTAGAACACTAATTGAACCGAACAGCACACACCGCCATTTTGGGTCGAAAGTGAGATGGAAGCCGGTCTCGAATTCGCAACCTTTCGATCGCAAAGCTGATCACCTAATTACTCTGCCACGCAGAACCTTGCTTGTCAGTGAGGCTATTGTAGCACTCAATTTTATCGAAATATGTATTTTTGGTTCACATCTATATTCACGAACGTCACTCTAACCTCCTTTTACTTAAATTTCACTTTAAAATGACTCGCTGCATAATTTTTTACTGAACAATGTGGTAAAATTGTGTTTCTATATAAGAAATCTTTTAAGAAAATTCAATATTACCACATTCTTAAATACCATATAAAACTTGTGATAAATCGTTTTAAAGTGTGGTTTAAGTGAAGGGAGGTTAAAGTAAAGTTCGTGAATATGGGTGTCAAGTTCTTAAAGATCAAATTAATGTAAACAAAATTTTTCGAAATTTATTTTCAAAAAATTTCAACGTATTGAAATCATTTTTTAAGGAATAAGCATTGGAGTTAATTAATAATTATTGTTCAGAGTAAAGTCTTGCAAATTTATAAATATGTTTATGAATACCAGATGTTGAACGGGTTGAACCGACGCGTCAAACTAAAAAATTAGTTAAAATTCACTACTCCACTTTGCTTATCAATATTCTTTTAAACTTTTATTAAGAAAGAACTGCTAATAGACTACCTATGGGCCGCAATAGAAGGGATGTTGGGGTGAATAACACCTCTCTCATAGCCAAAGTATTTGTAAAAGTTGACCTGTTGTTATATAAATTGAAAGAAGTGATGACCCTTTTAAATTTTTTAATCTTTTTGATTTTCAAAATATCAAGGCACCATTTTTTGCATTTCGTTGTCGAAATTTCGATTTTTTTGGGCGTGTTGTAAAATTTGATCGATAACATGTCCCTAAATAACATTACTTTGCATGGCTCCGGTGACTACCGGACATTCTTTCGAGATATTGACCTATATTTTTGCGAATAAACCTCAATACCTCAAGCCTATACTTAGTGCCTAATTCAACATCATGTATGCGTTTATCTTCCAAGAAAAATTAAGCATCGAATAGTCAGTCAGCAATGAAAAATATACTACAATATGCGGTGTTTAATTATGCAATCTTCCATTTTCAAACGTTACAAATATAGATATCAACAACGTACGCTCATAATATACCTTCTCAGGATTAACATACGAAACCAAAAATATTATTCAACGAACGATTTCATCTACTTTGAAAATGTTTTTCTGTCACACAAAACCCTGAAATTATCTTCATATTACGTCAGAGGTCGTACTTAAAAATATATGCACATCATAAAGAAAAAAAAAAAAAAAAAAAAAAAAAAAAACTGTCGCAAAGTATAATGGTAAATAAAAATACCGAAGGTGGGCCAGTCAGTCAAAGTGCAAATTGTTGTATCGAGTGTACGTAGGGCTCATTATTTGATGATGAAAAACTTTACACAAGCTGTAATATTTGAAGTAGAAGAAAAGAAAGAAAAAAAAAAAAAAAAATTCAGATAAGTTATAAATTACTCGATGACCTGCGATGAGTAATTCGTTGTTTCTTAACGTGACAATTTCATTAAAATAACTTGATTTTATTCTTCCGTCTTGAATATGCTTTCCTACTATATGTTGAATATATGGTGTAGCTTATAAACAGAAAATACTTGCACTTTAGTTTTGATTTACCTAGCAAGCCGTTCCTCTAAATTACATGCAAAATAATACGTGTAACTCCGACAACATAATATAGGTACTTACACGCGAACATAAAAACGTCCTTTGCCGCATAGATAAATTGTCTAATTAATTACCGACCCAAAAAATGATGTAGCCTATAATGGTGAAAAGACGGACAAAAAAACAATTCGACACGTCTACTGGCTTATAATCTGCGACGACGTTCATCAAAGGTAGAGAAACATTTTTGCTCGACGATGTCATTTCTTGAATTTTTAATAAATGAGGCGTGCGTGTAGGGTACCTACCTATGGTATATATTTAGTGTTTGTGACAATGAAAGAATATTGTGTGTACACACTTTCGTGTACGTATGTAGGTATGTGTGCACTTCGATGTCACTCCAGAGTCTTTTCCTCGGCGTAAAAACACTGCAAACTAAATATTTGCTTTTCGATAAGCGAGGACGGAGGCGTTTTTTTTTTTTTTTTTTTTTTTTTTTTTATGTCGAATTGTTCAATAGACCGAAACAAGCAGTCAAAATAATAGGATTCAGATCGCTGATTAACATATACAAACATACGACAGGTTTCCTTGTCGTTTATCTGACTGATTTTGCTGCGGTTACCTCATCGGTTACCATGAAAATATGTACGATGAAGTGACACTTCCCACATAATTATGGACTTGGGCAAAGATATGGTATACATTTTTGGTATAAATGGGTCCCATCTAAAGAGATGATTGAAAACACATTTCTTTAAGTCGCTGTGGTTACATACTTCGTTCATTAGAATATATACCTACAAAAAAACTCAAAGAGGAAAGGAACATATGTACTGGATTTTTCTGGAAATAAAAAATTTCAGGCTATTTTCTATCCTGAAGTCTGGGGAAATGATTTCTTAATGGTAGTCGTACGTCTTGAAAGGTATTGGAAAAACTTTAGCCACAGTCAATAGTGATGAAAAACCTTTTTTTTTGCCGGTGGCGTGTCATCAGGAAAGACACGGTAGACATTATCTATAAATATAAATTTTATATTTATATCCGAAGAAAAAAAAGAAATGATTAGAAAAAAAAAAAAAAAAAAACAATGAAAGAGAAACAGCAGGCATTTTCTACACTATAATACGTTTTTAAAATCGACTTCAAAACGCCCACTCCTATTGAAATCTACCTGATCTACCAGTAGTAAAATTTTGTAGGTAGTCATTTTGAAAACTATCTCCAAATATATCAGTTTCATGGGTAAAAAATCAAGTTTTCGCATTCTATTTTTGTCTCCGTTTTGTAAAGGCAAGGGTAGACAATTTTGAAATTGTTTCCATGCAGTATAGAGCTCTGGGTACATGTGGTGAATTGTTTGTTTACGATGTTATACTGATATCAAAACCTACAGAAAAACTTAATTGTCTTCCCAACCAAATTTTTCACACTATGCCACTATTTTTGCAACCTTAAATGAAAATTGGCAAAATATTGGCCTCACTTTATCTCCACGCACTGTCTTGAACTCTGGATTACCTTTGGAAAATTGTGTGAAGGTTATTTATCGTAACCGAATATTTAAAACACAATGATTAATAAAAGAGTGTATTAAACAGTAAGTTTATAAGACATGAAAGAACATGAAAGTAATAAGCAGTAACAAAACATCAAGAGAATGTAGAATTAAAATGAATTAATAATAGAATTAAAATGAACGAATTTAGAAGTACAAAACACGAGATTATATAGTATTTGATTTGTAAGCGTAATGGGAAGGTTTTAGCAATTTTACAGAGTGTTGAAGAAGGGATTCAATCTTATTGGTTAATAGAAATGTATGTATATGAAGTATGATCAATGGTATTATGAGAATATGACATAAAGTTGGTATTCACAAATAATTTAGTTGAAATTAAAATATATGTAAGATTATAAAAAGATTATAAACAAGAAATGAGATTGTAGGACTGTGTAACCAAAGTAACTGTTTATGTGGAAAGATGATGTCAACAGGCAAGTAAAGACTTGTTTGAATGACGTGGGTATTTATGAATAGAATAAAAATGGAAAATGGATTGAAAGTAATGATGACGATAATAAATATACAAATTTAGGAAAGTATTATATACAATACAAAAATATTGTTACACAAATTTTCATCTATATATTTTTATTGTCTTACCTTACCTCTTTGTAGATAGATAGCTATACCTACATTTTCTCTAAATGTCAGGCAAGTATGTTCTCTCTCATAAGAAAATCTTTCAATGGTGATAAAATGTAACTTATTATTTACCTATGTTTTACATTAGATATTTCATGCATATTTCTTCATAGGCCTACCCAACACTCAATTTGGTGGAGATATGTGTTAAGAAAAACTGATTAAAACTCATCAATCCTTTTCCTTTTATTGTGGCTAACATATATTTTCATACATTCAAGTCTGTCTGATGAGAGAAGGGCTCCTAGCCATAATGTTTCAGGCTCAAATCCAACTGACCCAACATTTTCCAATCCAAGAATGTGATTGACAAAATTTCTGCGGAATAGTGGCATTCTGATTACAGATGTAACACAGTAATACCGAGTCATGAGATTTGCTATGTACTGACTACAGATTTGGCAAACCTTTCTTCTTAAAAATAATTGTACAACTCACTTACCATCAAATGTTCCACTCAAGTGTTCCTCTTTTCTATGCCTTTTCCATTAGCAGCAATACAAAATGTTTCCTGAGATTGCCTTAAAACTTTAATAGTTGGTCAATAATACCTACAACTAAAGAAACAAAAAATGTTTAATGAACACGTCACTTCTCAGTGGTCAAGGAGCTAAATATACTACAAACATGACATTAAAAAGTTTTCTCTAAAATTCTTTTTCGGTAATGAAAACCCATAATATTCACTGCAACAAGCAAAAAAGTCCTCGTTCATGTTTGCTAGTATTTAGTATATCATAAGCACTAGAGGATCTAAAAGTTGCAGTTAAAATTGGAAAGTCATTCATTAAATTCTTCAAATTGGTTGAGAAGTTAATATAAACTGGGTGAAAAATGAAAAGGACCTCTTTTGTTTTTTGTAATACTGTGATGTCCTAAAATGATTGTCACATGATTGTCCGAAAATATTAATTAGAAAATAGAATTGATCAAAGAGTTGAAATTTAGAGGAACAGTTCAAGATCACAGATTGCAAGAAACATTAATGTCTTAGATCATAAGGGAAAATGACGTGAAACGAGCTAGCCTACATACTACATAAAACCATGAGGTCTTGCCTTATGGTATCTCACACAACTCCCCATAGTTATTGTTAAAAGGCCCTAATTCAAGTAAAACGATCTCTCTTACAGTTTGAATAACAGTTAAACTTAGTCATTATAATTACCAATGTTACGACCAGCTGTTGAAATCTAACTTTTGATGTTACAGATCCGTTGATGAAATTCTCATGGTTACTATAACGATCTGATGTTGATTGAAAAGATGTTTTACCGCTTGATCTTTTGTTTTTATACCGCGATTATAATAAACAATGATGAACACAAGAAGAAAGAAGCAAATTCCCAAATTAAAGCATTTTAATTATTTCTGTTTCATTTTGTAACAGTAATGGTGATGTGAATGAAAAACATACTGATTCCTTGGCTGGTTGAAAACGGAGTACTTACTATGTGGTGTGTGAATTCCCATCACACCACCAGGTCATTATCTATAAGATCTAGTTTGTTTCATGTCATATTATTTGAAAATGTTCACCATTGAGTTTCATTTTATTATTTATTATACTCTAATCTGTAATCTTATTTAACAAAAATGATTGAATGTAGGAAAACATAGGAGTATTTTGATGAATTGAGTTTTAATTAGCCAGAACAAAACTCAACGTATTGTAATTATTAGATGACAAATTTTTTATTTATTATTTAGTCAGTAATTAAGAATAGACCTTACAATACTGTGGAATACCTTGTTGTGAGAGATATTCACACTAGAAGGTCTTCAACAGTATTTGCGTGTTCTACCACTTCATACGGTTAAGTATGGGAGAGCCAAATCCTCGGCAAACACTGGCGATTTTTGAGCCGGTTCTGAGAGTTTATATACAGGATTTGGTACACGCACACAGACACACATGCATACGTACATGTACGTAATTATGTCATGCGTTACGTCGTTTCTTGCCTCCGTTGAGGTGATAAGAAACAACGCAGCGCGTTTGGTACCGGGCTGTGACATCACCGAGATTGTTATCAGGTAATTGATCTCTGCCGGTGCAATGTATCTTACCTGTACGTACGTACAGGTACAAACATACAAACGCACCAGTGTAAATTCGTTTAACATCATAAAGACGATTATTGCCAGCCTTTGGGCGGCGACTGTTGTTGATGGGTGCGAGCCCCTATTACCTCATACGAGTATTGTCCCCACAAATACTATGAGTCAACATATTTGTGAATTAATTTTAAAGTAAATTTCTTTGTGTCTCACTTTTAGTATACCAAGCTCCTTAA
Organism: Ericerus pela; assembly: GCA_011428145.1. Taxonomy (NCBI): domain Eukaryota; kingdom Metazoa; phylum Arthropoda; class Insecta; order Hemiptera; family Coccidae; genus Ericerus; species Ericerus pela. The sequence goes on from WOFM01000116.1 coordinate 484,891, forward strand.
CATTTGAGAACTGGACACATGTTAAGCCTATTAAATATTTTTTATTAACTATGCGAATGAAAAATAGCAGTTTATCATCTTTAAAAGAGTGGAAAAATAATGATTTACTGATGATCTTATTGCCAGGAATAAAATAATTTCTTTATCTCTCAAGTGAGAAAAATATTGCATTATTAACTGTTCATCGGGTATACATATATCATCATAAGAGAGGGTTTTCATAACAATAATGAATGGTGCATGAGTGCAAATGACTAAAGATTATTAGAAACCGAGATGAAAACGCCTTTATTTTTTTATATTCAAAAATTTTCATTGGCTTAGTTAATAAAGTATCGTAAGCAACTTGGTCGGAGTGAGAAATTATCAGCTGGAGCGAAGTTTGCAAGCACAAACCATAGGCGAGTGTTATAGGGGCACAAGTTGATAATTTCTCACTTTCCTTCATGTTGCGTAATCCTACTATTATATTTTGTTATAAACCTAAGGTTTACTGTCTCATTTTAAAGTTCGAAGGACTTTTCAAAAAATGTCCAGGAGACGTATTGAGCCTGTAGGCTGCGAAAAAAACAAATTAATTCTCATTTTGCCGGCAGATCATAGCACAAAAAATTTAAAAAGACAATACAATCATGTATCATAAAATGCTTATGAAGTTTATAATGAACATTCCTGGTAGGTACCTTGCTCATATATTATGTAGTTCAAGTAAATTGTTAACCAAAATGAAATAATTTGGGATATGTTAAAATGAGTTAAGACTCTATTGTTTATTATTAATTATCGCCACTAGAGTATCTTAATTGTTATTGAGGTCCAGGAAACAAAGTATCTATTCGTAGAGTTTCAACTCCATCAAATCGAAAATGTGCAATGTATTTCAAGAAAATATTTTTGACAAATTATGATTTTAAGTTCATTGAACGAGTACAAGACCAACCAATAGATAGTTTAATGTATGTCAAATTAAACCGCAGTGTTGCCTCAAGATGAAATAAATAAAGTACAAGTTTAGAGATTCTGATTAATGAGTTTGCAAGTGAAGAAGGAAAAATATTGGTATATACCAACGTAATGTTAAGTTTGGTTAAAATTTTAATACGGAAGGTTTGTTGATTGGATACATAGTTAGAAGGGATACGTATTGTATTGTCATGGAAAACTCATCAGGTTCTGATTTGAGCAACCTGGCTAAAGCTATAAAAATGGCCCATTTTTGAATACTGAGTAAAGATGCTATAGGTACCTATTTAATTATGCGTAGGAAGCTGAATTTTTTCCAAATTTTCAGAATATAGAAGCCATTTATTTGTGACTTGATGTACTCACATTCAAACTGAATACGGTTAATGTTGGCAATACAGGGATTATTTTGGAGGGAGGGACAATTATTTGATTCTCTATGAGACCCATCCTAAACTAATGTGGTGAGAGTCGATTGTGATTAAGTCTTAAAATCTATAAATTGATCTGATTGTTATTGGTTCTATCTCAAGGAAATTGTACAGCCCGTATCTGTTGGTATATAGAGCTGTATATTGAGGCCGAATGATTGTGGGTTCGAAAAACTGGTTTCATGAAAATAATACCAATCGTTGAGGAGTTTGTGCTTTGTATGTAATGATGATAATTCGATCGTAGCGGTAGTATTTATAGGATTCCCTTAATGACTGTATTCATAGGGTGCAGCATCAGCTATTTCATCGCCTAGAAATCATTTATATCCGGCATCCAGTGAAATTACACTTCCACTCCCTTGAGACGTAAACTTAATGGAAAGATGTTAAGTTTGACAATTAATGGGTTCGTTCTTTTTAAAAAGGTGTTAGAAGTAATAGTTGAAACGACTGAATGGGATTCATAAATTGTTATGCTTAGAGATACATACCCAAAGACTGTCTCTTTATACGTTTTTATGATGACTTGAGAAATAATGATCATAGCATTCAATAGAAAACAACAACAAAACTGAAGTACTGAGTGGAATTCTACAGAATTTGTTACATCACTGAAATAAAATAGTAACATGGGAAAATGAACATTTACATGGATGAATATTTTCCAGTGGAGAAATCAAAGTGACTTAACTACCTTCATCAAAAGCACAAGCGTAGTCAATAATTCTGAAATACAAATATCAAAGATAAGACTTAGCATAGCATTTAGTTAAAACAAAAAAACTGAAATGTTAGGAGGGTGTTTGCAGAATGGGTTGTATCACTTAAATATTAAAAGTCGGTGGTAATATCAAATGAATCTTTCGATGGAAGGATATATGTTTTCAGCGGAGAGGTCAAAATCACGTCAGTGCCCTCGTAACACGCGCCAACGTGGTCAATTCTGCACTATTTTACGTATCCACCAGATACGTTACCATTATGGAGGGTAAAAAACGAGTGTTCTCCAGAGGTTTTCCACCCAGAAACGGTACTTATGACTCTCATCATTCGAGACCCATTTCAAGCGATTCCGCCAGTTCTAGATTAGTTAACATGCAGAGAAGAAATATTTTCGCCGATGCTGGGCGAAAGTTAGCTCATCGTAAGGTGACTTAATCTCACAAACTCATTCGACTGCCTCGGTGCCAGTGGCTGCATTTTTTGAAAATAGCATTCCAAACAGGCGAACAGTAGCCAGCCACGACAGAAGCGCACACATTATAGCGTCAATCATACGTAGCGACGCAACGTAAAACAACAACACAACAACAACAACAACAACGGTACGACGAATACATTTTTCAATCAAAACCGCACCGTGTAGCCATCGGGCAAAAAAAGAAAGCCATTGAAAATATTGTTTCCCCAATACAATCCGGGTCAATACGAGAGCAAAAAAAAAAAAAAAAATCCTACCTCGCGAGCATTTAAAAGAAAATCCATCATTGAAAAGTAGAGTAAAAGCCTTTGAGGTAGAAACAAAAAAAAAAAAAAAAATAGAAACGATTCTATGGAAATGAACGCAGATAGAGAACTGTACGTGTGACACACTGCAGATAGGTATAAGTGGGTACGAATACAGGAAGAAGTTTGTGTCATTGTTGGACCACTGTTTTGCGTTTGATGCGTTCATTGTAAACATGGCATCGTTCGCCGTACGCAGCAGAGACAGATCAAAAGAATCTGACGAAGATAGACGAGGGACAGGGTCTGCGAGTGCGAAGGGAGGAAAGTCAGCAGCGCAGAAGATGGAGAAGAAAAAAAAAATGTTATCACATTGAGAAAAAAAGGGAACATATTATATCGTCGCAGCACGCTGCTCGTTGCTATTTCTATACGGTCCCACAGAATATAGTAGATTTAACATATATGAACAGCAGCCTCTCTACAGCTATAGGTAAGCTGCAGCAATGATGGTGCATTGACCATCTACTTGGGACGTCGTTTTTATTACTACGGATGGATGAAATGTACGAAGAGCCAAAGACAGTACACTGACGGAGAAAGAAAGCGACAGAAAATAGGAAGTAAAAAAAAAAAAGAAGAAAAAATAGAAAAAAAAAAAAAGAATGCCCATCCAAAGATGCCTACGTTACGTTTGGTTGCAAATACCGTCTTTCTTTTTTCTTTTTTCTTTTTTTTTTGTTCTTGTCCTCTGCCCGTAGTCTATGATTTATTGAATAACCAGAGCTACTGTGATTGATTTACCGTAGTACTGGCTTATCGTCAGTAGCGCAATTAAATGCTACAAATTGGTAATCTGCGCGAAGATTTATAGTTTAAACCGTTCCCTTAATGCGAAATTAACCTTTTTTCTTTTATTTTCTTTCTTCTGTTGTTGTTTTTAATCATTCATTTCTTTAATTCATTTTTTTTTTTTTGTCTTCTCCTTTTATTATTTTTCCTTTCCGTTTCTATTATAATATACGTACGCCAGTCAGTTTCTTTTTTCTTCAGCAAAATTCAATCATGCAGTTTCATTTTTTACGAGCGTTACGCTCCTTCTGCGAAATGCACCTTTGGTACTGTTGGAAACGTTTGGTGAAAACAGAGTTACTCAATGAGAGTACCTTTGGTGAACATTGGAATAGGTACCTAATAAAGTTCATAAGTATTTGTGGAGCAGCGGCAACGGTGCAAAAGGCTGAACAGCCTCACACACGTGACAAGACATTGATAGAATAGATTACGATAATAGTGATTCGTAAATACTATCGATAGTTTCCCTCGACAATGACTATCGATAGACGATAGTTATCGATAAGAAAAAATTTCGTTACTAAGCTGTGCATCACTAATGATGAATGCAACTGTTCGCAGCGGCTAATGATGCGTTTAAACTATCTGTAATAGATTTCTTCAAAAATGACCAGCGATAGTTTCGGACGAATTATCAATAGCATTCGATAGGAACAAATATCGATATTATGTATCACTAATAATTGTTGAGACCAACAATCCCTCTCACTTCTCACTCCTGCGAACACACAATCAACTAAATACATAATTTATATATCTGTTCGCGGCTACACTGATTTACCACTTCCACCGCTCACTCGTCCATTTCCATTTACATTCGTTTATCACACTTAAATTGTACTTTGCTTAAATTATGTATCCTTCTTAAAATACACTCGCTTCTTGGATGCAACTTCGTGTAAAACCTTTCATGTGTCATCACCGGTCCTCATCCTCTATAATAATAACGAGTTAAATGTTCAAGACCGAGTTACCTCACTCCAATTTCTGTAATTAGCAGTGTTAATTGGTAATCTTACGTTAACTTGAGCGCAGAATCTTAACAAAATAAGGTAATCTTTTCCAGTATCTGGACCAAATTGAAGATGAAATGATGCGAAAAAACTTATCGTATGATTAAGACTTTTCAACTGTGACCTCATTCAGAGTAAGCAAACGTTCAAATTTCTGGAAGCAGAAAGTAAAAAGGTTTGATTCACAAATTCATTGCTCACTTACACGAAGTATAGAGCGCAAATTTTCAGGAAAAGTAGTCGTAATATAGGACCGAGTCTGATAGAAATTTGTTGCTTTTCGGTTCAATACTTTGCGAGAAAACTGGAGAACAAAACGTTGCTGGAAATACGGTTCTTCTAGGATTTTGAGGAAACTACAAGAGAAATCAGGCTGAAATTTTCACGACATTATTATTGTTTTTATGTACCTATCTGCAAGTATCACAGAAATTTGGTGCCTATTTTTTGATAATTTTTAAGAAAACATAAAACAAAGCGACAGAATGAAGTACTTACGAAGAACCAAATCCAAGAGGAGTTTGGTGCCTATTGGTTCAGTAATTTCCGAGAAAAATGTAAAACAAAACAAAATTGATCGAGAAAAGCGAGTTGCCTGTGTTGCATGAAGTATCTTTTCCGTATTTGCGGCGCTAGGGGTCATTTTATATATTTTACTTAAAACTGTCATAATGAAGTTTCGATAAATCGATACGTTTGTTAGATATCGATGAATATCGATATTTTTATGAAATATTTTCACTCATTTGGAATTCTGGATTGTTGGTTGAATTATATAGAGGTATACATTGGCAAACTGGTTTTTTCAGTGAAGTATTGCTGAACTAGGGTTTTTTTTTTTTTTGAAAACCGGCTATAATGGTCGTCAAAATGAAAAATTAAACATCATAAGTACGTATCGATGTACTCGTACATTGTGGATGATTCAAATTTAAAACATTTGCTATCTCTTCAATAATTATTTGCAGTTTCAAGTTGTGTAGTTGTAAAAATGATGTCCTCAAATTATTACTTTCATGCTCACCAAAATTTCATAAACCCTAAAACGCAACAGGAAGTAAATCGGACGTTCGCAGTCCAACCCTACCTTTTGTTCGTCATCGTCTCAAATTTCTTCAAGTATTTAATAGATGTAACTAAATCATCTTATCACGCGTTATAAACGACGAATACATATTCGATTTTTTTACATTTTTTCATTATACGAACGAAATAATACTTATCTATCAAAAACGTCTTTATTATACGTTAGGTAGGTACCGAATACAACATAATTATGACAAAGAAAATAATATTATGGAGAAGAAATGATCATAAAAACACGAACTAATGAAGTCGTAAATTTTCTGTTATTTTATGTAACATTTTTACGTTTTTTTGTGTTTTTTTTTGTGTTTTTTTTTCTGACAAAGTGGTTAAATATTCGCTACAACATAAAAGTAAAATATAATTTTATTGAAGCTTTATTTCGTCGAATTTTACAGAAAGAATGAAGAAATATAAGACTGGATAAGAATATTCAAGGGTGTCTTTAGTCAGCGCTGAAATTAAATTATCTAATTGTCGTAAAAATCAGGAACCCTGTTGACATATTTTGCCCTTTTTTCTCGTTTTTTTTTACACCATTAATTAAATAATATCGCTATTTCAACCATAAAATTACATATTCTACGGAAATACCGATATTATGGGTCCAGTCAAGTTTTTTCTAAAAGATGGCAGAAATGGTACTTCGGTGAGTATTATATAGAAAACAAGTTTCATTCGATTTAGTTATGTTCATTGGAAACAGAATTTTTAAAATAAATTCGGTAATTCAAAAACTATTATCTTTTCAACTTACACGTGTCCTTTATACCTTCTTTTAGAGCTCAAAATAATTTGCAAGTTTTAAAATCAAAAGCAGACTAGGTAGATTTTTGATTTCCTGTTTCGCAATTTACTCCAATTTAGGTTTACGATCGAAATGAATCACACACGACTATAATAACTATACAAACTGCATAGATGACTTACCATCAACACCAACTAATTAAGTATGTATGAAAGTTCCGCATGAAGTAGACTATTCAATTAATCAGATTATTATCAAGCCGAAGAACGATTAGAATTTTGAAAGAACTTTTCACTTATTGATCTTATTGACAATGGTAATGCGATGAATGAAAAAAAAGTAGGTTTTAAATTTGATTCATAGGTATTTTGTTTGTACTCGTACGTATGTAAGTACAGTAGGTATGTATGTACGTATGTATGTATATATGTCCGCGAATTTCTGGAGAACTACTGCGCCCACATTCATAAAATTTTTCTAAGCGGTAATGGTTCCATATTATACTTTTTTTCAAAATTTATACCATAGTTTTTAGTTATCTTGAAGAAACTGTTTGTTTGAAACGACGTTGCCACTAACGCTAATGTTGGAGGAAACATAAAAGTATTAAAAACATTTATCATCGAAAAATTGAGCCAACTTTTAAAGAAAGAATGAAAATGAACAGAAAGGAAAAATATAACCTTTTTGAAATTCCTTCAATAAGATTTACTGGAATTATAATAAAACGAAGAAACATTGGCTGAAATAAAATTATTTTATTTCAAAAAATAGAACCAATTTCAAAAATAAAATTAAAAATAAAATAATAAATAAATGAATAAATAACAATAAAAATGCTATAAAAAGAGAAAAATAGATCTTTTAAAATTTCTCCAGTCAGATTTAGGAACCAGAATTATGGAGGTCGGCACTAATTAAACAATTTTTTTTGTAATTATAAAATGAAATTGACATAGGTACTTGTGGAATACCTTACGTCGTGGAAAGTATACCAACAACAGAAGGTGTTCAACAGAACAATTTACGTGTTTAAGCCAAAATACCTAGAAGGTATGAAGGAGCTAAGACCTCGCCAAACACTAGTAATTTAGCCTAAGATTTTCTGGTCTTATATACCCGGCTCCCTACACACACACATACACACCTATGTACTAATTACATAGGCTAACGTGTAGATTATTCATCGTACTTTACAGTTGCTGTGGCAATGGTAATTCATTCCTTTAAACAAATATTAACAGCGTATGTAGTGTCATAGTAGAATCCTTAAAATCCGAATTCAAAACCTTAAACACACTATATACAACAAAACCGCCTTATATATGTACTAGCTAAACAAATTTTTCTTAAAAATACACCATAAAAATCAAGATAATAAACAACAAATAAGTATGTACATTCCGAAATGACAAGATTTATGATCTGATAAGATGTTTAATTTTTCAAAAAATTAAATACCTTTAAACATTCGATATCTTTGATTTCCAATTCCATTCTACTTGATAACCAAAAATTACAAGGATCTAGTGGAAATTCAAAATTGATAAGGCTATCGTTTTTGTAAAACTACTACATAAAAAAAATTTTTATCAACGAATCTTTTGTTCTCTGTATAACTTTAGAAAATTCATAAATCTGTAAAGTTTGTTTGGAAACTGTTTAAGCCTACCCGTATCACATTCCACCAATTGTAAAAAGTCATCAAATTCATCAAAAGAGTGACTGACCACCAATTTCCTCAATTTTTTCATTAGACTCACACTACTCCGAAAACCAATCAGAAATCTTTTTGGAAGTATTACCATCCCACTCTGGAAATCTTTGGGGGAAAAATCTTCTTGGAAACTTGCCTACATAACCACATGTAAATCATTTTTTCTTCACTAAATGTATGATTCTCATACAATTTTTCAGTATTAATTGTTTATTGGATTTTGTCATTGTTCAATGTTTTTCTGTTGATAGAAAATTTTAACAATGGTTTTTGGATTTTTGTCACTTTAAAGTTTCTAGTAAAATCAATCCGCTGTTTCATGGAATTAATTTATTTGTTTTCGATCAGCCATCATTTATGGCAAATTTTAAACTGATCGCAATTGAAATTGAAAATGTTACAACTTTTTGTAATAATATGAAGAAAACATCAAAATTCTGGTTCGTCATTATGAAAGAAGGGAATAGTTTACCCTTCTTCACAAACAAATTCTGATCATGTACACCTGTTCTTGGCCTCCAGTCAATTTTGATGAAAAAGTCAAGTACAGAATATACAAATCATATTGTTGCTGCATTCCAAATGGTCCTCCATTTTGGATTCTAACTCCATATCATACTGATGGTTCGTTAAATTCTTCCACTACCTTGTATATCGAGTCTACTCCAAAAATAGACATCAATAATCGACTCTATATCCAGAGGTTCAAGGGTCAATCTTCGAAAACCTGATTAGCATTGGCTGTCTGTGGATCCTGTTTACAATATACCGGAACTTTGTAGCTGTTTAATCCAGTATGTTTTTTAGAATAAATTTTCTTCTGTTTCAATCGTTTGTTTTGTTTAAAATCATGTGTTAAAATTTTTATTCATAGACAATGTTGACATAATCAAATAAACAATACCTCATATTCTTCATACCATCCCTTTCTCAAACTAAATTATAGTCCATAAAATATGTATTTCTTTTTAAACTCCAAATATACGATTCTGAAGGTCCTATAAATCTCACAAACTTTGGCTTATCTGGACTTTTGTCTTCCTTCATTTTGAATTAAGGAAATACAAAAATTTGCGTACCCTTATTTTTATGGTTTACAAAAGTACGTAACCATCTCCTGTCGGATACCTCATCATTCGTATATAAAAAACTTGAGGAATATGAACCTTGAAAAAGTGCATTAGCAAAACGTGCATTATCATCTCACTTGAAAGCTTCTAAATTCCTATACAAAATATTGAAGCACATATGTAATCGATTGAAAAAATAAAATTCTTACTAATTCCCTCGGACTGAACGTGTATCTATTTCGTTTTTGGATTTGCTCACATAAATGACAAGTGGACAGGAAATGGAGAGACTCGTATACAGTTTTAATTTTTCATACCTCATTAATGGTAGATATTTACCTGTATACCTTACTTGCCTGCACCCAGGTAGGTACGTACGTAGTAAAATATTCGTGTCTTTCAGACCCAGTCTCATCCTCATCAATCAAATACGGTTTAAAAAAAAGTAAATCGTTTTAGTATCGAGTGAATGAGGTACGATATGGTAGCTGCGGTGTGACGACATCAAGGTTTCTATAGCAGTCGTATGGCTCACGAGCAGATAACAAGGTAATGGCGTGTAATAAGTCTACGTAATATCACGCTACTCATTTAGTAACGACTACCTTCATTTAAATAACTCTAAATGATTGACCTAATACCAGCTCCGTAATAACTATTATTAATTAGCTCGTCCAGCAGATAAACAAGGGTACGATGAGGAGCCGGACACTGTTATCAGCCACGAAGAATCTTTTCGCTATTGTTTTGCGTTAAAACAACAACACCAACACCAACAATAACTTGTTCAAAACCATTGCGCAAACAAAGTTAAATAAAAAAAAAACAATAGTAGTCATAATAATATAAGTGAGAGTTTAATCTGTATTATATTTTATGAAAGTTCTGGACGTTGCATATATGTTCATGTAGGCTATACCTATTTTATGTAGTTTATAATATATTGACTCTCGTAAAATCTATTCAACGTCGGTTTTGATGTTGTTGTTGAGGTTGTTTTGTATTTTTTGTTAATTTTTTCGCTAGAATTCAGCTCTCGAAGAATGTAGCAAACTGGCTGCCATAAAATTGGCGAAGCAAATTTGAAGTTTATTTAAATTTTATAAATGAAAGCATGGTTTTGAAACGTTTCACATGTGTAATCGGAATCGTAAAATGCCACCATTAAAAAAACAGATGAATTTCTTGATGAATTTTTTTTTTTTTTTTTTTTTTTTTGTTAATCGGCATCGTTTTAAGCTCATCAAAATCAGCAAAATATCATGCTCACCTACCACAACCTGTCCAATGGTATATATATATATATATAGGTACTATTCATATTTTTTCTACACAAAATGTGTGCAAGGTAGCTGTTTGAAACGAGTTCGTTGTTCTGACTGTAGATGGATACAAGTATACTTTGTATTAGCTTTTTCGTGCATATTATTCTTCATTTTAGCGACGAACGCGTATTAATAATAATGTTTAGCGAATTTTTGTTTTTTATTTTATTTCTTATTCGTCATCGTAAATTAACCACTATGTAAAATTTGTTGCGAAAAAAAAAACAAAAAAAAAAAAAACAAGAAAATGTATAAAAAAAGAAGAACGAACGTATACTACAAACTTATTAACTTTCGAGACACCGATCGTAAACCTAGATTCGAGTAAATTACGAAAATAAGAACGCGAAATTCATAGAAATCGTGTCGGTCGGCAGTTTACGTGCAAATTTTCAGCAAAATTAGTAAAAAAATTTGAATTTCTTTTTTTATGCTTAAATTTTGCAATTTGCGAACACCTGAAATTTAGAGATACTTTTCTCATTTTGACGAATCGTATGATGTTTAAAGTTAGGGCCTCCACTGAGTAAAATCGTGGACGTTTTGGACTTAGCTGATTTTCAAACCTGCTACTTTTTCGACACGCCTTAATGCCTATCGTCAAAACCATAATTTCGATTTGAAACCATTAACAGAACGCAAAAATTGAATTTTCTTCAGTTGGTAGTCACCAGCTGTTTCTAGGAAGCAGCCATTTGTAACTTTTTTCAAACAGTATCTACTTTAGAAAAGCATCTAACTTCAACCTCGAGTAATTTATACATTAGTTTTTAGACTTTTTTTTACTTAGGTACCAATTTGTGAAACTGCATTCTGGGTACAAAGTCAGTGCAACAGTGTCATAGCTAGGAAGTTTTGTTAGTGAGGATGACTGGCAAAATGTCTGATGTGTAAACATCTTGGCGCTTGGTGTCTATGGTAGGGACTAAATGAGAATTACAATCGTCAGATTTACATAACTGTTACTCTTACAATTATAACTCTCAATTGTGTGTGTGTGTTATATGACGTGTAGTTGTGAGCATGCACAACACGTTGTGTATGCACACAATCATACTATTTTATGTTTACACATCAATCCTTCATGCGTATGCTCCAGCAGAACTCATGACTTTTTCTTTACCAAGTGGTGCGAGCATAACTAAATCAAGGTTAGACCCCCCCCCTTAAAAAAAGAATAGTACCTACAGTACCTTGATAGATAATTTAGCTTCAAATTTTCGATTGGTGAAAAATATGTTGTTTTTTTTGTTTATGTTCTTTTTGTGGTTTTTCCAGTCATGTTAGCGAAGGTATTTTAAACATTGAAGGAGGCAAACTAATTATAGTTAATGATAAGGGATAACAAAAGAGACGTAGACTATTATCGTTTTGAAAATAACCTCCATTATTAATAGTGCAATTGTAGAATTTATTGACATCAGAATCCAACAACTATGGTATCCAAAAAATTTTGGTCTTTCAGGGGTCGCTTAGCATCATAGTTCGGATCTTACATTACACAGATATAGTAACAATCTAACTCACAATATTGAATCTACGAATTTCAAATGCATAAGTTGTTAGAAAAAGTTATTTTTTTCAGTCGAGGCATTTACTAGTTTCTCTCTTTCTAACCTAGGTATGTTTGGCCGTTTTTAGGGAACCTTTCGTGAAACTTTGAAAACAGTTTACACAATTTTACAATTTTTGTTTGGGTATTAATTTGACAAAAATTCCATGAAAAATCCACTAGAATCGGTGGAACGTTAGAAAGTTATATGAATCTTTTGAAAAAATACAATCGAAGGTATTCAACAGACACCAAATAGAGTTCCCTGCGTTTGATTTTTCAGTCACTTATTTGGGCTATAATCACTTTGGTAGACCTCAAATAGCTCAAAAAATTTAATAGTTATGCCCGTACCTATACACTACATAGTAAGTAGGTATAAGCCAACGAGGATATGAATTATACTAGAGGCGCAATAACCTACGTTTTACACGGCGTTCAATGAGGCCAGACCCCTCTCTTCCATAAATCCAACCCCACCCATTAAAAATCATTGTGAGTACAAGAAAAGTTTCGAAATTTTAGTCGTAATTGTCTTAAAACAAGAGATAGCTGCTTGTTTGAAATAAATGAAATTTTAATAGAGGCTTTCAGAAATAAAATGAATCAAACAACAAGAAGTTCGAGCCCTTAGAAACTAAGCAAATTTAAGAAGAAAATTACATCGTGCATAAAATTGATTTAATTTAATGTTATCAATAAACTTTATTCGAAAAAAAAAAAAAAAAAAGAATTAAAACTATTTATTTTTACAAATTTACAGTTTTTCAGCCGATTATTAGTCCTATTTAGGAAAAATTTTTCTGATAGCATGAAATTAAACCAATTGTATAAAATATTTTATCTTCCTCTTTAATTTTCTCGGCTTCTTATCGTTGAAAATTACTTTTCTTAAACTCACTTTATTTCTTAAGACCTTTTCTAAAATTTTATTTATTTCAAAAAAGTAACTATCTCTTCAAATAAACGAACTATGGACCAAAATTTCGTGTGGAAGAGAATATTTCCTATCCATTTTAACAGTTTAAAATGGAGTGGGGATAGCGACCTCGCTGAAAATGATCGAATTGTGCCTTTAGTATATCTAATTCATATGCTCGTTGGTATAAGCTTTGTCGTCTCCACTGAGATGCGTATCAATAGAAAATCGTTAATACAAAAAGCATATAAACTTTTCATCACCCAGTTACATCTATAATTCCCTGTATTTTTCACGTCGATTCGTAATTTTCTTTTCGAAATTGTTATATCACCCATTTTTATGACCAACCATGTTGCCGCATTCTTGTATTTTTCAAAATATTTTCCGACATTGTTGTAAAATCGATAATCGATTTCGCACGTTCTCACATTCCACAGAATAAATTATGCTTTTATACAGGTCGTCCGCGAATCGACCACCGCAAACGGACTGAAACACCATCAAAATTCTTCTCAATCAAGAAGCCAGATAACAAACCAAATAAAATTTTTTAATCATAATAATATACGCTAATAATTTCTGACAGGTATAATTTTACTGCCAAACGAGAAAAAATCGTACCACCGTGAAAACGTTCAAATTTAAAACACGTATCATTCGTTGATTGAGCTTTAATTACGTCGAAGACCAGAGGCTGTGTAGCTATTAAGACAAGAAAAAAAAAAAAAGGAAAGAAAAAACTAATTATTGTATCCTCCCCTCGCGCCAATTTGTCGACAATTTATAATATCGCCTGAAAACCCGAAATACTGGCCGATCTAATTAAGCCTAACTGATAATTATAGAGGTGTGTGGTTTCTTTTTTTTTTTCTTTTTTTTTTTTTGGGGGGGGGGGAGTAAATTAGGCTGCCGGTACCCGTATGTAGGATATGCGCGGGTATTTTAGGAACTTTTGACAGTTTATCTTCACAAAATATTATTACGACCACGTTAACGGCCTTCCATTACGAAATCCATCCAAAAAATGTAACTTTAAAAAGAACTTTAAAAATAATTTCTTCGAAAATCTAGCGTGTAAATCGATACGAAAGAGCGACCTACTCGTCTTTTAATGTCGTGTCTTTATTGCTGTCACAGCGGCAAGACACCATTATCGGTGCCTTAGGGCGACAAATCTCAATTGTGAATACTAACCATTTAAAATCGTCTTAATTAATAAGTCGTATATTTCGCAAATATTGCAAACGAAGGAAGAAAAAAAAAGAAAAAAAAAGACCACGACTGACTTGTAACTTACCTACCTAACATTTGTTTTTAATGTATAATTATATTTCGAACGGGCAACGGGCCAATACCGTCATTAATCAAAAAAATACACGTAAAAATATTTGATCTGTTTTATGAGGAGGAAAGAAGTTGCATCCGCAAAATTATATAATTTCAAGGGTATTCTCCGTCGTCGTATGGACCATCGCGAAAAGACATCCTCTGCTGAAGCATATCATCCAAATCGTATTATCTGCGTTCCATTAATTTTGCACTGCTCTTTAAAAAAATCAGTGGCCATTATTTTCGACGAAACTACTGACTTAATTTACGTAAACAACGTTTAAAGATTACTTTACATTTTTTTTTTTTTTTTTTTTATTTATAAGGTATAGTCGTATTGAGGGTCACTGGAGACGTTAATCCATTCGAATGGTATTACGTCTGTCGGTAATGCGAAATGTTTATTATTTTGGCAAACTGAACGAGTCAGATTGAAGTACATTGAGCGAGGCGATTAGCTGTGGTGGAGAGTGCTAATAGGAATACACTTGGTTCCAATAGGCATTTTAAAAGGTATGCGGATACGAGTGAGAATAATGTATAAGGTACCTGCAACCATCTTCAAGATAAGTAGTACTTGTGGTAGAAGGTAGAGTATTTACATGAGTGAGATTAGACGCCAGACTGTCTGGAAATATGACCTCGATTGCGGAGAAGGGCTTGATGAAGATTCGAGCAAACGTAATTCCGTGGAAAGAGGTGAAGAGATTTTCTCTTACTCCGAACTGCGGTTAGTCAACAAAATTTCGAAGTAGGTAACCAAGCAGATTCTGAAGAAAAAAAATGAGAAACTTATCGCCAGCCTAATTAGTAAAATGCAGCGTATCTATCTCCAAAATTTGTGAAAATCAGGTTATTACCGTTCATGGTGGATTTTTTTGCAGTGTATCAATTACTGATGTGAGTATCTATGAGAAATTGTGACGAATTGTCAAATCATACTCGATCATTCTGACTTTTGTAATCTGTGACTTTGATACTATCCACAGCAACTTTATTTTGTATACTGAACTTACTCTTAGTTAGTCACACAATGTCATGTTGTCAACATCGTGTTTTAATATTACGTGAATTTTTGTAATTTTTGTCTTCGTTATTCTCAAGTGTTTTATTTTAATTTTAAGTTAGTTCTACTGTTATATTATATGTTTAAATGATAGTCATTGTAGGTTTTGTCGGCTCAGGGAATCGAACCTGGGACCTACATATTTGCCAGCTAAAAGCGGTGAACTTAACCGCACGGCCATCTCACCACCGCCGACTATAACTGGCGAATGTGTTTTATATTAGACAAGGTATGGCGGTTCCCACAGTCATCATACCTGAAATGTTCATCTGAATTTACAGAAACGAATATTTTTTATGTTATTCCAAAAATAATGTGTACCTCCATTCAATTTATTTTTATTCTCATTCAAAAAGTAACAAATATTTCTTATCAGGATCTTGGATAGTGTATGAACTAGACTCTAATTATTTGAGTACCATGACAGCGAAAGTTCATATTTCCCTCAAGTTTTTTTTCAAGTTTGCTGTTGCAGATGCAGAGCTGAGAGTTGGTCTCGTACATTGTCTATCCAGGAACAATTTTTCAACAGATCATAGGAAAGACAATTTAATAGTACATCAGCCATATCAGCTATTAGGAAAAAGGGAAATTACATGGGCTTAATCCCCCTACTTAACTTAATCTTGTTCATAATACTGTACTTTAAGTATCAGTGGCTGTTTAATGTAGATATTGCTTTCTAAACCAGTTTAAACAAACCAGATATCTTTTCACATAATCAGCGACCAAAATATTTCTTAATAGGTACTAGTAGCCAGCCGGGTTTAGTGACAATATCACTAAGTACCAGTTTTTCCATCCTCAGTTAATAGATCAGTTAGTTTAACGGGCAGTTTGTGCTAAGAATTAAATAGTATTTGAAAACTAGCTGACTGTTAAATTTCTTAGTTGGTTATTGAAAAACTGGCCCTAAGGCTCTATACTGCCTGGTTTGTAGATAAAGATGGTCCTAAAATGAGCGATCATTTTGTGTTGGTTTTGTTTACATTAAGTTGATATTGTTCATTAGTGTAGTGGGTAGAGTCTTATATATAATGTGTTTAACGTCCAGGAGACAATAAATGTTGTTGGAGTCACACACCTGTACCTCGTACGTGTTCCTCACAACTGGTGTTGCCTCAACACCAGTATGTCCACTACCGGAGGTAGTGGGAGAACTCCGGCGCATCGCCTGTGCGCCAGGGCCTTGTGGGTGGAGCCACAATACTGGGGGCGGTGTGCAAAGATAGCCTTTGGAGGCCACCTTCCAAGATTGATCCTGAAAAACTAAAATTTTAATTATACATGACATTTACAAACAAACAATTTTATTGAAAAAATAAAAAATGTCGGTACAAAAATAGGAAATAATACTAAATTATTCTAAAAAAGAGAAAGAAAAGCAAAGAAAACAATTTTTTCTGGAAAATATATATTCTTCTCTTTCTTCGACTGCCGGACAGCAATAAAAAATAACGAGGTTACGAAGAGTTGGTACCATAAATGAAGAATTCTGGAAGGGAAGAATAGGGAGTTAGCAAGTTGGTAGCTCATTCATTGAATGGTATAGTTGCGCGCTCTGTCACCTATTGCCCGCGATCCTTTGTGAGGTGCATTGACAACAATAGTGGGTGCCAAAAATTAGAAGTATGCCTTTTTATCAACTTAGTATCTAATTTAGGCTTCCCCCTAAAGACAGTGTAGATTATCATCTAAATTTATAAGAAATTACTGAATAGCCTATCCTATATGTGTCATATCTCAGGTAATCTTGAAAATTACGGATAATGTTGAAACTAATTTCTCATTATAGTATCCTTTATTCTTAGTTCTAAGGGAGCTAGAAATTTTAAAGGTTGGGTAGACACTTTTTTACTCGAGAACTGAATTTGCGCATGTCGGACTTTTCCGTCATGTGACTTCTCAAGTCCTAGGACTTTCGCGAGTTTATATACTCCGGGTTTCGACATATAGTCCAGGACATGGACAATGTCTCCTATTTCAGGTTGAAATGGCACTGTGTGATACGCATTTGGTATCGGTCTTGGTGGTCTATCTCTTAGATATAAAAGATATTCCCTTTTCTATGATAACCAGAGTTTGGAAAGATATTCTTGGTCGTTTCCATAATTTCTGGAGTTGAGTGACTGTAGGAGTATTATCCTCTACTGTCTGACCAATCGGGATTGTTAAAGACCCGAGATTCGCATGAAGAAAATGCGAAGGTGTCAAAGTATGTTGACCTAATTCATCAGAAGATGGGCATAATGGACGTTCATTGACCATAGTTTGAATGTCCTTCAAGCTAGCTTGAAAAGTATGGGCATATATAGAATTATGTCCGTGAACACGGAGAAATACTTGTTTGATAATTCCTATGATGCGTTCGTATACGCCTCCATACCATGGCGCTTTAGCGGGAATAAAGTGCCATTTAATGCCTTTCAATTCTAGATTGTCTTTCACTTCATTTTCTTCAGAAAAGGTTGACCAATACTCTGGTAGATATACTGAGAGTAATTGAAATTGTGCGGCATTATCAGATAAGATTGCTTTAGGCATTCCTTTATCTGCAAAAAAGGTCAGAAATGCAGTCCATATTCTGTGGTAGTCAAAGATGATACTGAGATCAAATAAACGGCTAGTGTAGAGAGACACGTAAAGACTAAAACCCATTTTTTATAGATGGGTGTAGTTGGTGTAGCCAACCTACTTTTTCTCTTTGGTAAATAATTATCAAATACAGAGAAAGGACCAAATATATCCACACTGTATAGGTAAAAGGATGGGTGAATGGTATTAGACAAAAATCTGGCAATGACGAATGCATCAGTTGCTTGAACGGTCTGTTCTCAGATTTCTTACATAACACGCAAGATTTTTTCAAAATTTGCGGTAACACTTTCAGTGCTCTAGGCACGAAGTAGTGTCTATGGAAATCAGACATTGTAAATTTTTTTCCAGCATGTACTAATTTAAGATGGGTATGCATCAAAATTAGTTCAGTCAAATGTGACTTATGATGCATAAGAATAGGGGACAACATGTCCTTAGCATAAGGAATTTCTGGAAGATAATTTTTCAGACGTATAATTCCCAAAGGGTCCAAACAAATATGAAATTTTTCATATGCTACATGTTTGGGCGGATTATCACCTAAAAGTATTTCGAATAATTTTGAAAAATATTTCTTTTGATCCACATAAATGAAACAAAGTAATGCAAAGTGAAAATTATTTCCAACTATTGCATAGGGTGTTAACAAACGTTTCCTTTTAATCCTTCGTTGATTAAAACGTCGGACTGCTTTAATACATTGCAAAAATGTTTTAACTAACTTTTTCAGAGAATTAAATCAATTTCAATTCCAAACGGTGTATTCCTAGGAGGATGGATGAAACTTGAATAAGAAGTTATTTGAGATTTCGAACCTTTTTCTGATTTAGTTGACAAATCTATAAGTTGAGAGGATGGGTTTGTTATCACTTCCGTTTCTTGTAGAGGAGTCGGTTGTGAGACCGGTATCTGAATTTCTAATTCATTGGTTTGAGAATTTATAAAAAATTGTGGGATAAATCTTTTCTTAGAATTTTCAATTCTTCTCAACTTTGCTGTACGATGTTTATCGAAAATTTCATCTGAAATTTCAGGAATTGAAGCAGATAATGTTAAGGAAAAGTTTAATGAATCTCTAAGTGTACAAAATACTGGAGTAGAGTATTCATCTTCAGACAAATCTGGAAGTGATTGAATCACATGCAAATCAGTTTTTGGCCATGAGATGCAATCCTGACTTAACCACTCTGGTCCTGTCCACCAAAGGGATGTAACTAAATCATTTACTACAGATCCTCTGGATCCAATGTCGGCTGGGTTTTCAGCTGATGGGACGTAGCGATATTCTATGGCTGGAATACTCTTGATTTCAGATACTCGATTTGCAACAAATTGAGGTAAAATTTTTCTTTCCAGTAACCACATTAAAACGCACTTACTGTCAGACCATAAAAATGTCGGTGAACTTGACAGGTCCATCGGTTTGCGTGTGGTACGCAAACCTCTGGCACCAATTAAGGCACCTAACAATTCTAGTTTTGGAATTGTAATAGGCTTCATTGGAGTAACGCGTGATTTTCTAACAGAAAGCGTACTGAATAAGTGTTTAACTTCTTATTATAGAAGCGAATATAGATAGCCATTGAAAACACTGTTTTAAAGGCATCAGTAAATACATGTAATTGACATGCATCAGGGTTGTAAGTCCCTATGTATAATTGTCTGGGTAGGCAATAATTAGTACATTGCATCAAATCATTTAAGATATCAGATGCTACTGATTGTAATTTAGTTGGGATGGGTTCATCCCACTTTAGGCCTTCCGACCAAAGAATTTTTATAAATGATCGAGATGGTATAAAAGCCGGGGCGAACCATCCTAACGGATCATAAAAGGAGGACATCACTTTTAAAAACAGACGTTTAGTCCAACAAGCAGTTAGGGCTTTAGGAGTGGGAATGTACATGATATCATTATCCTTGTCCCAAACTAAACCTAATACTTTGACTAGTGGTTTGTCCATAGATCTCGAAGGATCAAAATCCTTTCTAAGCGGAACACAATTAGTTCCCCAAAGGGCAAGTTCCATAGAAATGTCACTAAACAACTTGTTTGATAAGTTGGCAAGGAAGTTGCCAAGTTATCAACATAGAATTGTTGGAGAAAACTATCATGGAATTTCTTATCAACCATTTGAAAATGATGTAATAAGATTGCAGCCAAGAGAAATGGTGCTGCAACAATTCCAAATGGGACTCGACAAAAGCGAAAAACAATTAAATTTTGGAGATCTGAAGGTTTATGAGGATCTTTCATCCAAAAGAATCGAGTTACATCTCTATCTTCTGGGTGAAGACCGATCTGATGAAATGCTTTACGAATGTCGGCTACAACTACAAAAGGATTTTTGCGGAAACTTATGAGAATGGATACTAGATCTGCCAAAAGAATCGCACCTTTATACATGCAATCATTTAGAGAATGATTAGAAGATTTTGTTTTTGCTGAACCGTCAAAGACAACACGAAGTGGTGTGCTTTTTGTAGGATCATAAATGCCTTTATGAGGGAGATAATGTATCAGCTCTCCAGGACGTTCATGTTCTATTGGTTCGATCATTTCTAATTTAACCAGTGATTGAAAATACTGATCATAGAGATGGAAGAACTGGAGGTTCTGTTTCATTTTAGGAACTTGCTGATCTAATCTTTTGATTGCAAGCCTATAGTTATCTTTTAATGGTGGAGGATTAAACCTATACAACCATCTAATCTGATAACGATTATTTACTAAACGAACATTTTTGTAAAATAATCTAAGTGCTTTTGCTTCCGCTTCAGCCTCAACAAGATTGTTGGATTCGATACCCAAAGTATCGAGTTTCCAAAAATTTTCGACACTCTGTGGAGAGGTTAAAAATGTTGGAATAAAAACATCACTTTTAGTTAAAGGAACTACTGTGCCACCTAACATATGACCGAAGTCAGTTTCAATTAGGGTTAAAGTAGGGGATATTTGTACAATCTTCCTCACAAAGGACCACATATAATCATTACCAACAAGCAAATGGATTGTAAGTTCATGATCTGCTTTAGTAAATTCAATATGGGAATATTGAGGGTACAACTTTTTAAACTCAATGAAATCCGGATGAGATAAAGAATCAGCTATATGACTAACTGTTTTTGCTATAATCGGAACAGTTGTTCCATCAGGTTTTTGAAGATCGAAAGATACTTTATGGGATCTAAAAATTTCTGATTTTTGGTTAGCAAGACCTTTAAATCGCATTAATTCTATATTTTCCAAGAAACTCAATTTCAGGTACTTATTTGCATAAGTATGGAAAATGTATGTTTCTTTGCTTCCACTATCAAAAAATCCATTAATTTTTACGGGTTTTGGTAAGTGTGATGCATGAACATACGATAAGAATGTTAAATAATTCGCAGAAGTATTATTATTAGTAAAAAAAGTTTTTAACTCACTTAATACTGGTAATCCGTCAGCTCCTTGGGGTTGATTGGATTTTGATACCAGAAGATTTAGATTCCTTGAATCATTTTTGGTCTGTGGAGAAACAGAGGAATTATTACTCTGAGATGAAACATTTGTTTCTGGTGCAAGATTTGTTGAATCATTATACGTACATTTTTTGGGAAGCTGAGCCTTGTAGGCATTTAAGCTGTCCTTCCACGCTTCTATTATGGGAGGTGCAATCGGATACGTTGCCTTAGGGCACAAATTTGTATGGTTATCCGTTGCAAGGCATGAAGGCCATTTGCAATGGATCGGAGGTGCAACTCTGCATAATGTTGTGCCAGGATGTTTCCTAACGCAGCCTGTGCAGAGTTGATTCTCCTCATAAAATTTTTTGCGCCCTTCCAGAGTATTAACTCTAAGGCAAAGATGGCTGTGATGTATGCCATTGCAAAAGATGCATTTTCCTTGTGTGGGAATGGGGTTGGTCCTCAACACGCTGGTTGGAATTTCCTTACCCTTCGATGTTCTCAGAACTGGTCCCAACAAGCCTGTGGAAAGAAAAGGAGACTCATAAATAGTTGGTAACAAGATTATATTCGCCACAACATATACTCATCAACAGCTATATAAGAAGGTACATATCATGTACTTGTCTCCTTAATTGCAGTCTATACCTTAGAATAGCTGTGCACTGTCTGTATGAGTGCATACAGATGATAAAGAGTGTTTTTAAACGCAGTGCACTATTAGTTTGGTCTACAAAAAGCCTCAAGCCTATCTTTCTTGAATCAGACGAAGCCTGTAGAGGAGGAGAATTAGGATTTGCATTCCCACGATATCAAATTCCAGACAACAAATTATTGAAACAACATTTTCTCAAAATGAGGCTTTTTTTTTTGTAATGGGTTTTTATTTTTAATTTTTTTAATTTAATTTTTTTTTCAGTTAATCTCTGTCAACACAAGACCCAATTTTGATTTTCTGGAGGTATCGTCGCAAGCAAATAATTTTTATTAATATAAGCAGTCTTTCTTTGAAATTGATAGTCTTCAAAAAATTTATTTGTTTTTTCCTGATTAATTCACGTTTCCCTAGTCCTTTAAGGATTTTATCAGATCGAAACACCTGGAGCAAAAAAATAAAATGTAGGAAAAAAGCGAAACGTAGCCGTGTTAAAAAACAGTGGAACTCCAATTGGTACTGGCATAATAACTCGATATCTTAATATTATACCAGCGTACGACGAAATTACTACCGTCAGTAAAACAAATAATAAATACTTCGCTGCCATCACCTTCATTACACTTTGTGGACGCTACATACATATAATGTATAGGTATGTATAATCGTGCATTTTTTAACCTTGCATTCTCAAAACCGTAGAAACCCCATCTTTTGCGTGCGATGGCCATAGCCTGCTCCATTTTTTATTCCTTGAGACGAGTTATCTCTTAGTATAACATTACATGCCTATAGTTCCTACAAATTCTCGGTATATCGATTAATTGCCTCTTATACGTATTTCATAAGCTAATAAGTTAAGTCGTGAAAAATGGAAGAGAAAGAGGAGTGAATAAGAGGTTTCTGAGTGAAGGCATTCGTGAGTATTAAGTATGAATGAGTCGAGGACAACATTTTTAAAGTAAAAATGCTCATTTTTAGAGGATTTATTAAGATGAGTTTTTAAAATTCTACGAACTGGTAGGCCTGATTAAGATTAAAGCAAAACTATATCGATTACCATAATATCGTGATCCTGCGTCACTCACTTTAAACAATAAGTAGTGAATAATATCATCTAAAGATTCTAAAATAAACATTTTGGGTAGAATTTGTCAGACAATCTTTTATAACATTGTGATGTGAAGTGACCAGAGTACCAATAATTTACCGTAGGTATTGTTTCTTTTTCATCCACAATTTTCACTTATTCTATTTTACAGCAGCAGCTGATGAAGGAATTACGCAGTTTGCATTTTTTACCTATCCTTTTGGATATGTTGCTGCTTTTTCAAAAATTTTCACGAAAATGAAACATCGTAAAAAATTGGCAGTATAAGGATAATAATCGTCTGATTTCTCAAAACCATTGAACTGATACACTTGTAAATATATGGAAATTCAACCGCAGGCTTTCTATAACAGATTTTTCTCTCACATAATCAAGTACCATTTTAATAGTGTTGTTGTTTGGTATTATTCTTTTTAATAATTTCGAAATTCTTGTCAAAGAGGAAAGATTTGATTTGAACTTTACTTCAGTCAAGGTCGTTTGCTCTAAATTAATCCAAGGACAATAAATTACCAGGTTTTTCTCGACTATTCATAATCTGGGGGTCAATTGTGTGGATACTGCTCCCTCCTTTGGACTCGTCGTGAGAAGATTCTATTTTGATTCGTTCAGACTACCGTTTCCATTTATTTAATCAAAATTTTTGGCATCAACAAATTTTTAAAGTTCGATTTACTTTTACTGTTAGCTTCATAATATATTATATTCCATTCATCGTAAGTAGGCTACAGAAAAATGATGGAAAATAAGAAGAAATAATTAGAAAATTAATTAACAGCGTTTAAAAGTAAGGTTTCATTCTTAATGAGTGAAGCCATAGATCTGATTTCTTTAGTTACCGAGTGAAACATGAAGACAAAATATTGAAAACTAAATTTCAAATCCAAAAAAATTTTTCTCATTTTTGAAAGTATTTGAAACATGGATTTTGATTTATGGACATTATAACGTGTTCACCGAGTTATTTTGAAGCAACATTTTCAAAAATTCAAAGCATATTCATATATATCCGTTAATCTAAGTTTATATTGACGAAATCATTGAATTTTTCAACTCAGGAAAAAAATTTAAATTTGAATATAGCAGGTTTTCATTGAAAACCCACTAAAAAAATAAGTATACTAACTTGTCAACAATATTAATCAGTTACCCAAACGAACCATCGTCAACCATCGATTTAAAAGGTCGATAAAAAAATCAATTACAAATTTCAAAAAATACTAAGATCAACTTGATAACAGCTTCAGAAATTAAACGTTAAAATTAACACAGTTACGAGCCTACGGGCGGAAAACAATTTTGGGATTTGCTACCCTTCCGTTCAAGAAAACTGACAACAAAAATTTTAATTAAACCGTGAGTTACCTGGAGGGGCCGTCTTAAAATTAGAACAATATGTTTTATTCGATTGTAGCCTGGAACTTGAAGAACTTTCATGACCCCACCAAATTAAAGGAGCCAATCTCGTCATTGAACTGAAATCATTATTTGGTAGGTAATATTCTTCGTTTAATCAAGGTTTTAGACTTCGTCATTTACCTCGGCATTTTCTTGAATCAAAATTTATTTACTGTAACGAATTTAATTTAGCTCGTATTTTTTTATATAGAATAGACTACATTCTTACACAGACGATAAGTACTAATTTTATTTAACGCTTATATTACCACATTCCATTGACTCTTCTTGACTTATTCTTCTTTCCAGGGCAATTCGAATGGTAATTTATGGTGAATATTCGATGAATTAAAACCACCCGAAACTAAACAGTGGTTTTTTACCCAATTTAATTCATTCACGCATATTCCCCTTGTCAACATCCCTAATCGAATGGACCAAGAATCTCCTTCTTCCTTTTCAACAGATAATCACAGCAAATGATAATTCCACTATAATAAGACATTCCGAATTAAGGGTATGTATCCTTTATAAACTCTTGTTATTTGAGTTAACTTTCTCAAACAAAATAATTAATCTGTAATTGTATTTTGTTGAACTTTAATTATTATATTTTTATGTATGACAATTCATTATGTTTAAAATATGCAAAAACTTTTTTCTATCAAACAAGTTAAGATTCATTATAAGAGTATGGATATTAAAGAATTTCTATTTCTACATATTATAAAATGCAATATCTACTACAGGCTAAAAACGATTGAAAATACTGCAACAGATTTGCATGCGAGATTTTCCAGAACAAATTAAGATATTCGAAGGAAGGTTTATGGCCATCAAGGAAGTGCATAGCTCCCTGGGAGCGAAGTTACCAACTTTTACCATTATGTGAAAAGAGAAAATGGACGGAATATTTTTTGAACCAATTGAAAGAGAGTTTTAAAGAGAATTAAAAAAAAATTTCTCCTCTCTCTTTTTTCATCGACTGACGAATGACTACTGGTTGGTGAGGTGGATATGATTCTCTCTGTCTCACTCTGTTACATTTTTAATGCGGAACACATTTTTATTTTCACTACAAGGTAAAAACAAAAAATGAAGGATTTTTATGCAAATCTAGGTATGAATTTTGGTGAGAAAGCCAAAAGATGAAAATGTTTTTGTGTTAGTAGGTGCGTGGTTGTTGTAGTGTGTGAGAGCAACAGGTCAAAAGTAAAATCAAAGAGAGTAGGTGGGTCTGGATGGACACTTTCTGAAAAAACTCGAAAAGGAAATTAATAAATTTTAAAGAACATAATTATTATATTAGAAAAATACGTACAAACAGGAACTGAATGCAAGTTGGACATATTAATCGTAATAATTGTATGAAAAAGATATTAATTTATGTTCAAAATAAAGAAATGATTTACTATCGCGCATAAAAATGCTTAAAGAAACAGAGGTGCCTACATGCTATTTAATGTAAATACCACTAACTTGACCACAGTTAAAAAACAAACTTTCAAGAGAACAGAAAAAACAAATCTAATGACTTCATTTCGAAGTTAATCGAGATCAAAAACCGAATTTAAAGTCAATGAATGTGTTATGCCAACTGGGGTGGCAACACGTTACACAAAATAAACCTGGTTGACTACACATTTGTTACGAAAAATCATCCCCAGATTACGGTAACATCCCAACACGTCTTCAAAACTCATTTGACATGTCCCAAGAAATACAAATTAAGAGACTAACACTAGGTATAAATCCAAAATCTAGTGCGCCTGGATAGCAAGTCCAGGGTGAGGTTCACGGTAACCCCTTGAACTTGGAAGTATTGTAATAAAAAGCCGAAAAGTTTAGAAAACAGCTGACTAGAAACATAAGAAACCCACCAAAGAAGAACATGTTACAAGAATACGAGTATAATCTGCCCTGCCATTTCACCCACGAGAAGGAAGGTTCAACACATTATGGTAATAAAACAAGATATGAAGTACATACCTGGACCTTTATTAACATCAACAAATGTACAAACAATTGAATACGATAAATTACAAGTGACCATTCTCATATATGGGGAAGAATGAGAATGAGGCGCATTTCACACAGTTGACGTAGGTTGAACAAGAAAATGTGAATATTTTAACTTGCCAGTACTGAAGTCGAACAGAGAGTGATTGGCCAAATATGTTACAAGAACGGACTAGTCGTAATCGTAATAGATAAGATTGTATCAAGATAAAAGTTTCCTTATTTTCAAATATACGTCTATATTCAAAAGAAAGAAACAGTTATCGCAACAATAAAACCCGGTTATCTATAAATAATCAACTGACGTTGATAGTTGGCGGTAAATGGGGCGTATTTTACCGAGATACCTCATGAAGAAGAGCTACGTTGCGGACAATGGCATCCAAAATTAAAGTGCCGAAAGAGAAATTTAAAAGTCGAGAACTTAAGGCGACAAGAAAACATGGTGGTCACATTAGTAGGTAGCCAGCAGTAGGTACCTCCGTTTTTCTAATGTAAGTGTAGGAAAGTCAGAAATAAAAATAAAGAAAGGCAAAAAATAAATAATAAAAGAAAAAGTAATGGAAATACAGCCCATATGCTACACTGTGTGCATGCCCTCTGTACAAGAGAATTTTTTATTTTCCAATTTTATTGTATAATACATCAACAGACATGTTTTTTGGGGCACTGAATTAGGAATTTGATGTCAATTTCATCAATAGACCCATTCTTCTACCCTCATTGGGCCCAAAAATGAGAGAATTTTTTATTTTCAGATTTTATTGCTTCATATAAATTTTTGTTTCGATTTTAAAAGAGACGATTATTTTTAATTGTTTAATTTGACGTTAATAGTTACAAAAATTTAATTATCACTTTTTAGTACCTAATTTTATAATTTTCGAAAATTCTACGTTTTCTAATGGAGCTGCTGGTGCGTTTGACAGCTATTAAAATATGTCCCTCATTAATGTTTCACCGCAGGTACTGAAGCGGGCTTTTGTTCATTTGGGTTTGCAAAAAAAAAAAAAAAAAAAAAAAAAAAAAACGGCTTAAAACAATTATTAGACACTAGGCAAATGAAACTACGGGAAACAGCTCGTTTTTGTTAATTAATCAACGCATTTTTATTAATATTCCCGAGCAGCTCGTAGAGTTCTTGGCGAAAGTATTCATGTCAAAAAAAAGACTAACTCCGGTAATTTTTATACCTTCCTTTTGGCGTCATATTCACGTCATTGATGGCTCAAAATGGGTGCCAAAAACATTACACATTGACGTCAGTTTTGAGGCAAGTTTTATTCATTCGCAGAAGTGCATCTTGCATCAAAATTAACCTTTACGAAGGCAGAAATTGGTGTCAAACGTTCGTCGAAGTTATTTGTCGAAAAGTTTAACCTACTTTTTTCACAACATTTTCTTCAACTTCGTCCTACACCCAATTGGCGCGAAATTTGATTCTCTTAATTCGTACAGCAACACCCTGTATATTAAATGCGCGGCAGATACTTTTCTCCACATACTTCCGTCTCTTCACCCGCAGTAATTACCGCAGATATTGAAGATTAATAAATAAATTAATATTCTAATTAATACATCTGGGTAATTACTGGTTGGTCGCAGCACCATCCAGGTAAACGCATTATAATCCAACACAGCTTAATTATGGGCGTTGTACATGGGAGATGATCTCTTTGCACCGTTTTTTTCTTCTTCTTCTTTCTTCCTTCTTCTTCTTCTTCTTTTTCTTTCACCTATCCTTTCATTTTAAACGCAATAACCTATAATCAAGGCGGCAGATACTGATCGGATGGATTAGCGGTACCCTTTGATACATTTTCCATGTAAGATATGACCACCAGCGTGTATTCCGCACTGTATACCTACTTGGTTAGAGAAATAAAGTAAGCCAATTGCAGTTGGGAGGGGGTAGGTGAGAGAGGAGAGGCAATAGACCGCGATCTAAAATCAATTTCGAATTCGCACCAATCGATCAACGAACGGGTGGTAATAAATTAGTGCCATGACGGCACAATGTAAGTGTTTCTTCTTTCTTTCTTGAACTTTTTCTTCATTCTTTGCCCTTTTCAATGATGTAGAAAATATGTTTTAAAAAAAAATTTATACATATATATATATATTAATAATAATAATAGTAATAATAGTAATAATAATAATAATAATAATACAATTCCAAAGTGCGCGAGCATATTATATACGTACCTATATAATATAACTATATTTATACACATTTCGCATAATATATAGTACAAAATATAATCTAGATTTCAACGTTTTTGCCATAAATGTTTAACTGCTAAAAGAATGTAGTAGTAGGCTGGAATAAAGCATTGAAAGAAAAAGAGCCAGCGACAGAGAGAGAGAAAGAGAAAAAAATGAAAATAATAAAAAGGAAGATCGCGAATGAAACAAAAAAAAAAAAAAAAAACACAGACTGAAGAAAAAAATGTACACGGCTGTGATAATTCAAAAGCAATTAATTTGATGTGTAAGGCATACTAATTTTACGATAACGGGTTTTGAGTAATTTTTACCATATTGAGCTACATAACTATACGGTAATATAATGTGATACAAATAATATAACTGTATCGGCCATCGCGTATTATCAATAATATTATGTTCGTGTGATATTTTTTATATTTTTATTTATTTTTTTCTCCTAGACTCATTTGTCGTCATTTCACCCAGAAACATTCTCGTATGTCTTTTTTTTTTTCTCCTCTACTTTCATGCTCGCTGTACGCGTGCACAAACTTGGTATATGCTACACAGGTACCTATTACGTAGCTGTATCATACCTATATCGATTAATGCTACAAATTGAAGTTTATTTGAAGCTTTCACTAATTGCTTCCAGTTGTTGCTTCCAGATGAAATAAACATTAATATTTCGAATTTACGTGTTTTTCGTGACAGTATTTTATCTGCGATTCGATTAAGTGAAACTGGCTGTGTTATAGTCTATTACCGCTCCGGTGTCCTCCGTCCTCAAATAGATTTTCAATTTGCTCTCCAAAATATTGTCAGAGTACAATAATTTACCGCACGTAGACGCCACAAAGAAAAAAAATGTAAAAATGAATTTGGTAGCGATGGGCAAAACTGGTCTCGCTCTTAGTGTTTCACTTTTTGCAAGACCACGACCGAGACCAGGATCAACACACAACTGTGTAAAGTCAAGATCAAACGTGTAATTTGAGGGAAAAGTTACGAACAAACCTCAAAATAATATTGCAATCTCGCTTTTTAGTAACTTATACTTTGATGTTTGATTTTTTTCTTTTTTATTTTGGAAGAAAATCAATATTGGTAAAAATATTGTTTACTATACCGACCCTTTGACCGAAATTTAATTGTGCAAAACCAAGACTACAACCGCCAGCTGATTTTGCTAGACCAATACCAAGATCAAGACTATTATGGTCTTGTTACTGGACCAGTTTTGGCTAATCTCTATAACTTGAAATCATCCTATTTTATGGTCGTCGTATTATGGGGTCTAAACTGGAGAAAAACTTTCAGATAGACACATTTTGAAATATTTTGTTGCTTTATTGCGAAAAATTCAGGACCGAAATTAGTTATCATGGCCTATACGGTCAAAACATTGTGCCACTCCTTTTGCAAGTAGGTACTGGTATTTTAAAGAAAATATTCGAGTTGGAATTCTGCTTTACTGGAAAGTACCGATAAAATTATTTCCAGCGAAGCGAACACAAAACTTTTTAACATTGTTTGGTACTATGGAACATTCGTAATATATTATAGAAAATTCATTATTTTCAATATTTCTTGACAACACACAATGTATACCCACGTCCCGGGTTCTAACTACTCAACTGTTTGCAAAGAAAATTTACCTCCTACATAACAACAAAATGATTTTCAGGAAAAGTGCTTCATGTATGCTGAAATCTCATGAGCCTAAAGGGATATATAGTTCTGCAAAAACCTAATCTGGAAATATAGTTTTCCAGAATTTGTAGATTTGATTTACACAAAGGAGGGAATTAGGCACCTTTCCTCGAGAACTGCAACCTTGACATTAAGAAATCCGACATTTTTTCGATGTCAAAATAAAAATATTTTCAACGTCTGATGGTGACATAATATGATGACATCTTGTAGACAAAAAGCTTAAGAAAATGCAGTGTCCAAAATAAATGAAATATGAAGACGAAAGCAGATGACAACAATAACCAACTGAAATTCTTTTTCAGACAATTCTAACAAACTGTTTATTAGACTTCAATTATAGATTCACAAGGTATAAAACAACACCCTGCATAAACAGCAGAATTTCACTTGGATGACAGATAATTTGAGTTTGATATGGCTGAATATAGAATTCAATCCATGGTAAAAACCACGCCAATAAAGCAGATGCTGCCAGTATCTAGCTGCTTCATTTCTTTTATTTTATTTCATCTATCATGTAAACAATAAGTAGGGGAAACCTGACTAACAGAAAGACTACGATGAAGAAAAATGGAACATAATTATCAGACACTTTTGAGTCATCAATACCCAGTACTAGGTTTGTTTTTCACTTGTAGTCCTTCTCTATGTAGGTGGATAGCAGCAGGTCCAAGTCATGAGTTGTATGTTAAAGTCCTCGCATAGGCACGTTTCAATGCTATTTGCATTTCATCTAAGGATGTAGATTTTCCAAACCTCTTTTACCTAATGCAGACACTAAGAAGTTATAGTAGAACTTTAGGATAGCCTAGGTTGAAGACAGAACTGCTATGGATTATTCTTTATACTCTAAAGGTTCTAGTAATAGTGATTAAAATTTCTCTATGCAGTCAATATATTGATTTTCAAGGAAATCTTTATAGAATACATGTGGGTAAGATACAGTCGACAATATGATTAAATTAAGTTCTTGTCATTATTTAAGAGGGAAATTAGTGTGTTGCCAACAAAACTTTCAACAAGCTCTGTCCAGATGACTGCAGTTGCTCTGTCATTAAAGATCACGTAGATCCTTCTTTTGCATATAGTGAGTCCTTAGTTCTGGTCCATTCTCATCTTAATTAGATCATATATTATTTCACCTCACCCATTCTCAGTTTTAAATTGAACAAAAAACTCTTAAATTTAATGTTTTAAATAAGGGTTTTTCACACAACCAGCCAATCAGTTCTCATAAAGACAATTCAATAAATGAAGACAATAGAAATTCTAATGGTTTCCCTTATCAGTTTGTCTACAATTGTTTTTTATTTTGTTTTTTATTTATGCCTAATTTATTTACTTTGCTATTTATTATTTTTCTTTCGTATTACATTTTATTTACAAAATAATTCGGCTGTTTGTTATTTCAAGTTTCGATCCTCTTATCGATCAAAACCTTATTAAGTTTCTTCTCTCAACATTCTTTCGCTTATGGTTTATTCAAATAATGCAGATTAACCTGCCGATGTGATTTGAAGACAAGGTGAGCTATGTTTCACTGTACTCAAGACACTTGACCGGACTTAAAAAGAATTCAGCCATAGGGTATTTTAAGTAAAAAAATAAATTAAACTTCTCAAAATAAGTGGTGATTTCGAGATAAATATAACATTAGTGTTTTTGGTTGCATAGTGTCTTATAATTAGGGTATTATGATGTCATCAGCATTTAAATACCTATATACATGAAGGTCAGACATTATGAGCCGTTTAATTTCGGAAGCTTCAGCATTCACAAAATGTTTGTGGTATAAAGTCCTGGTGTGAGTGCAAAACCAGCCAAAAATTGAAAAAATGGCAAAAGCTTTATTTTGGTTTTGATAGAGAATCTATATTAGAGCCTATGTATGAGTTTTCATTGGTTTAATCAGGGCTAAAACAGTTAAATTTTTGTATTTGTATGTTTCAACTTAAAACGTCATTTTAAACTAGGTACCTTCCTAAGTACTTTTCACGGTGCTTTGTTGATCATAAATAAAATTTAACATAATTACTATCGTTTCAGTAACGTATCCTCACTAAAAATGATTGGTGTTTAGTCCAGATTTTCTCAAGGGAAAAGTGTATAATAATTTATAATTTGAGACTTTGTTTATAGAATTAACATAGTAGTAAGGGAGATTTGAAGTTCAAACTACCTTCAAGGTCTTCTCGAAAAGCTGTTTCCATTCACTTTCAAACCCACGACTTCATAAATAATAATTCAAACAAAATACTGTCAGAATGTATATGGCTGAATGGACTGACGTCATTATATCAAAACAGAAAAATATCGACCTACGTTTTGAAGGCATCTCAACAAATTTATAAAACCATCGAGGAATATCGATGAATAATTATTATTTCGTTCATTTTGTATTTTTGCTTCTTGAAAACTCTTCTATAAATCTCGAGTCATCTACACCACTGGTTTATAGGCAATTATGGTGTAAGATCGTTGCGCAGTTATTCTGTAAGGAAATTATCATCTTCAATATCACGTACTTGTCTCATTATACACGCAAATAGATAAATGAATTTTTTAAAAGTAAAACCAACATAGAACAATTCCAGCAAAAATGGCAACATTGATGAGAAACTGGACCAGCAATGATACTACTAGGTGAGTGCGAGTATTTCAAAGCACACCACATTTCCGCTTTTTTGGTTGCCTTCAAACTGCTCCTCCCTCCACACGACCTTATGGTGTTTCTCTATTAACCGGGAATCTAAAAAAAGGCTGCGCACCCTGTGTAATAGTAACGGTATATTATGCATTCGTACACTTGTGTGTATGCAGATTTTCCACTCGTATATGTGCATTTTTGTAATTCACGTTCACACACTGTTTACTTAACGCAAAGGAAGGAAAAGAGAAAATGTATTTGAGCTTGCCTATTTTTTTGGAGAAGGAAAATGATTGGCTGCGCGGCGCACACTTCGCACACCCAGAAAAATCGCCATTGCATTTTTTCTCTAACTTTAGCGCGTGTCTCCTCTACACTCATTGGTGCATAGGTATGTTTAACATTCGCAAATTCATCAATTGCGAGGAAACTCAGGAACTTATCCCACGCAAATGTTAAAAGATTACCGCAACAGAATCGAAAGTATGGGTACCTAATGGTGAAAAATGCATGATATCTAAAACACTTCTCCCCTCTTCTCGCCGCCATAATATCTGAAAAACTACGGGTCAGTAGCGTCGCTACACTATTTTTGAGTGTGCTATTGAGGTGGCGGCGTAAGTTTTTTTTTTTTTTTTTTTTGGGAGGCCAGAATAGAATGAGATAAATCGTTTTTGGTTGGTTTGTGTTGACAATTTATCAAACTGTGTTTCGAATTACCTTGGGGGCCGTATTTTTCGAGGATCATAGCCTCCTTCAGGCCTCCCGTACTTATGCCACAGCTACAGAGTCACTCCACTAAGTTTCGATAATCGAATCGTGGACATCCTGGTATGCAAAATAAGATCGAAACTTCGAGGTACCTATTTTATTCGGTAGACTATACGTGAGACACGTTATTTGCGATTCAGCCGCCGAAGCATCGACTCCACAGTTTGAGAACTTCACTTCCACCGAACACAAACATAAGTACGTATACATCGTAAAGTTGGCCGTATGTCCGCAAAATTGGTTCACTCGTCAATGGCAGACAGACGCGCAAACAGAATGCGAAAAAGAAAGGTATACCGCACCGAGCGAATGAGACATGCTAATAGGTATTTTGCTAATCTGGAAAACGACCGTAAATCGTCTAACTTGTGTCATCGGCGCTGAACCGTGAACCGTAAGGCATGCTATTCCATAATTTCCGGCCTCAGACTGACCATGAGACAGACGTAGCAGTACAATGTTTCGTAAAAATTAGCGATTACGACGGTTCTCTTCTCTTCTCACCTACTGCACATGTCTTTCTCTTTCTCTTTTTTTTTGTTTTTGTTTTCGTTTTGTTACAATTTTCTCTCATGAGATGACGAGGTACAAGGTAAAAAGGACACCGTTAAGTGGTACTCGGTTACCCAAAACTAGGTTAGAATTCTAATTATTCAATTTACTATATATACAGTGCCTATATATATACTTTAATAATCAAGATTCGAGTCCAAAAATATTGCTTTAGTTCCACCAAACCATTGGGTAACAAATTATTAGGTATATTTGTGTGTACTGAGATAATGTTCGTAGTATACACGAAAATACACTTCTACTAAGTTAAATGGCTACATTATAGCCTACGTAATTAAAATATTATGTTTCACTAGTTTCACGAAACGAAACTGAAAGTTAACGAAACAAAAAAAACCAAATAAAGAATTAGGTACCTGCATAATTGAAAATAAAAAAAAAAGATGAAATTAGTAGCTTAGCTTGAGAATTGATGTTAGTGGTTTTTAGTGTTTTGAATTAAATCTCTTTTTTGCAGCTTAAGTCGATTGAAAGAAGAAAAAAAATATAAGTAAACATTAATTAATGACATTTTCATGGCAGTAGTTTAAGTAAGTAAGTATAGAATTTCATTTTATAAGGAGAGAAAATGAATGATTCGACAATAGATTTAACGATTATATTTTATAATAGTAATAAAATTTAATAGGCGTATGTATAATAGAATATTATGAAAACCCTGTTTATTTAGGCTTCCATTCAGTTTTGGTGGGTATATTACGTTCTTAAAATTTCGGTACTTAATAACATAGTGTCTTGTCAGGTAATAAGACCCGAATTTGTACTTGTGTGCAGCAAAAAGTATGAAATGATTGTACATTTAGGATCCCCTAAGAAAATAAATGATTAATTTTTTAGTATTTTTAAATCTTAATAATTTATAAAATAATTTACGCGAATACTTCAACAAAACATTGATGCAGGGTTCGAATTCTTACATGAACTATTACTTAAATCGGCATCGTTAAAATAAAAAATAAGAAAGGTGGAAAATCTAGTTTTGAAGCAACTTGATCCAGTAACGATTCAATTTGATCAGTTTGATTCCCACTTCCAATTCTGACGGAAGTGTTTCAAATATTCACAACTCATTTTTCATATTAACCCAACTTCACACCGAATTAGAGAAATTAAATACAAAACACTTTTGGTGCTACTGAACTCATTAAACTTGTCAAAAAATTTGTATAGAACTGAATAAGATCTCATTAGCAGTGGGCTAAGCTATTCATGATAATGTATTAAAGAAAATACTTGTAAGAAGTGTGTAAAAATTTTCCATACATATATTTAGGTCTATTTGCCTGCCATTTGCATTCCTCGGTAGCAATTTTTTCCCTTTTGATACACTGATATTGTGGCGTAGCTAGAATTGACTTATGGAAAAGAGGCTTCCAGTTCAAAAATACTTTTTCTCAACACATACCTTGAAAACAGATGTTTTTTATGCCTCTTAACTGTATGTGAAGAAGGAGGATTCCAGCACTATTTTTTAACATCATTTTTCAAGTTTTACATTATTAAACAATGTGACTTTCGTTTTTTTATATACATGCGCAATAAGTCTGATCAAACATTACAATACACCTTAATATTACTTTTGTTTATGATAAATATATTTTTATTTTTTTTTTATTAATAAAAGTTTTTTTGCTCCGGGGAATCGAACCTCTAACATCCGCGCACTCAAAAGCTGGCACCTCAATCACTGCGCCACAACTTCTGGTTGAAGGAGTTGTGATACTTTATGCTCATATGCTTGGCAGTTACCTTAATATTTCTTTTTCTTAATTTTTTTTGTTTGTTTTTTGAAGGAGGGGTAGTTGAAAAAAATAGTATGTGACACTGATGCGAAGTAGATGATTGCAATACGAGTGTGATCCTTGCATCACAAGACGAAGGAAAGCGGTGCAAATCACATGAGTAGCAATAACCTACTTTACACATTTGTATCACGCGTAACTATTTTGCGACACCTATTCATAAACTTTATTCTTGTACACAACTTGACGATGTATAAAACAGGCAATTTTAGAACCATTTAGGACCAGTGTATAAAATATGTATTTTATACTACATCTTGGGCACATGCGTCATTCTGTACTCGGGTTTTG
Organism: Ericerus pela; assembly: GCA_011428145.1. Lineage (NCBI taxonomy): Eukaryota > Metazoa > Arthropoda > Insecta > Hemiptera > Coccidae > Ericerus > Ericerus pela. Next base: position 521,656 of record WOFM01000116.1, read on the forward strand.
CTTACTACATGTAGCCCACGTCGTTTTCTTTGGTCATATTTGAAAAAAAAAATTTTGTTTCATAAAAGTTTCCTTTGCTGCAGAGAAATGAACCTCTTACCTTACCATTAGAGAGAAAGTACCTTAATCACCAAGCCATGAGGTCGGATTAACAGAAAAAGGATAGTTTGCACTCATATTATGTTTCCGAGTAACAAAAATATTTATTAATCTAATTTTATTTTTATTTTTGAAGGAGAGGAATGTTGCAAAATGGTGTGTGACACACGTGTGTATAATAGGTAATTGGTACTCATGTGATTTGTATCACTCGCCTTTGGCTGGTGCTGAAAAAATCACACCCGGATTAAAATTACCTACTTTATACACTTTTATCACAAATAACTATCATGATGCAAAAATTTGGTACATACTTTCATTTTCTCCAACAATATTTTATAAATCTTTAAAATGGAAGTCAGAGGCGATACTAAAGAAGGCTAGGGGGTCAAGTCCCCCTAAAATCTTAAATAGCTCTATTAGAATAAATTTGAAAATATGTACTCATTATAATAAGAAGAAAAAATGTAGGCCTTCTAACTATAATCAGTCCATCAAGAAAATTGGTAAGAAAAATTAATTAAACTACGCCTAAGTATGATTTATATTTCATGATAAATTTCCAGTATAAACCAAAAAAAAAAAAGCTGTTTCTCACTATCTTGCCCCTCAAAAAATTTTAATTACCCTCTGAATGACCATCCAAAAACAAGTTTTTGTCACCATGATGCTTGAGAGATTTACTAAGCTTGATGAAAACTGATTTTGATTTTTCTTAGTCTTTACTTACATTTTTTCTTTATGAATGAAAAAGAAAAGTAGGGGCTAGAAAGTGAATGACTTAAGATACAAAAAGGTTTAAGGAATGTTAGTGATCAAGTTGGCCAACGTTGTAGCGCTGTAAAAAATATTAATTTACTTTGTACGCTAGGGCTGAAGGTAATTCCTCCTTTCTTTAGAATATAAAAAAATTTTAAATGATCTCATAAAATAGATGGAACGATAATATCATGCAGTAGTCTGTGTGGCATAGTGCTTAGATGTTCAGCTTTGTGATTGAAAGGTTGTGTGTTCGAGACTTGCCATCGTCAAATTCTCTACACAAAATGACGGTAGCCATGGGCAGCACTAGTACAATTTGTCTGGTAGGGTGAAATCTGGGAGATATTTTTCTTAGTGAGGCCTGATGCAACCATCCTGCCAACAATTTTCATAAATTCAAATATTTTAGTAAGAAATTTTAATTGAAAATATGTTCCATTTTGGTATAGACGTGACATTTCAACTATGTAGTCCAGTCAATGATGGGTTTCATGAAAAACTTTTAGGATTGGTTTTTTTATCTGAGGGAATTATTTGAGGTGTTTGAAGATGAATTCATCATAAGTTCTAATCTACGAGGTAAGTAAATTCCTGATTTCCAAAGCATTCCAGAATTATTCCCGTGTTTTTGTTCTTCACAAATATCTCAAAACTGGTGAATCTCTATCAATGTTTGGTTGAAGATAGTACTTTTTTTTTATGGAAGGGAAAAAAGTGTACTCACTTAAAAGTGGACTTCAAAATAACTCAAAGATAACACTGATAAGTGAATTTCTCAAAAACTATGAAGGATACAAAGAAAATTAATGGGAACATGTTTGTACAAAATTATGTCGGAACTTTTTTTTTATATGTTACTATTTTTGGCCCGAATGTAACTATTTCTGAGACAACAGTAAAAATTTGTTGTAAGTTCATTGACTGGACAACTAAAATATTATATAAAAAAATTGTTTTAATTTTAAAACTGACGAATTTAAAAATTATTAGTCCATTAACAACTTCTATATGTTCCTAGACATCTCATTATCTCTATTTTTTTGTTGTTTAGTTTTGTAGGTGGAACTCGAAATAAGGCAAACAAAATTTCCAGTTGGCTTGCACCACCACATCGCCCCTGTGGCGCTGCCATTGGTGGTAGTCTATATTCAGTTTGGTTCTGTTGGTGTTCTCCAATGTATGATTTAAAAATTTATGCTAGTAGACCATTTGCCAATGGATCCAGGTCATCACCTCCTCCAATCCGACGTCAAATAATGTACACTGTAGATACTATAGCTAAAATTCCCACTTAGGCAAAACCCAATATCCCTCAAAAAAAGGAATAAAATCAAGTATGAAAGCTATTTACCTAGGTACTTCTGTGTTATTTATTTTATAGGTAATCAATTTTTTTTTCTACAAATTTTATTATGATCTTTTTAACTCATATAGGTATTCATCCCTGAATACTTCCAACATTAATTATTTATGATACAAGTGTATGAAGTAGATGATTTTGATACGAGTGTGATTCTTGTAGGAAGTACCAAAGTTGAGTAATGCACATCCCACAAGCATCAATTACTTACTATATACACCAATGTCATATACTATCTTTCGAAACATCTTCCTAAGAAAGAAAAAAAAAAAGATGAACCAAGAAAAAATTAAAATAATACTTTTGTCTCCATAATATAAAATTGTAGCTGTGGCACTCTCCTGTAATCCGAGCACTTGACAGAAATCACAGCTTAGACCCACGTCTGTATTTCAACTACAAAAATGTTTTTTTTTTTTTTTGTGAGAAATTCATTATGGTGTATAAAGTAACGCATGCGCACAGGGTGTTACATAAAGTAAAAACTGATGGATAAAGAATTTAAATTATGCATTGTTCAAACATCATCCACTTTATATTCAGTCAAGGTGCACATAATTGTCTACTTTATAGACAGATGTTACAAAATAGGTAATTATTTGTGATACAAGTGTATAATAGGTGATCTTGATCAAAATGTGATTTTTATATCACTCGCCTTCAGCTCGTACTGCAAATCACGCGAGTATCAATCACCTACTACATACATGTGTGTCACACACTATTTTTTGTAACACCCTACCTAAGAAAACAAAACAAAAAAAAATCTGAACTAAGAAAAAATTTGAATACTGTTTTCATCGCTAGATTTTTTAAATGCGGTAGGAGCATCTCCTATAATACCTGAATTTGCCAACTAGTCAATATGTAATAAGACCAGCGTTGGAATCCCATAGGTGATATATTTTTTATTTATTTATTATAAATCTGTTATGGTGTATAAGGTAACGTACACTCACAAGCCTGCGTATAAACAATTTGCAGACGTTGCATAAATAAACGCATGCGCACAAGGTGTTATATAAAGTAAAAACCGACGCATAAAGAATTTACATTATGCATTGTTCTAAAATCGTCCCGTCAAGGGGCATATAATCGTCTACTTTATCAACAGGTGTTGCAAAAAATATTATACTTGTATAGGTACAATTTTCGGTCGACAACTGTACTTGAATATTCCGATCGTACTTTCATCTGATATGTTCAAATTTTTAGATAAAAAACAATATTTTCGTATGTACAAAATCTTTTTTTAGTCGATGGTGCCTTTCGTGAAATTACGAAAATGTATTTCTTTCACTATTAGGATGGAACTTTTCGCGTAAAGACTAGAAATTTTCAATGTTACGACAATTTTTCATGCGGTACAGGAATCAATAATTAAAATGTCGCATTATTTATTCAAGTACCATTTCTTCATCACCGTAGCCAAAAAGGAGACTGCATTTTTTTTTTTTTTTCGTTCTGTATTAACTTCGTTTAGTAATTATTATGTCTTCATTTTGACCCGCAGCTGAATGAATTCAACCATCCGTCACGCATATTTCCTTTCCGTTATTTCGAGATTGGAAACAAAAATTAACATTATGAAATGGTGAACGCGTTTAACGCACGCGGGAACATGGCGGAAAAAATTAAGATCGATCGAAAACCTTGAAAATATTGCAATATTCGCTTAATTACGAATACGAAATCGGCTGCTTAACGAATGAGAACGCATATTTCCCCTTAAAAAGAAGAAACAGCAAAAAAAAAAAAAAAAAAAGAAAAAAGGAAAAAAGGAGAAAGAAAAAGAAATTAGATAAAAATAAGTATGTTCTCTCTCCAGATAAGTATATAGTTATATACATTTATTCGGACACCAGCATCAATGATAATCTTCATAAAGCCTCATTTCTTGTGATGTTCATATCCATTTTTCCTGTAGCAATATTTCTTTTTTTTTATTTTTTTATTTCTCAAAATTAGCTTTACCAAAAATAATGTTATACCATAAATTTCATTCAGATACTTAAATTTTAGCTAAATTTTACACCTACTCTTCGGGTGGTTTTTCCAAATGATGTACAGGCCTACTTCTCCAACACCTAGATTGTCTAGACGCATAAATCAGTTTCAATATTAGCTCGAGAAAACTGCACATCATCCATCGCATCCATTGAAAAAAAAAATGGCTTCTCTACAAGAAATTTTCGGCCAAATTACCATCAACAAGTCTTCTAATCACTAATAACTTATACGGATTACGGACAGAGTATTATTGGCCTTACACAATAACAATTTTATTATCAAACAATCAGGTAGGTACCTACCTATAAATACAACTATACTCGTAAATACCAGCTACCTGCGACAAGATCTCGAGCAGAAATTATGAATAGAAAAAAAATTAGAAATTTGTGCAAAAAAAAGAGAGAGAGACATTGGATGAGAGAAAGGAGGTATATAACAGGTTTCTCAATGATCAAAGTCTATACTTATTTCAAATTAAACTATTTGAAAAAAAAAAAAAAAAGTTGCAATTGGCGCCATGTTTTTACCGAAAAACTACAACGTACAAATAGTGGAGCTGAAACTTCATTCATTCGAAACTGTATCACAATCAAACGACGTTGATCGATTAAGTAGGTATTTATATCATCGTATGGAAAATCGAGGCGAAACCAGAAGAGACAATTGGCAAAGTTCGCATGAACTCAGCCATACTTTGGAATTTCTGTTTGTGAGTTGAGCACAAATTATTGTCATTTGCTCTAAATACCGAATTAAAATGAATTCAAGTTAATCCGCATTTTATCGTTTCTTTTCAAAAAAACTGAAAATTTCATGCTTGCGCAAGCTATCAATTCTCGAAATTTCATCAATACGAACACTAGAAGAAATTTGACACTTAATCTTTACCATATCCTTTAAAATCAGATCTATTTAAATCTTCAAAGTTAATCGCAACTGTAGCAGACAAAATCAGGTAATCCGCTTCAACAATATTATTTCTACTACCTATTATGTACTAATTGCTCCTTCTCGTAACACTTCTCTGAGTTCTTTTTAAATTTAAGATTTTCCCAAATTTTTTAGTCTGCCGTCTCATTACTTCCATAAATATGATTATAAAAGAAAAATAAAACTAGGTATATAAAAACTAACTGTGAGTACGTTTTCAGTTATATAGTAGGTATTTAGTTAAATGACAAATTTTGTCAGAAGGGGCCATGCGAAGTCATGTCAACTAATGAGGAGAGTATAATCAATAAATTTCCAAAAAAGGAAAAACCCACAAATTCACACAGACACACACAACACACACACAAACGCACACACCCACAAAAAAAAAACAATTTTAACAAATTAATATTTCGCAACCAATAAAATAAAAAAATGAAATAAAACTGTGCCTTGGGATTGGAACAACTAATGTCATAGTTTCAAATTTTGAGAAAAACGCATTTAAAGTCTTCACCCAAATATTTCTCATTTGAAGAGCCCTTGGACGTTGATTCTTTTCCTTACCGCTTGTATTTCATTTATTTTGGACATAGGTTGTATCTAAAGGTACAGGTTTCTTATGGGTTTTAACATTGGTTATTATTGCATAATTGGAAATAAGTAAACATTGGTTGTTTTAGTTTACAAATATTCGTCAATATTTGAAATTGGTTATATCTGAAAATTCTAATTAGTGAAGTTTTATAAAAGGGTTAAGACATTAGTTGTTTTACATCATATAGAAGACACATTGAGCTACTCTCTGATGACAATAACTTAAAACAGTGAAAATATGACATGGATTATTCGAATTCCCAGGCATAGAATTTAAAGTTTTCAAGTATACCAATGTTAGGTCAATTTTACCAACAGCTTGAGCTATTGAAGGGAGATGTCACTCCCCCATAACCCCACTCGTAGCCATAGTTCAACAGCCAAAAAATACAAAATTTCAGCCTTCTGTGAGCCCCCCTTTTTTTATTTACCGCTTACATTCGTTATATAATTAAAAATGAAATCATTTCGTAATCCATAAAAAATCTTATAGTCACCAAATTACAGTTTATTTCGTATTGTCAGCGCTTTATTTCTGTTTAAATTTTGATACATATTGCATACCTAATAATTTCCGAATTGCGGAATGAGGAGTCACAAATTTGTTCAAATTGGAATGAAAATGAACTTCCCCCCTCTTAAACAGTGATCCAATTCACTTATTTGAATCATAAATTTATCAATAAGCTCATAAACACCATGAAAGAGCCAAATCACAAAATCCAATCTCACAGTATTCCGTAACAACCGTAAAAAAAAAAAAAAAACACCGATAAAAAATAAAAATAAAATTATATTCTTTCGTAAATAATTTTTCAGATATTTAAAAGCTACTTATTGTGAAGTCTTTAAATAGAACCAACTGTACAGAATTCCAATGTATGACGATGACTGCTATCAAATCAGCAGAATTTCCATGAAATAAATCAACAGTTTGGCAAACAATCACCACACGATGCATTAGTAACATCTGATTAACAAAGTTGTGAAGGTACCAAATTGAAGTCCTGTAATAATAACAACACCGTAGTGAGACCGGAGAAAGGTCAGGGAAGGGTGGTTCTGCTCTGCTTGTTGCAATTTACTCTCGTCGGAAAGTGAAACAGGTGTAATACGGATTCATTGAAAGGAACGGTTTAACGTTGTCGGTATGTTCTTTTAAGGAGTCTCCAAAATGGTGCATAAAAACCGTTCGCGTGTTGGCACCTAGACGTTCGGATGGAATTCAATTTTTCACTGGTGCTTCACTCGCAGAATGTAAAGAAGGTTTTACAATTTTTGCTGCAATAAAAAAAAAACGAATAACAGAAAATATTTTTTTCCATTCGCCAAAGCAATTGTATAACTATGTTGAGCAGAAAAATACATTCTCCAGTATACAACAGTAATACTTAACTTACAGTGTAATAAATTTTTACTTGAGATATAAGACGTGTATATATATATATGTATGTGTGTGTGTGTGTGTGTGTGAGCAAGAAAGAGAGATAGAGAGTGAGTGAGTGAGTGAGTGTGTGTGCGTGCGTGCGCGCTGCTGCGTCCAGTTTAGGAACCTTCGGTCACATTGTGTTCTTTTTATTCATTTTTTTATTTGTACATATGAGCCAAGGACGTTGGTCAGAGAATCTTGAAATCATGACCCATGACCATCCACTCGGCTTATTTCGTAACCTTTATTTTAGCATGCGAACGCCATTTTAACGCTCCAGTTAGTTTACGAACGCATTCAGGAAGCATAGGAATCGCATACACCCATTCAGTTTGTTCAAAATACTATTCATTCGGTTTCAGCTTAATTACAGTATTTTACATTAATTTTCAACTCTCTCTGTAGCCTCTTGAATTCCTTTCAAAGGAGTGTCTCTGAAATAGTGAGTCACAGATTTTGGAATCGTGGAAATTAGGTCGAATGAGCTTATTTCTATTTTTCTGAACTTAAGGTTAGATTATTAGACTATTAAAAATAGCCTGGAAGAGACAAAATTGGCAATTATGGGGGATGACCTAGCGTTACAATTAATTTTTGCGACAGAAAGAGATTAAAAGTGGACATTAAATAGATGTGGTTGTTGACATGCAAAAGGAAAAAGTTTAATCGTGGGTAATAGGGTGAAAATATCCGTAAAATGCAATATTCATTGAGTGATTCATGCTACCTTAATAAAATTATATTTAGTATGCTGCATTAAGGTTAGGTATACAATACTTTGGGACAAAATTTATTTTGCACAGGCACGTAGTCAATTAAGTAATTAGTGTATAGTAAAACCTACTGATTGAATAAAAATCAAAGCAGATAAATAACTTAGTTCAAAACTATTCTGCACAAGACTATGTACGTATAGGTACTCGACTTCATTCGCGTGTGGAATGAAAAAAATGGTTCAAGTACGAGTAGCTGGTACTTTATGTCATTTGGTAATTTTATGATGGAATAATATTATGTCTCTCACAAAAAATTCACTAGTGAAATAAAAAAGCTGTAAAATAAGTATTCATGTAAATTTTTTCAAAAATATCAATTTAACTGAAAAAAATAAGTAAATTTTTTGGTTTTATTACTGTCTTACGCTATACGATGACCTAAGAAGACATAAAATAACAATGTAGCATGAAATAATTGTGATGAAGTTTGGGTTGGACTCAAGAGGAGTTATGAAAATTGAGAGTTCGACCTTTATATTATTTTGGTATTCTAGGATATCGTAAAAGCCAAAGCAGTTAGCAGAAAAATCAAACCTTCATAAAAACATTAAACTTCTTTGCTGAATTATTGAGATAAATGCACCTACGATAGATACGAAATGAAGTACTTAATCCTATGATTAAAATATATAAATAGGAACTCCAGGCTATTCTTGAGTTTAGTGTAGTCAAATGAGTATCAACATGAGGAAAAAAAACAGCATATAAACTTTAACTAAGTATATAGGGTTGTTGAGTAGCATACTGAAAGTTGCACTCTCTCACTCTCTTGCAATTTTGGGGTACGGTTTTTATCCCCCAAAAATTCGGTTCTTCGGGTTTCTCTCCCCAAATTTCAATTGCCTGATAAAAATAGTTCAATGAAAAAATTTTCAACATAAAATTTCTCCTAAATAAAATAATAATCTAAATTTTATTTAAAAAAAAAAAAAAAAAACCGACTGCGTTAATTTGAATGATTAGCTCTTATTGGTGGATATTATGCCCAAATTTAGGACAATAATTTTTACAATCTTTAAAATCTCTCTTTCTTCAATTACATCCTTCTAATTATTTAATTTTCAAATATGAATAGCTTAAGACATTCTCCGGATGGTCAGGAACGTTTTGAGCTTACTTTCATTAAAATCTATAAAGTAAGACACACGTTTTGAGCGAATGAAATTCCCTTAGTTCCGGAGAGAGACATACCAAACATGTAACCTTCTCCGTACGCAATCGGTAAAAATAATGTTCGTCCATTTTTTTTTCTAACCCCCTTTCCCCTCCCAAGGATCCTGAGGCAAATATGTTAAATAGCATTATATGCGAAATATAATATAATAATCATTATATTTAGATAATTAGTAAACCCATTATAATTATATTTGCTACCCATCCACCCTCATTCCATAACCCCTTATCATCCCCTCAGCCTTTACAACCTACCTGTTCTCATGAAGCAATACTTACCTTCCATCACCTTTCCATAATACATTATCATCATCCCATCTTCATAGCCCACTTTTTCTCATGGAGAGAAATGGCAAAAGTGGAAGGGATGATGAGGGGTTTTGGAATGAGGTGGATGGGTTGCAAATATATATTAGGTTCGCTAATTATCCAAACAGTATGATAATTATATTTCCTATATTATAAAGCTGTTGAATATATTCACTGAAGAGTGATTATCTTCAAGACTCTTTGAAGGGGAAGGGGACATCGAACAAAAAAATACAGCAAACGTAGTTTATAGGAAATTTTATGGTAAGTAATTTTTTACATAACTATTTTTATCAAAAAATTGAAATTTGCGAAGAAAAACGTGAAGAATCAAAATTTGTGGGATAAACACCCCCTTCCCGAAATTTTAAATAGATTCATAGGAAGCAATTTTCTGTATGCTATCGTAGGGAACGCATCCAATAATTCAATATAGGAGTTAAAATTTATTAGCTAACTGTTATTTTTTTGTTTTTTTCTTTTTTTTTTTCTTGTTGACGGGAAAGTAGAGATGAACCGCAAAAAAATAAAAGATGACTTGAAAAGATGGAGTACAGAGGATTATAATTATGGGAATTGGTTTCTGACAATTTTTGAAAAAACGTGCATAGATACTTATAAGTGGATAATATTGTATAACCAAAAATACAATAGGTACGAAATTTTCTTTCTGCCTGTCGAATGAATTTTATGCAAAGAAGAACTTAGCTATACGTTCAAATAAATTCGTTCTCCAAAGGAATATATAATTTTGCAAGAAGTTAAATCAGTTAGCTGGCCCCCACAACAACTGGTTTAGGTAAAATACACATTCACATCCTGATATAATTATATCGGAAAAATTTTCGTCACTTCTCGGGCTGGTGGTATAGTCTACTGTTTATTCACATTCATTCCCAAACCATTTGTCTCCATTCGTTATCATTATACTAATTTGTTATAACCCACGACAATTTGAAAATTTATTCTCGTTCGTATACGGAATCGGCGCATTTTTTCGCGTTTTAACCTTGAAGGTCGAACTAAATTATTATGGTTTTGCGAAATCTGTTGCACCGCGCTTATTTTGCAGGCGTAAAAAATTAATAAATGAAATTTCAAGTTTTTTTTTTTTTTTTTTTTTTTGTGTTGCCAAATTTATGCATTGTGACTTACTTATTATTATTTAATTAACGCAATGATGTAAAAACAAAAATTTACTGACATAAATCTTACAATAAGACAACATATCGTATAAGACGAGAATAGAGAAGAGAGAAAAAGAGAAATAAGTAAGCGATACTTCGTTGTAATTAATAAATACCAATATATCTTCTTCGCAAAAAAGAGGAAAAAAAGGTATTTTCATCTTTAGCTCAGGGTGCGTTTGTGAACTGTGTGAAATCGTATCAATGAGCCATGGAGAGAAAGAGAAAGAGAGAGAAAGAGAGAGAGAGAGAGTAAAAAAAGAAAGAAAGGAGAAAAAGTTGACAGAAGAAATGAAACAAATTTGGACACGGTAGCTAAATTTACACCTTGCAGCTGCTTATGACTGCCAAATTCTTTTTCGAAAATTTATACTTATCTGTTGGCGAATCCTAACTGTGGGCTGTGGATGGAGCAATTAGATCATACGATATCGACAAGATGAAGGAAGTTTTTTTTTTTTTTTAGGTAGTAGAATTTTAGCATAGGTACCAAACTGAAAACATCCAATTGAACCTTCTACCAAAGATAAGATTATAAAAATACTATGATCCAATTTATCTAAAGCTGTTTCTCTTCAAATCACTTTGAATACGAAATTAAGATCCGAATTTGATTGGATGCCTACAAAAGATAGTTTACTGGTCAGATCTGTGTATCATGAATACATTTAGACACTATTTTTGTCACTAAAAAAACGGACCACACTTTGAAGTAGGTATATGATATTGACTCTGAAGGTGAATGAAAGGGTTGAACCAGGTAATATTGTATTATTGTATCTAAATTAAGAAAACGAAACATTGAGTGATACTCCACATAGGTACTGATACTTGAAATGTATACGATTCGATAGTGGTATGAGAAATATCGGTAGATACGTATCAATACTTTATCGATTTTTTTTACGGGAATAGGTACATACACATAAATATTTTTAATCAGTTTTTGATGTGTAAACATCTTAGCGCTTGGTCTATGGTAGGGGCTAAATAAGAATTACAATGATCAGATTTGCGTAAGTGTAACTCTTACAATTGTAACTCTAATTTGTGGGTGTAACATGACGTGTAGATGTATGGTTGTGAGCCACACTATTAACTTAGATTTTACCAGAATAGCCGAAAATCAAAAGTTGGTAATTTTATTTTTATGTTTAAAAATCAATAATTCACGAGTATAGCCCCAACGGAACTCATGCCTTTTTTTTCTCAACTTTTACAGTCGAAATTTTGGTTACATTGGCTACAATATGGATTAGAATATTTCAATGCAAGGTTGGCTGTTTGTGTAAGTTTTATTCCTAAGGATTTATATTGTTCGACAATGGATAGGCATATAGTGAATTTCTCAACTTATCAATCGATTATTTTTGGGAAATTCAGCATGGAAAAAATATCAATACGAAATTTAGCACCTGTAAAATTTGACCAGATTTATAGTAGATCAGAGTATAAGCTCAGTATGGAACATATTGAGAATAGAAGAAATAGAAGGCTGTTGCGTGGTGTCGAGAAAACCAGTTTACTGTGTCTGCAGTCGGTGCTCAACAAAGCTCATCTCCACATTAATCCACCACATTTGTAGTTATGCGTTCTACCAATTGACTATACCCATTTATTTTGGTTGGAAAAATCCAAAACATTTACGAAAGGAAACATTAAATAAAATACCCAGAAATTTTTTTCATAACTCACCTCCAGATCCGTAAATTTGACCATAACCAACAATACTCCGGTTATCTGAATACAATTAATGTAAATAAGACTTTCGCTTTTCGTATATTCTTCATCCATCTTACTTACTATGAGACCCACTCTTCCTAAGTAACAATATTAAGATTATGAAAGTCTTACGAATAACTGAGAGTATTGAATTTCCTTTTCTACCAGCTCTAACTTGAAGTCCTTATAGACTACTTTCGTTGAAAATTTTTATGTTACTTCTACCCGAACTGACAGTTTCTCTCCAGTAGTGCTGCCACAGATGATCAGTGAGCTTATAATATTATACATCATGGTCCAGTTTCTTTTTTAGAACGACCAAGGTCTCCCTTAACCGTAGGAACTGAAGTAGAATTACGTCTTACAATCCTAAGTCGATACTTGTTCGTCCAGCAAAACCATGATAATATTATTGTCTACCGAACCCGGAAGATATGCCAAGGTCATGGGTATCATCACGCGTACACTCTTTCGTTCTCCATAAAGGACGCCACACCGAAAGATGGATACAGTATTTGAATTATTAAACGCTGTGTAAGTGTCTCAGCAAATAAAAATTCGTGTTTCTATTTCGTATCCTGAATGAAAACACGTACCTACATAAGCACAACAAATATTAAGAGATACAAAAAAAAAAAAAAAAAAAATTCCACGTAAAATGGTTAAATTAAATATGCGGAGTAAGCATTGAATTAAATGAATTTAAAATCTTCTCAACTGCAGTTACTTGAAGAATTGATCTTAAAAATACGATCTTTACCTATTTTTTTAAATTTTTTAGAAGAGCTATGGAGCCGAATGATTCAATAACATATTATGGTTAAGTTCAAAATAATTTTATTATGAGAATATAGAAGTAAAGTAGGCCAAAGTAATGCTTTATGAAGTTGTTTGAAAAAATCAATGGGTACCTACCATACATCTCTAAAATGAAACTTTTATTAGAATGGAATAAGAAGATAAAATTGATTTTGACAAAAAGCCAAATTTCACTATCAGGAAGTTTAGATAAAAAAAAATTGAATTTTTTTTTCCTTAACAGCTATAATATTTTAGAATTTTTTTGAGAGGTGAGAGGAGGGCATTAGTTGGTTTTAAGGAGCTCAGCCTTCTCACGTCCTTTCTTAGTTTTTCATCTGATGTCTCGTCACGTGAATTTTCAGGTAAGTAAGCTATTGTAATCTATAATCCATCTATGCTTCGTTGAAAATTTCAAAATAAATGAATAACTAGAACAAAACAGTTTTCAATAATTAATGGGAAAAAGCAAATGACTGTGGTAGATTATAAATTAAAGAAGTTTAAAAAGAAGACAAAATAAAAAAAAAACAACAGGACACGAATGCAACAAATTTTTTACAATCTAAAAATAAATTTGAACATGAAATTAAAATAAAAAAATTCTTGTAAAAAAACAGATGTTTCCAACTTAGCCTAATTAGCGAAGTATTCGCAGGTTCAGAAGAATTTCACTCTATTAAAAATATGACTCATAAAAATTTCAGAAAGATCTTCAGTAGACAGCAATACCGAACCTAATTATAAGCCTACTCATAGCAATGATCCACACGTGTGTCAAAAAACTGCGAAGAGCTGACTTATTCAGTATCTAATCAATTTTCTTCATGGATCATATTCCGAAAAATTGAGTACTAATCAAATTTCAAAGTGTCTTCGTAAAGAAAAGCATTCCCTAATTTTTAGCAACTCACTAGAAATAATTTCAAAAAATTATAATTTAAAAGGAAACAATTTAATTAAAAAAAAAAAAAAAAAAATTACCGGCAATAATTTATTTTTACATTTTTATCGAAAATTTAATTTGAAATTTTCAAAAAACATTTAACATGGCAGTAAAATCTTCAGTTTTTTCCAAATTTTTGGTTCTATCCTCCAAATTTTCTTGGCTGGAAAGATTAAATTAAAAAGTAGAATAATTTTTGCAAGACCATTTAAACTTCAACGAAATCAATTTCCGGTATTTTTACAAACAAAAAAAAAAGTTTTAATTATGAACGATTTATAAGAAGTAACCTACTTAAGGATACACTTTCCATTTTCACATCGTATTTATAAGTTAGCAGACAAATTATACATTCGAAAAGCTACCAACACGTTAATATATTGGTACCTTACTCGAATAAGATTGCTAATTGACCTAGTTACGCTTAAAACTTGTTAATTACATTGTAAAACTGTGGCTAACATTCGTCTCTAATGGATACAATACACTGATTTTACTGCAGCAGACAGACGTCAGCTGTAAGCGTGTACCTAACATACTTTTTTATTGGGCGCTAAAAGGTATTTCAAGGAAGCGAATTTTGTTTATAAATTTTACAAATGGATTGTATTTCGTCGATTTGGCGCTATAAGTTCGAAACGCGTTCGTGATCGATGTTTTCATGTATAAGCAGCAAATTTCGTGAGCCTATCATCGTCGGTATATCAGGATTGAGTAACATCTTCGAATTCCGCCGCGAATTGGCTTACGCGCACCCATACAATTTTATAGCAGTAAAAGATTTGTAATAACCTGGGAAACGGGTCCACCTGCAATCGACCATTTGCCTGAACCAAAGATATCAAAGGACACATTTTCTGAATTATTTTCTCTTCAAATATTTTTTCTACATGAGTGATTCTCAAAATAAGTTGTTATTTTTGTACAAGTCATATATTTTGGGAGTGGTAAATGCTTGAGAATTTTTTGATGTATAAAAAGCTTAGCGGTGGGTACCTACGGTAGGGGCTAAACGAGAATTACAATCGTCTGTTAAACCGGTTTTTCAAAAAAGAGAGGGAAATTTGCAAGAACAGAACAAAAGGGATCTTTTCTATGCATTTTCCACCGGAAAATCTGGAAATATTTTTTGTCCAATCCAGTGAAAAAAAAAAAAAAAGTAGAAAGAGAAGTGCGAATCGTGATGATTTTTGATTTTTGCACTTTTAAAGAATGTTCTGTCCTATTAGACGATTTACATAAGATGAAAAAGGAAAAAAAAAAAAAAAACCTGATATAATTTACTATGTTTTGTTAAATGCAGATTAAAAAATTCAAAAAATAGGAAATCTAATCCTTTTTACACTATTTAAAAAAAAAAAACTTGAATCACTAATTGTTTTCAAAAAATAGATTAGATTGTCAATTTGTTGCATTTTTTAATGTATAAATTAACAAAATATAATAAACTATGTCGTCAAGTTTTTTTTGTTTTTTTTTGTGAATTGTTATTACAATTTTAAGTCAATCCATTCCAATCTAGCTGGACCCGATTGAAACGGATGAAGCGGCGAGTACTATAATTTAATTTTTTTATGCCAAAATTTCCATTCCCATTGTGCAAACTGTTACCCATTTACTTCCCACTGGAAAAACTACCCATCAACCTATTCAGTTAGGTACTGTCAATAATAAAGTGATTCAACCAGTCAGAAATTTCTCACTAGAGTGTCTACACCAATCAGAAAGCAATATTTAAGATTTTATGCTTCCCTGTTGCCTCTCAGTTGGTTCCTGGTTACTGCCCTTTTTTTTGCCTTCTTACTTCCCATTTTATGCTAGGCTACTGTTCCTTCACTGCCTGGTTACTGCTCATTTGCTCCTTCCTTACTGCCCATTTTTACTGCCTTCAGCAGACGTGAGTAACAAGTAGGCAGTAAATGAGTAGCAACCTGGCAGAAAAAATGGATATCAAGAAGGCTGCAAATAGGAAGCAACCAGATATCAACAATAGGCAGTAACCAGGGAGAACATGAGCAGTAACTAGACAGTAAAAATAAATAGCAACCTGGCAGCAGGAATGGGCAGTAACTAGGGAGCATATGAGCAGTAACTAAACAATAAAAATAGTTAACAAGTGGGCAGCAAATGGGTAGCAACCTGGCAGCAAAAATTGGCAGTAACCAGTGAGAAAATGAGCAGTAATTGGGTAGTAACAAAGCAGCAAATAGGTAGCAACCAGAAAGCAAAAAATGGGTAGCAGATGGGCCACAAATGGGTTACAACCTGGCAGAAAAAATGGGTAGCAAGTTGACTGCAATTGGGAAGGAACCAGGCAACAAATAAGTGTAATTTCACATACTAATTGCTGCCTATTTTCTTCTCATTTGCTGCCCTAGCACAACAAGGCAGTAACGAGGCAGCAAACAGGAAGCAAAAAAAGTAATTTTGACACCCATTTACTTCCTATTTACATATAGGTTACTTCCCATCACAAGTGGGCAGCAATTGGGAAGCAACTGAGATCATCAGAAAAAAGGCGTAGCTTAGTCTAATTCCCAGTTACTATCTACATTTTTCACAAGGGGTTGTCGTAGTTGTACATTATCATCATTTCAACCTTCCCAAGTGTTTTTTACAAAATGATAAAGGCAAAAATTATTCAGAATACAAGTACCTACACAGTGGTGATAATAATTTTCACTTACAATGCACACATGCTCCACCTATAGGTATTTGAGTTTTGTAAGATAGTTTTATGCTCATCATCATGGCAATTTTTCAGCATCCTAGAAAAAAATGCTCTAAATTCACTTAATTATCTTTCTGCAAGTAGTTATATTGATGTATTTCAAGGATACAATTAACAATAAGATCGACTGATGAAAATTAGGTTTTTGTCAAAATTGATCTCTTCCTTTCACATGACAGGAGCTAGTTTTATACCCATTTTGTCCATCATTGTGGATGCATATTTTAGTATTTTGTCGTGGAAATGTGAAAATTCAACCAAAGAATTTATCTCTATTTTTTAGTTTCTTAGCCAAAGCCTAAAAAGTTCAGTATTCTGAAAGGGAAACTATGAATAGTCCAGTTTCTTATAGTTTTTTATATTATAAAATTATCAAATAGCTGTAGCTTACCCTCTTGAAATTTTTAGGCAGAAAAGTTTAGTGTTTTAAAAGGGAATTTATACCAAATAATCAAATTTTAATTATTTTTGTAAATTGTATTATTTGAACGAACTCATCATAATTTGTCTTTCATAGAAAACAATTTGTCCTTTGTTATGGATATGAAAAATTTTCAAGAAGCTATAGCTCACCCCTGGAGGGCTCTTTTATGAAAACTGTTGTCAACTTGTTGTGCTACGTACGTATCAATAATTTCACCTAAAACAATTTCCAAAATTTCCAAAAAAATTTTCAAAGAATATTACGCCAAAAAGAGTATTTATTCTGAGAATGACTATATTAGAATACTAAAGACTTGCATACTTCTAATTTACAAGTTTGGAACTCTTCCTCTTTTAGTCATATTCAGACACACCAAAACAAGAATTTTGTATAGGACAAGTGAAACTAAATAACTCTATATATTATAAATGTTCTGATACACAAAAATTGCTTAAAATTTTTTTCATGTTTAAAACCTACATTCCACAGTACAGGTACTTTCAAAATATTTCTCTCGAACACCACTGAAGTCATCCTTGGATCCATTGTGGGTCTGCGGATTATGGTAAGCGATATCAATTCAATCGTCATAGCATTCCCTTTCACGTTAAAATAATTTATCTATTATTTTAAACCACTTATCACGAAGAGGTCCTGTTCCGCCTTTCCAGATTCGACCCTTGTCCACGTGTACTTACCTATACATAGGTACCCACAATAACACACCCTTTGAGCTGAACTTTCAAACACTTCAAACTATGGGCCGATAATCGCACTCTCCTACGAAGGAAGTTCGTCCCTCAACTCATCATGTGAGCACTCATCAAATCCGAGGGAGCAATGAATTGGTGGCCCATTAAAGTACATATAAATTCGATGTGAAAACGATGCGCTACCGCCAAACATTGTAAAATCGTTAATCGTTTTTACAACTGATAAAGTTCGGTGTGAAAAGTATTATCTCTCTTTTTTCCTATTTTCTTCCCTTTTTCATCTGCCTCTTTTTTTTTTCTTTTTTTTTTTTACATTTTGGCAGTGGTATAATTTATACGACATACACAGAGGAACGAGATTTTATTATCTACCTTACCAAAGTCACGCGAAAATACTTAAACAACGTTTACTTTTTGGACACGACTTCTTATGTTTGATTTTTTTTTCCTTTTTTTTTTTTCTCTCGAATACACATAAAAAATAAAGTAGCATAGACGTTAATGTCGTAATTAAATTTATTTAGGTTTCTTTTTTTCCCTATCTTTCATTCTTTTTTTCTTTATGTTTTTTGAGCATCATTTTGTTCTTCTCACTTGCACAGTGAATGAAATCACTGATTTTTTTTTTTTTTCTTCTTTACATACGATCATGCTGATCGAAAAAATTCTCTTTAAAGGAACATACCTACTACCTATGTATGTATTTTAATTGCGAAAGTTAAAGACGAACCCTGACACAAAATTATTACGATTTTCGTTTACAATGCACTCGACGAATAAAAATGAGAAAAAAATCTTCACCTACGACGTGTGTTGGAATGGTTTTTTCTTGGAGGGGATGAGGATAGGGTTCACCTTTTTTCTCGGTTTATATATCATTCATAACCTAACTATGCATTATTTTTGGCGCATTTGAATTATTAATCTACTGTAGATACGTATAGTATAACGTAAAGTACGTGGGTGCCCTATTTGTCGAAAACAAGGACGATATCGACGTGTGGTATTTGATAACCGACCGAAATTTTTCACGCTGGTATATGGCAGATTAAATATTATCATTATTATACGTTGCGATGGTTTAGGCAATGAACTGTCGTGAACAGGTGGGATAATTATGTGAACAGAATTCATTTTCTTAAGACACGATAATCGAAACCGTTGCTTCAGGCTTGTACACGATGGACTGAAAAGGTAAGGCAGCGAACAGCGTTTACTACAGATTTATACGGACGCCGCACTGTGTAGCTGAGATATTTCAGAATTCAAAAATGCTGTATTCTATCGAAAAATAAGAACGACGTGATGTCACAGAGATGTTCACAAATCACAGCGCCGTAAAGCGCAAAAAACGTATTCGTAAACAACATAATTTTGGATACAGCCCTCGTTGAATAGTGTGAATCTTCACCTTTTCCTGTCTTCCCTGGTCAATTCGCCCATATGACGTCACGACTTTCTTACGTAGTATAGATTATATACACTGCTGAGAAAAAAAAACTACTAACTTGTTTTGAATGCACTAGATTCAATGTCGTTCGGCTGTTTTTAGAAAATTTTACACAAAATTTCAGATTGTGAATGATTCAGTTAAAGGATTACAATTTCTTTCAATCTCAACTTTATAAGATTTTTGAAACTTAAAGTCGATGAGGAATTTATATGCAAAACATATGAAAATCATACGAGTTTGAGTTAATGGGAATAGGAACATCAGCATAGTGTGGTGTGAAAAAGTCTAAATAAAAGCGCATACACCTTGGAAGCAAAATTCTAGGAAATAGATCAAGAGAAGCCGATTTTTATGACACAAACTTTATTTTACTGTGAGATGGATGTACCAAAAATGGGAATCGAGTGCTCATAATTTAATTCACAAACCCTCCACATTAGTCAGATTTAAAGAAAGTTACTACATTCTAGGGTTTATTATTATAATCAAATTTTTGATATGTATAATTTTAGGGTTGGAACATATGTAAGCAAGGAAAACATGGATAAATAAAGAAAGAATGTAGAGATTTAAATTAGGAAAGATTAACATTAGACACATTACCAAATTTAAAATAGAAGTGCCCACTTGAACTGGAAGAGCATTGGAACTGCAAATCCGACCATTTCTTGAAGAAGAATTTCAGGAATTTAAATCAAAAGAAAATAGTTGTTTCATTTTTGGATGATAAGACAAATTACTTACCAAAAAATGAAATCATGTTGAGCACTTGATGTTAGAATCAAGAGTACTGAAAGGTGCTAACAAAAGTCAGCAGTTAAGCATATGAAAAAATGGTGGTTGAGACTTGGATTGCTATCCAGCAGTAAGTTGCTCCATCTATAATTTTAGCGCAAGAAAAGAAAAAAGAAAGGAAAATAAAGGATGTGGGGACATTACTCATATGAGGTTTTAGGGGCTCGCACCCCTCGACGACAGTCGCCGCCCAAAGGCTGGCAATATTCGTCTCTATGACGTTAAACTAATACACACGAATGCGTTTGTATGTTCGTACCTGTATGTACGTACAGGTAAGATACATCGTACGAGTCGAGATCAATTACCTGATAACGATCTCGGTAATGTCACGACTCGGTACCAAACGCACTGCGTCGTTTCTTATCATCTTGACGGAGACAGGAAACGATGCAACGTATGACATAATTACATATACATACGTACGTATGTGTGTCCGTGTGCGTGTGCCAAATTCGGTATATAAACTCTCAGAACCGGCTCAAAAATCGCCAGTGTTCGCCGAGGATTTGGCTCTCCCATACTTATTTGTATGAAGTGGCAGAACACGCAATTACTGTTGAAGACCTTCTAGTGTGAATATCTCTCACGACAAGGTATTCCACAGTGGTGACCTCGACGTGATTTTTTGGCTACGTCGTGGGTGTCTAGAGGCGCGTTGCGCTATTACTAAATAGAGGCGCGGTGCGCTGGCGAGTTACTCGCTTGTAATACAAATATTTTTTACAAGACCTAGACACCTTTGGCTGTCGAAGCAGAGGTCTTTACTTTGAAAGTGGGAAATTACACCCCCCCTTCCAAATATATTTGCCGGAAGGGAACCAAGACAAGTAGACCTGGAAGAACAAAGTTGCCCTCATCCGCCAACTCCTCCAGCTTCGACCAGAGACTCTGAAGTCTTTGAGACTCCGGAGAAGCAAAAATGGATCCGGAGGCAAGAAGCCTTGCGTTTGGGAGCTGTAGTTGACCCGAACGAAACAACAGCTCGAACACTCAGAAGTGGTCGTCAATTGAGCCAAGACTCCGACCCTTCGACCCCAGACCGACAACCCACGGAGTCTGGAAGACTCTTCGTAGAAAGCACAAATAGAGAAGTCCAGCACACGATGCCCAACAGAAACACGAACCCAAACCCATCATCAAATCAACCAGGAGCAGGTGGAAGTGGTCAGCCACAGCTGACCCCCAAAGTACTCGCACAGCTGTTACAGCTGTTGCAATTGCAAACATTGCAGAACCCTGCCATCCAAAGACGGAGGATAGAGATTCCGGAGTTCCTACCCAATGAAGTTGAATTATGGTTAACTCTCCTCGAGGGTCGTTTTAAGACAGAGAATCTGCAAAACGACCAAAAATATTCACACATTTGCAGCGGCATGCCCGCAGAAATCATACGCCGCATTCCGGATATCATGGAATGCCCTCCGGCAGAAGCAGATAAATACAGTTGGTTCTGCAGAAAAATAAGAAATGTGTTTGGTAAGACTCAGAACCAAATCATTGATGATGTAATGGGCGGAATGAAGATTGGAGATGACAAACCCTCCACCTTCATGGCCAAACTCAGACAAAAGGCCGATAATATAGTGTCACCGTCAGTTATTGGAAACCAGTTCTGCAAGCAACTTCCCCAACATGTTGTGCAGTGTCTGGCAGCCATAGGTACCACGGTAATCAACAATTCCGAGGACCTAGACTTCCTAGCGAAGAGTGCAGATAGTGCACTGGAACATTCGAGATCAACATCCTCGATCAGCGCAGTATCAACGGAGACCGGAGAACTAGCTCAGCTTCGAGCCCAGATAGCTCAGCTGACTAGTGAAATTAAGAAGAAGAGTAATAATAATAGTCCAAGAAATGGTAGAAACAACTACCGCTCGAAAAGCAGGAGCAACAATAGAAGTAATGACAGAAAATCCAGGTCCAGAGACCGTAAGAGCAATTCTACCAGGGGTCAGAGTCCAACTCCCCCAAGAAGAACATCGTCCCCCAAACCCCGGTCTCAAAACTGGGACGATAAATCCTGCTTCTTTCATAATCGGTTTGGCGCAGAGGCCACCAAGTGCAACAATAGATGCCAATGGTGGGGTAAATCATACAATAAGTCGTCAAACTAGAAAGAGGGGTCGTCTATGCGGCCGAAGATCCCTCGAAAAAGTACTCACGCCGCCTGTTCATCAAGGACAGGACAAATAGGAGACGTTACCTAATTGACTCAGGTGCAGACTTGAGCATTTTGCCAGTAGATAAAAACCAAAAGGCATTTCCTCCAAAATACTACCTCCGAACTGTGAATGGTCAAAACCTTCCAGCTTACGGAATAGAATCCAGCAAAGTAAGCATCGGTTTGCGAAGAGACATGACGTGGTCCTTCACAATTTCGGACGTTCCAACTCCGATCCTGGGCGCAGATTTCCTCGCGCACTACGGTCTGGTCATCAACCTCAAAAATGGAAAAATCATAGACAACAATACTGGTCTATGGGTGGAAGGCAAAACGCTAGCGTACCAACTGGACACCAATATATCCAGTTGCACGAAAGTCGACGAACAATTCCTACGGATTCTGTCAGACTATCCTGGAGTCACTCAACCATCGATTCGCAGGGATCCGACCTATAAACATGATACCATTCATTATATAGAAACTAAAGGACCGCCTTACCATGCTAGAGCCCGCAGGTTACTGCCTGATAAACTCAAAGCAGCACGGGAATACTATGATCGCATAATAGGAGAAGGCATATGCCGCCCCTCAAAAAGTTCATGGAGTTCCCCGATCCACATGACCAAAAAAGCCAGTGGAGAGTGGCGAATTGTTGGAGACTACAGGGCCTTAAATGCCAAAACAGTTCCTGATCGCTATCCAGTCCCAAATATAATGGACTTCAATGCGAATATGAAGGGTAAAACGATGTTCATAAAAATCGACATCAACTGGGCATTCCACCAAATTCCAATGGCCGAACAGGACATCCCAAAGACAGCGGTCATAACCCCCTTTGGGTTATTCGAATACCTTCGAATGCCGTTTGGACTCCGTAATTCTGCACAAACTTTCCAAAGATTCATCAATGGACTGTTTATGGATTTGCCGTTTGCCTATGCATATTTGGATGACATATGCATTTGCTCAGAAGGTGGTGAGCAACAGCACGAGAAGAATGTAAGAACCATCGTACAACGTATACACACTGCTGGACTTACTATCAATGTTGGAAAAAGTTTATACAAACAATCCAGGATTGACTTTCTCGGCTATCAAGTCTCGACCGAAGGCATTTCCCCTCTGAAGACCAAGGTAGAGCCCATATTGAAATTCCCGAAACCCTCCAACGTAGCAGAACTCAGACGCTTCTTGGGGATGGTGAATTTCTACAGACGTTGCATTAAAAATGCTGCAGCCGAACAAAGTAAGCTGTTTGCATTAATAAAAACAAACAAAAAGAAAGATAAAACTCCACTCGATTGGACTGAAGAAGCTGAAAAAGCCTTCGAAAACATAAAAGAAACACTGGCAAATGCAACTCTACTAGCTCACCCAGACAAAAGTCTGCCGTTATGTGTCGCAACTGATGCGTCCGACTTTGCTATTGGTGCAACACTGTACCAAAAGGACAATGACAAGAAGTTACCGCTCGCTTTCTTCTCCAGAAAGCTATCAAAAACCGAGAAGAACTACAGCACATACGACAGGGAGTTACTGGGAATATTCGCTGCGTTGAAGCATTTCAGGCACCAATTAGAGGGTAGATGTTTCACTGTGTATACAGATCATAAACCCCTAACACATGCCTTCACGCAAAAGACAGAACCAGCTTCCCCGAGAAGAGCTCGACAATTGGACTACATAGGACAGTTGACTACGGACATCCAGTATATAAGTGGAGAACTCAACACTCCAGCTGATGCTCTCAGTAGGATCGAAGCTATCTCGGCACCGTCTCAATTACCTTACGCTGAAATAGCTAAAGAACAGTTAAGGGATGCAGAATTGCAAGAACTGTTGTCGAACGACGACACAGCTCTCAAATTGAGACAAAGGAAAATCCCTGGTACTAATGTTTTACTCACATGCGACATTAGTACAGGCAAGAATAGGCCATTCCTGCCGACAAAGTATCGCAAATTGGCATTCAGTAGTGTGCACAATCTATCGCACCCTGGACCAAGATGCACTGCTGGACTAGTATCATCAAGATTTGTTTGGCCTCGGATGAAGTCCGACTGCAACAAATGGGCTCGCAGTTGCCTGAATTGCCAAGAGTCCAAAGTAGGAAGACATACTCGGTCGCCTCTCAAATCTTTTAAACAAACGGAGCGGTTCAAAACAATACACATAGACTTGGTGGGTCCATTACCCCCATCCCAAGGACACAGATAACTGTTGACGATGATCGATAGAGCAACTCGATGGCCAGAGGCAGTTCCTCTCCATGAGATGACAGCTCCTACGGTAGCTGCCAGGTTATACGACACCTGGATTGCCCGCTATGGCGTACCTGAAGTCATCATCACGGACCAGGGTCGTCAATTCAAAAGCTCGCTCTTTCAAGAGCTGTCTAAGAAGCTTGGTGTACAACACAATCACACCACAGCTTACCATCCTCAAGCAAATGGAAAATTTGAGCGATGGCACAGAGCTTTGAAAGCCTCCATTATGGCTTGCGACACCAAGAGATGTGTTGACATACTACCAACCATCCTCTTGGGCCTTCGATCTGCTCTTCAAACGGACACGGGTCACTCTGCAGCGCAGTTAGCGCTCGGCGAAGAGCTACGCCTACCAGGGGACTTTTTCACCCATTCGAAAGAAATTAGCCCCGAAACGCTCGTCCAAAACATACGGACTGATGCCAACAGCTTTTTGAAACAGGCAGCTCGTCATGGCCAACCAAAGATTTATGTCTCCAAACACTTGGCCACAACATCTCATGTGTTTGTCAGAGACGAAAAAATAAGATCTTCGTTGGAGAAACCATACGCCGGTCCTTATAAGGTTGTATCACGAGATGACAAGAATTTCGTGATACTAATCGCAGGTGAACAAAAAACGATTTCAATAGACAGATTGAAACCTGCGTACCTTATAAACGACGACAAGAAAATGCTCCAAAGAGCAACAAGGAAGATGACAAACAAGGAAATAATAAAGGAAGAACAGACTGAACAGTCCGAAACAAAACAACAACGAAAAATTGAGGACAATCCAGTCGAAAAAGGTGATAAATCACAAAAATCACCAGAAAGAAAAATAAAAATAAAGAAAACGGTGAAGTTCAATGACGAGATCGTCAAAATACAATACGACCCGTCGGCCCCCTTGTGCCCACGAAAAAGAGGCAGGCCCCTTTGCAGCAGAAAGCAGAAAAACCAAATTCCAACTCGAAAATCCGAGAGATTGGCACGGAGAAACTGAAAATATTCACGAAAGTTAATATCCGCAGCGGAAAAATAAACCCGCACAAAAAGACGTACGAGAATCTGGGAATATTCGTAACAAAAGAAATTCTTCAGATAAGCAGAGAAAAAGTGCGTACAATAAAAATACGACACGAATAAACAAATCCACGTGCAATACGGAAGAAAAACATTGCAACGTGTTTCTATTGACAAACAAACCGATAACAAAATAGTCAATAGATCGTGACGTCACAAACGAAGAGTGCATTCCTTTGTGAAATACAAAATTCGAAGTACGAAAATTCAAACACGCTTAACTCTGCTTGTACTTAACCAAATTTAACCGGAAAACTTTTAAGCTAAAGAATATTGAATGCACTATCCCCTCCGAACAAGTCCAAAAAAAGATAACGACTTGGAATAAAGCTGCGATCGAAATTATTCTCGCAAAGTTTTTTCATACGCCTTTCGACTGTCGACCAGAACACGCCGAAAAGTTTTCATAATTTTTTCTCTTTCTTTCTTTATTTCTTGTACCTTGTAAATTCCTTCCTTATCTCGTCCTCGACCAATACCCCGTTCCCGGCTCAACAATTTTAATTCGTGGTACCACCTGCCCCGCAGCCTGTAAAGACTAAAGAGCAGATGGAACACGAAAAAGAAATCGAACGCATAGAGAATGAGCTATTGATGGACACGACGTCGGCGGTGGACATTATTAAAGTAATGTCCGCCCCCCTTCCCCCGTTGATTTCGCCACCAAAGTCGCCGGAAAAGACACCGGGAGTGGCAAACCCACCCCCGGAGTCCTTAACCATAGTGAAACTGGAGACGAAGCAACCTCAGGTGGAAGAGGTGCGAATCCCACGCCCTCCCCTCACCACTAGCCTGGCCTACAAGCCATCTGGGAGTTCAAACTCCCCGATGTATAGAAGGCCAAGGCCCCTAACGTTGACCAATCCCCGCCTGTCTCACCGCTCCCATCCTTACCATCCGGCTCCACATCAACGACCGCCGAGAAGAAGGGGACAAAACAGCAGGGACGCCTACCAGGCCCGACTCGATGCACAAAAGCAATCGTATGAGTGTGTCGGGGCTGCGGTAGGCTCGGCCCTCGCTAAGTGGGAACGAGACCAACGACAGTAGACTCGATAAGTCCCCCCAGGCACGCGACTTATCATTTTCGCGGCGCGAAAACTGGGGGGAGTAGGTGTGGGGACATTACTCGTATGAGGTTTTAGGGGCTCGCACCCCTCGACGACAGTCGCCGCCCAAAGGCTGGCAATATTCGTCTCTATGACGTTAAACTAATACACACGAATGCGTTTGTATGTTCGTACCTGTACGTACGTACAGGTAAGATACATCGTACGAGTCGAGATCAATTACCTGATAACGATCTCGGTAATGTCACGACTCGGTACCAAACGCACTGCATCGTTTCTTATCATCTCGACGGAGACAGGAAACGACGCAACGTATGACATAATTACGTATACATACGTACGTATGTGTGTCCGTGTGCGTGTGCCAAATTCGGTATATAAACTCTCAGAACCGGCTCAAAAATCGCCAGTGTTCGCCGAGGATTTGGCTCTCCCATACTTATTTGTATGAAGTGGCAGAACACGCAATTACTGTTGAAGACCTTCTAGTGTGAATATCTCTCACGACAAGGTATTCCACAAAGGAAAATAAGAAGAAATAAGGCCCACATGCTACAATAAGTACTCATTTATTATTAGAATTAATGAACACACGAGGCAAAAACGTAGATATTTATTCTTCAAGAGTACATAACGATCAAAATTAGTGCAGAACTAATATGGTTTTTTCATCTGTAGAATTACGCAGTGGATCTTTTTGGAACGATCTTGAAGGAATATAATATATATCGATTTTATATCAAATAACTATCAATAGGTATCTGCATCTGAAAAAATATACCCGACGTTGTATTACTCAGTAACTCAATCTGATATTCTCAGTTCTGCACTATATTCTATTTAACTATAATTCTCTTTTCACAAATTTTCTACTCTTATACTTTGATAACATTTATTTGTTTTCAAGAGCTGTTGGGTTCCAATTATTTCATTCCCACTTATGGTCTGATTTTCATTATCCAAAACTATACTTTCAAATTGAAGCTTATACCATTGGGGTCAATTTTACCTATCCATGGACGTTAATTATCAATTTTACTTTTTTTTTTTTGCTTTGTTTGGAGAGGTGTCATGTTTTTGCTTTGGCACCTTTTGGATCACTTATGTTTTAACCATTATAAAAGTAAGATAAGTAACTTAATTTCGTTGTTCATGCCACCGAGTTAAGAAGTCATACAACAGGTACACAACTTTAAATCTCCCCTGCAGCTTGCTTTCATGCAGAAATTTTTGGAATGAAGTCTACTTGGAAGATTCAAATCGAAAAATAGTTTTATACGTTGTTTTGGGGATAGAAGCTTAAGCTATTAATTGGTAAATAATAAGTCATAAATCAATTTGTTATGAATACGTGAAAATAGAGCTGAGTGATGTTTTGCTACAATAATCTTTATGTTTACAAAAAATTTATTAAAATGTTACCATACACCAGCTAGGTACGTATTTAGTTAAAATTCTTTTAAAATAAAATATGTATATTTACACAGTTTGAACCTGTCCATTTCTGAGACAATTATTAACTGATGAATTTTTAAGTAACTTTTTATGTAACAAGTAGGAAGTAGTAAGTTACGCACAATAATATCTGTAATAGGTTGATCTTTTTTTTTTCTTCCAAGTAAGTAAGTACAGCGATAAATTACATTTTATTAGTATAGGCCTATTTGGCTGTTACTTACCAATTCAAAATTATAAAACATTTCATTAGCATATGAAACAACATAATTAATTTACTTTATAGAAGTTAAAATCCTAGGTTATAGTCAATTTTTTTTTTTTTTTAATTTTATTGTTATTTTTAAGAAAGTTTAGCTTGATTTTTTCCAAAAATTCAAAAGGTTAATAAAAAATGCAGCACACCCTTCTTGTAAAATTTGAGAATTCGATAAAAAAAAACAAATTTACAATAAACAGTTACTTTAAATGAGGCGTTTTTGTGTAGATTGAGGTATGTTACAAAATTCAATTTTTTCAAGAGAGCAAAAAAACATGGTAAGTTTTGAAAAAATAGATGTACAAGTAAGTACAAATTTTTTGATGGCTTGAAATGTTCGTATGTACACTGGTATAAAATTTACTTTCCAAATAAAATTGAAGCATTCTTCGAACACAAATTACTTATTATTGATGTTTTTAAAAATCCAACAGAAAAATAAAAATAATAACTTTCATAAAAATAATAGTGAGTTTACATTTTTTTAGCTGATTCCACGTTATCTTATAGATTACAACCACTTGACTTGTACTGGCCCTGGATTTTTTCAGGTGTATAGGTCACACTGTAAAATTTGTTGTTTTGGTGGAAGCAACGAACATTTTTTATTTCGTATCTGTGTGTATAATGGTACATTAGCATAAAGTATAAGGGAAGATGTTGGCGAAATATTTAATGAAATAATTTTGATGAACGAATTAATTTTAGCCGGCTGGTAGTTTATTATAGTGATTGTGTGCGGACTATAGTTTATCCCAAATAATAAGGACGTGATGTCATAGACACGTTCACAATTCACAGAGACATAAAGCACAAAAACATCTTTGTAAACAACATTTTTGAGTACAACATTATTGAATAGCATGAATATTTACATTTTTCTATTCCTTACTGGTCCATCTACTCTTATAATATCACTTCTTTCTTATTTGAGATAGACTATAGAAACTGACTGGGGCTTGCATTTTGCCACAATCCTTATCTTCCTCGTACTCCACCTGATGGATATTCAATTAAATTGATACATACTGTTGTTGAACAAAATACTTAATTTTCAAAACAAAAACTAAAACTCCATAAGAGCAATAGAACAGCCACTGATCTCAACGAAATGAAAAAATGTTATATAGAGAAATTTTATCTTGAAGTTGATTTTTGAACTGCTTGGAAAAATCTTACTTTTTTTTATAATATATCAGCGCGGTTCGATGACACCCCGAATACAATCAGTATGGCCAAAACAGTGATTTTGAAAAATTTGTAACCTAACCTGATCTCCATCTAAGGTCCTCAGTTGATAATTTCTTTAGAATATTTTTCATTTTATCAGAAATAATGTTTCCCAACTGAAGTTTCATTTGGTTTTTTGATACACGTATTATTTGTATCAAAACTCCGGGAACCCATATCCATAATGCCCAGTTGAGACAAAGATATCGATAAAAAAAAGCGGTGAAAAACTTTCATGGTATTTCACAGAATTTTAATTTCATTCAATCAATCTATTTTTTTCTTCTTCATAACAAAACGATAGGCCTACTACAGCGTAACTTACCTTTTGGAAGCAGATTCTGCATAAATTACATTATTGTTTAACATCTCTGCAATCCGTTCACCATCTATATCTAGAAATTGTTGTAAAAAGGTTTGTTTTGCATTTCTTATTTAAATGTATGGACCGCAAACCGCACCCACACATCGATTACCACGCTCCCGGAACCGTTTGCGTATACGTGGCTCCCTCTGCAGCTGCTCCTTAGGCGTTATTGGAGAGAGAAAAAACGAATAAAAATAGAATAAAATAAAAACTTGAAATATCGCCAGTCGACGGATGAGTAAATACAAAAGGCACGTTGTTAATTATATTCGAAAATTGTACAACCGAAAAATTACAAGTTAATGAAAAAAATTAGTTTACAAAAGTCCAGTTACGCGTGCGCTGGATTCCAGTGGAATTCTAATTTACTGCGCGTGGGTGAGGCTGTACGGCATTCATTCTGAATATTTTTTGGAGACGAGTCTTCATGCAGTGAGTAGGATTTCGACGGTTGCAGGCTAAAATCGTTTGTCACTTTTGAAAGGAGCTCGTCATTGATGGACTAGAATGAAAAATAGGGTGCGGAGTAGTATATTATTCACATACGTGAAACGATGAATATGCGAGTTCAGTGTAAGGCCATCTCCGGTATAAATATAACCCGTGGTTGAGGTTTAAAACGGAAACAAAAGTAGACGAAGAAGAATGCTAGAGAATGAGAATCACAATTGTTCGTTACAACTCACTGTTGAAATATTTTCACGTTCACTTGAAACATAGGTATATCTATTTTGTAATTTTGAAAATATTTCAGCATTAAAATCACTTTGATTCTTTTGGTAATCGTATAAAATTGGAAAATATTAAAGTTTGGACCAATCAGGCACTTTTTTCCTTTTTTTTTTTTTTTTTTAACTTTCCAGAAATTTAGACATTCACTTTCATATCAGTCATTTAATGGGCTTTTAAAATGAGTAAAAGTTGTTAAAATGCCTAGGTACTTTTGTAAGAACCTTATATTTTCTGTTATCCTGTCGTCATCTCAAAATTTTATGTACAAGTTACTGTGTAACAAGGAATCTCCTATAGATATATGAGTGAAATTATTCTTAATTTTGTTTATGAGAACTTCCAAAATTCTTATAGTTACATTGTTTTTTTTTTTTTTTTTTTTTTTTTTTTATTAGACGGAGAATTTGGAAATTTTTTAGAATGATCAGTAAAGTTCTCCTCCTTGAAGTCACGTAGGTATTAAAATTTTATAGAACTGAGCATCTCGATAACTTCCAGGGTTTCAGGAATCCACTAAGGGTGAGGAAGGTTTACTAGTTTAGTGCTTGGTTTAGCAACCATAAGGTCGTATGTTTGAAACCAACAGCTGTCATATTCTCAAATTAAAGTGGTAGTATATGTTTCATTTTGTTCAACCAAGGAAAATTCATGTTGGTACACCATGTCCTTCCATACAGTCAACCAACTGCCATTATACATCACTATTGAATAAACTTCAGATTCTGGAAAGTATAATTTCAATAATAATATAATATGACAAAATGACTTGTGAAAAGTAAAGAATATAAAAAGAAAGTGTGGAATACCTTATGTCGTGAAGGTGTTCAACAGAACAATTTGCGTGTTTATGCCAAAATACCTAAAAGGTATAAGGGAGCCAAGACCTCGGCAAACATTGGTGATTTAGCCTAAGATTTTCTGGTCTTATATACCCGGCTCCCTACACGCACACATACACACTTATGTAATATTTACATAAGTATAGTGTAGATTATTCATCAGAATACATCTCTGTATCGGTTTGTGACATCACCAAGATCGTTATCTATCGATTTGTCACGGACCAAGATTTGTAACTTGTCTATCTGCAAAAATAGACAAGTACAAACAAACATACATTCAGTATTGGTTTAATGTGCAAGGCACAAATAATGGTCACCAAAGGTGACGACTGTCGTCGATAGGCCAAGCCTATTTCCTCATACGAGTAATGGTCTAATCCCCATAGAAAGGGTTCGAGTTTTGCTGGGAGTTTACTCTTGAAGGATTGTTGTGTAAACATAATAATAGTGAGGTTGTATGTATGTTCACCGCATTGTACATACACATAACAATACACCTACTAGTCATGTAACATGCACAAATGAGAGTTATAATTGTAAGAGTTACCTACTGTTACGCAAATCTGACAATTGTAATTCTCATTTGACCCCTACTGTGAACAGGGTGTGCTAAAGTGTTCACACATCAAAAAGACAAAATTGACACAAAATGGACTTTTTGTACTTACCAAATGAATTAATAATTTTCTTAAATTATATAATTTAATGTTAGGGATAACTCTCAGTTATTGATAAGAACTATGTGTAGTTATCGATAAGCAATGCTGTTAATGATAACTATTGATAGTTTCCAATTTTAGAGCTTTTATAGTTAAAATTATCACTATTATCAGTTTTAAATATGAAAAATAAAAAATTATACTCCCAATTGAAGATGCCACTTAAAAGGTTTTGTCATTTCCTTTGTCATTTCTCTTTATTTGACAACTGATGTATCAGTTTGACAGTTTTGCTTTCATTGTTAGCTTTCTACCTGTAATATTTTAAGAATTGTACTGCATGAGGAGGATGGAGGAAACTATCGATAGTTATTGACAGTTATTGATAACAGAGCCAGAACTAACGATAGTTATCGAGAAGTAAAAAGTCCGATAGTTCCTATCCTTACTTTGTGGCTCTATTCTGATGAGTTATTGACAAATATATCAACATCTTTCTAGTTAACAAAAAACATACAGTAAAACTTTCTTATGACGCTTTTCAAGGGACCAGCTCAAAAGAGCATCTTAACTGAGAAAGCTTCTTATACGGGAATTGAAAACAAAAAACCTCTAAATGCTGGAGAAATCAAGTTTATATCAAAAATACATATTCTTACAGCATTGTCAATAAATTACTATGAAAATTCGGAAGTTGCTTTTTCTGTTGAGTATGTTTATAGAATGCTTTAAGAAATACTTTTGGTACAAAAAAAAATGATACTATATGGCCAGAAATAAAAAGTTTGTTATTATGAAAGATATTTTTGCTGCTACATAAACGAAAAATTATTGGGGCCTCACTTTACAAAGATAAATTTTATGATTAGGATGATTTTTATAAATGGTTATTCTGTTTTAAAATATAGATCAATGTTTTGATGAACATCTGATTGTTCTCGCAAAACAAAAGCGTTTATTATCCGAAAAGACGTAGAAAAACTAAATGTATTAACAGATGGTAGGTATATGGAGGGGCGCATATCGATTGAGCGTAAAGCTCAGAAAAGCGCATCGATAGCGCGCCAAAAGAAGAAAAGAGTGTGAGAGGACTGGAGTATCGATTGCGCGCCTACCTGTGCCTCTGCAATAATAAGCAATCAATTGATTGCGCGCAACCAAAACCTGTCAATAGTGCAGAGAATTTTTTTCAAACCTAATTTCGAAATAGGTACATAAAATTGTAAAAAAAAAAAGTGACTGCACTACTTCCTCACTGTTTCATTTTTCCAACCAAGCATCATGAAATTATTTTTAATCCGTAATTTATGCATGACATTGGTTAAAATGCCGACCAACTTAGGAAGATAAATGCTTGAAAAAAGTAAGACGTCCAGAAATTTTACGCAACAGTAAAATTATTGTTTTCCAAGTTTGAGAACAAATGAATTAAAAGAAGAATAAATTGAATTTTAAACGGCTATTATTTTTATTCCTCGCCGCCTATATTTTTGTGTAAATGATAATTGTTTTATTATCCGATACAAACTGGCCAGATTTATTAGGCGCGCTATCAATATATCACACAGAAAGGCATAATTATGTATGAACAGGTGCGCTATCGATAACAGGGGGTAAAAGACATTGGCGCCCTATCGATGTTAAGTTGGCGCGTAATCAATGACCTCCTTATCAGCCTGAATATTCTTTCGCGCTCAGTCAAAAATCTCCCATATGGAGACCTTTAGGTTGGAGAAAAAATTTTGTTCGTTCAACGAATCAATTGCTAGTCCTATATGTCGCTGAAACATATAAATAATTTGAAAATATTCTAAAAAATCGATTCAAAATTCTTTTAAAGTTTTGATTTCTACTTTTCATTGGATAAATCAAAACATTTTTCAATGTTTTTGAAAATCACATTTTGATTTTATTTCCGTTTCGAAAGGAAAAGGATTCCATAAAAAACCGTTAGGTATGATATCAAACATCAGATGTTTAAGTAGGCTATTTTTAAATAATGTGGTACAGAATTTCAAACATTTTCTCCTAAACTGTGAAGATCCAGCTAAGTGCATCACTTATTTCATCGAAAAGAACCACAAAAATATGGATAGTCGTCTTTCTTAATGCTCAAAAAATACATTTACCTATTCGATTTTCTCACAAATAATTCCCATACAAGTGCTATTAATATTCGCTCTACGAAAAAACAAGATTTTATACAAAATTTACACCCAACCGTACACATCGAACACCTATACACGTTAATGCTTTTAATTGCGTCAACAATTTGATGGGAAAGAGGGGGAATTACATTTTACAATGAGACTTAATCCTAAAAAATGTAAATTTTTTTCTTTTTAGTTCAACATTTCAGGTAAGGGGCGTAGAAAAAATACGAAAAAATTGAACATTATAACACCGGTAACACTTTTAACGCGTTACGATTTTTTACAACCGTAGCACGAAAAACAAATAAATCATGAATAAAAATTACTTCAAACATACGCACCATTTTAATGGATAAAACAATAATGCTGTCATAATTTTCAATATCTTTTACCTTGAACGTGTTGTGCTGAAAATGAGCAAAGAGGATAACTTGCTTAAGAAAACTAAAAAAAAAAAAATAAATAAAAAAACAACTAAAAAAAGCGTAGTATCGATCGAATGGATTACAAAATGCTGAGAATTATTTGTATAGAACTTAAAATGAGAATGAGTAGGGAGAGAAGAGACAGAAAGATGCAAAAGTGAAGAGGAAGAAAAAAAACAGTCATCTTCGATGGTATCGGCAAAAGATATTGCTGGTCATGACACTGGCACAGATTTACATGCGAATAACTTCTGACACATACACTCGTGCACCATTACGGCGGCTACTTTTGCCTTGTCAGGTGTAATTTACACGGTGCTAGTATCGGAATATATGCATTAAATTGCATAAAATTATGGGCGTAAATGCGGTAGGTGCGCACACACGTTTATATATGTATATATATATATATCTATATACACATACGAGATGCAGCACAGCTTTCGCAAATTTTAACACTTTCTTGGTCGCCGTCCCCAAACCAATATGTGTGTGTGTGTTTGTGTGTTTGTGTGTGTGTTTGTGGGTGTGTGTGTGTGTGTGTGTGTGTGTGTGTGTGTGTGTGTGTGTGTGTGTGTGTGTGTGTGTGTATTATTGAGGGATTACCTTAAAGAGGGTTTAAATTTAAATTAAATTTCTGTTTTGTAGCACCATCAAAAAGGGGCATACTCGGAAAAACTGGTCAGCACAAAATAAATATGTAGGTACGATACGCTATCATAATAATATAGTAATATGTGTGTTTTTTTTCATTCGTCTTCAAATCTGACCATTATTCACGGTTAGCGTTGGTACTTCTGTATGTAATGTATATACTACCCAAGTAGCCATTTTTAACTTGAGCAGTCATGCAGGTTATACCAACGACGATTATATTTTATTTTAAACAGTAAGCATTATCTATCGATGTTGGGATAGTTGAAAGAAAGAAAGAAAGAAAAAAAGAACAACAATAACAGCAGCAGCAACTGAAAGACTATAAAATTCGAACGTTGTTCAAATAACAATTTGCACCTGAGGACAACTGGCTATATTAGGTAAGCACGTGTCTGGACGAGCCATTCTTTTTCTTGTTTGCTAATGTCCATCGCGTTATTGGAGCGTGTCACTGGTTAAAATCGTCGTGAAAAGCGTCGCAAATTGCATTTTGGTCACACACAAACGTTTTATAAGGTTTTTTTCAAAATATTTTGAGCTAATTGGCTGCTCGATTTAAAGAGTTAATATAGGAACCTATATACATAAAAGTGTACAAACTCTAGTCAGTAGTTCTGTGCTTACGTAGCAACTTGTAATACCCTGTAATTTCATAGGTACTATTAGGTATAGCTGCAAAAATGAAATATAAAGTAAATCATTGTCTCAGTAACATTCATGACGTTGTTGGTTGAGGGGTTATGACCACTTTTTAGGTGAAGAGACACAATAAAGGATAATGTTAAACTTTGGCATCAATTTTCAGAAGAGACTCTCCGTCAGAAATTTCAAGCTAAAACCTTAATATGAGATTTTTTTGTATCTACGATTATGCCCTCACAAAATTCTGACACCAGACATTATTTCGGAACTAAATTTTGGAGAGAAAAAAGAAAGAAATTTCCTTTTCTCTTCTTTCCTTATTAGCGCTCATTTTTCAGCAGCTTTTCAATATGAATATGTAGGCTAGTGTTCAGAATTAAAAATACAGACGATGCGTTTTTTAGGCTGCTTAGTGCAGATAGTAGAATTCGTGAAACAAATATGTGTATTCTACACCAAAAAAAAAAAATAAATAAATAAAATAAAATGAAGAAACAAAAAGGGGAGAAAAAGTAAAGAACAGAGTTCACATCTGTAAATACTAAATACCAAGGTCGCAGCAATGTTTGTCCGAATTTTGGTGTCTTTGAAAAAGGGTGAGAATTCTAACTTTGTCACTTCAGTTTTTGCTGGAGCAACTGGTTGTTCATATATATTTTGTGTTTATGTTCTTGTTGGTGCAAATAAGTGTACTTTAAAATAAACCTTTTTTCACACCAAATTTAATATAATTATTTTCATTGAGTATTTAATTAATTCTCGCATAATAAATCCGGCGACAGCATTCAATTGTTAACATTTTCTGGTCCTTCGGCCCGGATCTGCGAGTGTTAAGTAAAAAAAAAAAAGTGAAATTTTTATGTGTTAAAAGGTAAACTTTTCCGTAAAAAAAAAAAAAAAAAGTGGCCAAGCCTATCAACATGGAAGAAGAATATGAAGTGGTTGGAATAGATATAGAGTATCAACCTTTAGTGCAGAGTGCATCTTCAGATCAGTTGGCACCATCAAACTCCCAGTCAGAACGTGAGCTAGCAACAACTTGTGAGGCAGCACTTGAAGATTTGGAACTACTTGAGGGATCCATACCATCCATGACGTCATTGGATCACTTGGCAGATGCAGAGGCAGAGTTGAAGGAGCTTCTTTCCATTAAGGAAATTTTCTGTACTGCTAATATTAGGTTAACAGCAACTTTATTAGGAGAGGAAAGGGAACAGGTAAAAAGTGAACGTGTGAATTTCCTCAAAAAATTCAGACAAGTAAGAGCTAAATTAAATGCATTTGTGACTGAAAATAAGAGTGAAGGTAGCTCTTCAGGTCAAAACAAAAATGAAGGTAATTTTGTATCTCGAATGAAAATTCCCAAGGTTGAAATACCACAATTTGATGGAACTACGAGTGCTTGGACTGCCTTCAAAAATTTGTTTTTGTCTCTCATCCATAATAATGGTGAATTAGATGACCTCTGTAGACACCATTATCTCCACTCATTAATTGTGGGTGAAGCTTTACTTTTAATTAAGAACATTCCTTTGACAGCAGGTAATTATAAGAAAGCGTGGGATGCAATTGTAAGCTATTACGATGATCCCTTCAGGCAAATGGCAGAGCATTTTAATGCTTTGCAAAAATGCCCAGCCCAAAAGGGTAGCAATATGCTGAAAGACCTTATTTTAGCCTATCGTCAGCACACTTCTGGATTGCAGGCAATTTTTGATGATGCTAAGGTTGATGCATTTTCACAATGTATGATATTTTCCTTTCTAGCAAAATGTGAGAAGCCTATGAGAAATGAATGGGAAAGAGAGGTCACAAAACATAAGGAATTTCTCAACTTCAGGGACTTCCTAGATTTCATGGAGGGCCGCTGTGCGGCAGATGAACGAGCCTCAGAAAATAGTAGCCTCCCTTCTACTCAAATCATTTGCTGCACAGACTGAGAAATTTTGTCGGTTCTGTAGAGAAAAGAATCATTTTATAGTAACTTGTCCTGAATTTAGGAAGCTGGGTGATGAAGATCGTTTAAATTTTGTTAGGAGGAAGAGCTTATGTCGTCATTGTCTTCGTTTCAACTGCAGTCCACAAAAATGTGGGAAATATCGATGCAAAAGGTGCTACGGTTGTCATAATACCATACTGCATGTTGAAAGGTTCAACCCAGCAGTGCAGCGGAAAGAAAATGGTGAGTCTACCCCAGGTAAATATGATTTATGTCCAACTGTCGTTGTAGAAGATGATTATTTAACTTTTCTGAATCGACATTTTAATAAAAATAAAATAGAACATATTCTTCTGGCTACTGCCAATGTACTGGTTTCCTCAGAAAATTGTAATTTAAAAATTAATGTTAGGTCACTTTTGGATTCTGGTAGCCAACTTAATTTTATAACTCGAAACATTCTCAGACAGCTAGGCATTAGTTCCTTCAAAACACGATGTTCAGTGTCTGGCATTACTGCAAAATATATGAAGCTCAATGATCAAGTTGAAATAAACTTGTCATCTCTCAATTCTAACTTTGAAGCAAAAATCCAATGTTTTGTGTTAGACGCAATAGTGGAGGCCTTACCAGTTGAGTATTTCAAGATAGATCATTGGAATATTCCTTCACAGCTTCCATTAGCTGATTCTAAATTTAATGTACCTGCAGATGTAGACCTACTTTTAGGATCAAAAATTTTTTGGCAAGTATTGCACTCTAAAGAAATTAAATTAGGAGTGTATCTGCCCTCTCTACAAGACACAAAACTAGGTTGGATAATAAAGGGCACTTTGACCTTAAGTGAAAATGAAAATGCAATTTGTGGTATAGTAACACAAAATTCAAATTTAATTTTATCTCAGTTAATTGAGCGCTTTTGGACACTAGAAGAAGTGAACAATTCTAAGATTTCTTCCTTGGAAGAAAATGCATGTGAGAAATTCTTTGAAGATACAACCTACAAGGATGACTCTGGTTGCTTTGTTGTTAGACTTCCATTCAAATTATCATCTGAACGATTAGGTAATTCTAAAGATCTAGCTCTGAAATGATTTCACTTCCTTGAAAGAAAATTTAGAAACAACCCAAAATTCAAAGAACAATATGTAGCCTGCATCAGAGACTATTTAGAAAGGAAACACATGAAGGAAGTGACTACCTCCAAAGAAGTTCATGAAGAATACTATTTACCACATCATGCAGTTGTTAAAGAAACATCAACAAGCACAAAATTGAGGGTAGTTTTTGATGCAAGCATAAAAACAACAACAGGCGTATCTCTTAATGATGTGCTCATGGTGGGGCCAGTAGTACAACCTGATCTAATTTCAATTATATTGAGGTTTCGTACTCATAGATATGTATTCATAGCAGATATAGCTCAGACGTACAGACAAATCAAGGTAGATCCAAAAGACACATTTTTTCAGCGCATCTTCTGGTGAGAATCTGAAAAGGAACCTTTAAAAATATACAAATTGTGTAGGGTAACATTTGGCACTGCATCTGCGCATTATCTGGCTACAAGGTGCTTAAAGACTCTAGCTGAGGAATTAAATGACAATTTTTCTGCTGCAAGGTCTACATTATTGAACGATTTCTTAGTTGATGATTTGCTAGCTGGAACTGATGACATAAACACTAGATTAAGGTTACAGACAGACTTGATAAAAATTCTGAACGAAGCAGGTTTTGAATTGAGCAAGTGGTGTGCAAATGATGAGAGAATTCTAAGTAATATTCCTTCAGAGAAAAGAGAGTCATAATTTCCCTTCAGTTTCAATGATGAACAAGTAATCAAGACTTTAGGCTTGTTGTGGCTACCTTCAGATGACTGCTTCAAAATCTGGTTACACATAAAAATTGGAAGTCAAAATGACACAAAAAGACAAGTTTTCTCAACAATATTTGATCCATTAGGTCTAATTGCGCCAATTACAGTCAGAGCAAAAATATTTATGCAAAAACTGTGGCTAGAGAAATCAAAGGTCAAGGGGCAGTTAAAGTGGGATGAGAAGCTATCTGGTTCATTACAGGAAGAGTGGAATGAATTCATTAATCAGTTAAATGATTTAAGCCACATTACTATTCCATGATGTTTATTTGCAATGAACAGAGATAGCCGAATAGAACTACATGGTTTTGCAGATGCATCTCAAAGGGCATTTGGCGCTGTAGTGTACATAAGAACCTTTCAAATTCAGGTAACTGTATCAAGTTATTAAGTGCCAAATCCAAGGTAGACCCACTTAAAAACCAGACAATTCCTAGATTAGAATTGTGTGCCTGTCTATTATTGGCTGAATTAACTGATCAGATGAGAAATATTCTGAACCTATCCACACAAATTGATCTAATTTGTCTTTGGACTGATTCTTCCGTAGCTCTATCTTGGCTTCAGTCACCTGCTTCAAAATGGCAGGTATTTGTGGCAAATAGAGTTCAAAGGATTCGAATATTTCTGAGAACTGTTATTGGGATCACATCAACACCAGTGACAACCCAGCTGATGTCCTTTCTCGAGGAACTTCTCCAAGAGACCTGCAGCATCATCCTCTTTGGTGGCATGGTCCATGTTGGCTTAGTGAGAATCATAATCCTTGATCAACTGAAATATTATTCTCTGTCAAAGATTTCCATTTGCCAGAAACCAGACAATGTATTCCAAAGGCAGCCTTATTATCCACTCTAAACATCGAATTAATCGAGCGACACTCAAATTACACAAAACTATTAAGAGTAATGACATACATTCTTCAATTTCAAATAAATTCACAACTTTTTGTGCCTTGAATTACAGGGTACTTAAAATTATTTGAATTAAATGCCGCTCTTAATGTTTTGGTAAAGATTTCTCAAAGCCAAAATTTTTCTATAGAAATGACATCATTGAAAAAAGGGAGGGAACTACCTCACAATAGCTCACTAAGAAATCTTGCTCCATTCTTAGACTCAACTGGCATCTTGCGTGTTGGAGGACGATTAAAATTATCAAGGTTATCATTCGATCAACGACATCCAATTATACTATGCAGTCATGATCATTTATCAACTTTAATCATCCGTCACCAACACATAACTCATTTACTTGCAGGTCCACAATTACTCAAATCAATAATACGACGACAGTTTTGGATTTTGAGATTAAATGATGCGATAAAAAATTGCATGCACAAATGTATAACTTACATCCGAGATAGAGCAGCTGTGCAAGTTCAAATGATGGCAAACTTACCACAAAAAAGAATTATGCCAAGTAAACCCTTTAGAATAACAGGTTTAGATTATGCAGGCCCAGTCAAAATTTTTGAGAAACGAGGCAGACACCCAGTTACAGTAAAGGCATATATTTCTATATTTGTGTGCTTCTGCACCAAGTCAATTCACATTGAATTGGTTTCAGATCTAACCACCAAGGCATTTCTAGCAGCCTTAACTCGATTCATCAGTAGACGAAGCCTCCCACAGGAAATTCACTCTGATAATGGAACAACTTTCAAGGGTGTTAATTCAGAATTTAAAAAAATTATAGCCTTTCTCAATAAAAACTCAAATAAAATTATTGATTTCTCTCTAGAAAAGGGAATTACTTGGCATTTTATCCCTCCATATTCTCCAAACTTTGGAGGATTGTGGGAAGCAGGAGTAAAATCAATTAAAACGCATCTCAGAAAGGTCCTTAAAGACAATGTATTGACATATGAACAATACTCGATTGTACTGTCACAAATAGAAGCATGTCTTAACTCACGTCCACTTACAGCTGAATCCCAAGATCCAAATGATCTAAATGATCTAAATGCGCTGACCCCAGGATATTTTCTTATTGGGGGACCCATAACAGCAATTCCAAATCATGATCTTAGTGAAATCCCAACCAATAAGTTAAAATATTGGGAAAGGATTAAAAGGACACATCAAATATTTTGGAATCGTTAGTCTTCAGAATATCTAAATACCTTACAAAAGCGCACAAAATGGAAAATTTCAAAGGATGATTTATTAATTAATGATCTTGTAATCATAAAGGAAGCCTCCCCACCAACAAAGTGGCCCTTGGGGCGAATTGAAAAAACCCAATTAGGCAGTGATGGGAAAATACGAGTAGTAACACTCAAAACAAATAGCGGCCTTGTCACAAGACCTATTACTAAATTAGTACTCTTGCCTAGACAATCAAATTAATAACAACAATATATTACAGGTGACCATACAAGAGATAACTTCCAACCAAAGGTCGGTGGAACTGCAACAAAGGAGAGTTAAAAAAAATATATAGTTTTATGTATAAATGAATAAAATACTGTTAACCTTTGTAAACAAGTCTGACATTAAAAAAGAAAAAAAAAGAATTTTAAATTTTGTGTCTATTATCATTGGGCAAAGTCCACATTGTCAGTATAATATGTAATGGATCCAATCTCTGAAGGCACTTCAGATGCCCAAATCATAAATACTACAGGTCAGGCCTTAAGGCCTGTGCTCTATTTAGTGCCAATGGAAGCTATAGTGTAACTGACAAATGTTCCAAAATAATCTGTTATCTCTATCAATGGGTCTACCAAAAAAAACCTATAAGATAATCAAGATGATGTTAAATGTAAAATAAAATTAAAGAAAATCAATTGAGACATTGAGACGGGGGAGAATGTTCAGAATTAAAAATACAGACGATGCGTTTTTTAGGCTGCTTAGTGCAGATAGTAGAATTTGTGAAACAAATATGTGTATTCTACACAAAAAAATAAATAAATAAATAAAATAAAATGAAAAAACAAAAAGGGGAGAAAAAGTAAAGAACAGAGTTCATATCTGTAAATACTAAATACCAAGGTCGCAGCAATGTTTGTCCGAATTTTGGTGTCTTTGAAAGAGGGTGATAATTCTAACTTTTCACTTCTGTTTTTGCTGGAGCAACTGGTTGTTCATATATATTTTGTGTTTATGTTCTTGTTGGTGCAAATAA
The DNA here is from genome assembly GCA_011428145.1 of Ericerus pela. Classification (NCBI taxonomy): domain Eukaryota; kingdom Metazoa; phylum Arthropoda; class Insecta; order Hemiptera; family Coccidae; genus Ericerus; species Ericerus pela. The sequence goes on from WOFM01000116.1 coordinate 564,810, forward strand.
GTGTACTTTTTTCACACCAAATTTAATATAATTATTTTCATTGAGTATTTAATTAATTCTCGGATAATAAATCCGGCGACAGCATTCAATTGCTAACAGCTAGGTAGAAATTAATTTTGATCTTATTAATCGACTTTAGGGCTGGGACTCAGTACGTTTTTCGTTTCATTATCTGCATAAACTTTTGACACCAAAAGCTCAAGTTCATAATTATGTGTAATGATATATTTCACCTCATATAGGGTGAGTTCGTCAGTTTGCAACACCTTAAGAAATTTGTGAACTTCAAAATACTGTATAGATATTACTTATCAAATGAGTAATGTCAATAGAAATGAACAAGTTCAATGTCATTTTTCATGAAAAATCCAAACGTGTCATTGAAAATCATTTTTGACTGCTCTGAAAGCCAAACATTATACAAAATTATCTCTACAATTATGGTTTCTCAAAATACAATCAGGGTTGAATCCATGTACAATACATACGATAAAAAACATTTCTTAAGAATTACATACCCACTAAGAGTTATATAATTATACTTATTTATGTACCGATGTATATAAGAATAATTATATAGGAATATAATTATCTGATAATAGTGAAAATGTAAGAATGACTTAAGTATTTTTCTTATATTGAGCCCTTAGGTGCCCTTAGCATGGTTTTCTCCAGCTTATTTGGAGAGTATTTTGAACAAACACCAGGATGAAATGCAAAACAAATCTCAATCCAGTAAATTTGTCAATTTGAACAATATGTGTGTTGCCTACTGGGTGTTCCCCTGTTTGCAGCACTCTCTCCCAAATTGTTGAGAACTGAATATTGTGAATATTTATGTACGAATATGCAACACTTATATTTCAATAAATTAAAACTTCCATTTCCATCTCCATTTGTTTGATGTCAATTCTAGGAGTACTCACCATCTTGAAAAAAAAATTTCATCACAAAATATTCACAATAATTACTCCTACTCAAATTATTGTCTTCAACCAGCACTTTGAATTCTAATAAGAAAATCAACACAATTGAAAAAACTGCAAGGAGACATTCAATTCTCATTTATTATCAGTTCCCAGTCGCAGATAAAAAGTAAAAATTAGATTTTTTAGGTTCCATATCAACCTCATCTCATTCTGATAAAAAAAAAAGCAGAGATGAATTTTAGCAGAATAGAGCCTTATTTTTATCAGTTGAAAAAATCCAAAAAGATTAGTTTTTCAAACTGGTGTGGCATTGCAAACTGGTGCACTCACCCTAATTCACTTTAATATATCGCTATATCCATTATAATCAACCACCTTAATATTATATCATCAGAATCTATGCAAGCAAACACCTTACAATTCACAACAGTAAACTTCAGTTTATACAATAATGTCACACTATTTCATCTTGATCACTGGATGTTCCAAACCATATATTTCTCTCATCCTATGATCTTATGTGACATCTTCTATCTCTTTCTAATGAAGACGAGAACAAGTCAGTTCTAATATTTTTTAAATATGAATTATTTCCAAGAAAGAACTATTTTTCATGCATTATTATATCACATCATTTTCTTTCATTTTGATCAGACCACATAAGTCATAATAACCTTGTATTACTCCTCACATCACATAGATCACTTCTATGTATTATAACCATGAGACGTTAAAGGGCTTATTATTCCAGTCCGTAATTTACAATTAAATTATGTTTATAATTGTTACTTTGAATTCAAATATATATATATAGTGCAGAAATTTTGGTCAAGTTTTTCATTAAATTGTTTAAAATATTAATCAACCAAATTGCCATCACATTATGCTTAATACACCTATAGGCTACAGGGTGAGTCAGTTATCGACGTATTATATAAAAAATTACCTTTGATGCCTCAAAAATTGACTCATTAATCATTAACTATAATAATAAAACAGCCAATCATTGGTCAACACACCAAAAAAATTTGATAAGTATGAAGTTAATTGATACCAATATGGTGTGTTCCCTATCCTTATTCTACCATTTTGCAATAGAGTACCTCTCAAATCCTATTTTTAGGAAAGTGACTACTAAATGGGACAGTAGGCTGGCTTGACGACTAACTTAATCTGACTTCAGTAAATGTGAATTTTCTTTCTGGCATTATAATTATTAAGTAGGACATCTTCAATAGATACCTAATTTATAATCGACGAGAGCCTTTAATTGACCATGAGGAGTTAGAAAATCAGAACAAGCTGGAAAAAAATAAATCATACTCTACCGCACAATGTACAGGCATCGTTTTTTATGATAGCAGAGACCATAAAAAGAAGGGATTGGGGAGAGTAATATACCCTCATTTTGCACAAGGGGTAAAAATTGAAAGAAGTGATGACATTTTGTTTTTTATTGGTTTACAAATTGCCAAGTGACCTTTTTTTGGATTTTTCTGTCAAAATTTGAATATTTTTGGACACATAAAAACTGATTAACTATGTCCTCTTTTGAAAAAATTTGTTTCACATGACTCCTGTATGATGGACTGAAGTTTTTATGTAAGTAAAGTCCAATGAAGGATACTTTGAATATCTAATTACAATAAGAGTGCGCCATTTTTCTATTTCCCACTTAATTATAATAGACTGGTAGATATTGATTATGATAATATTGGATCAAAGATTTGATAAACTGTTTCAATTTTGTGGGATCCTGAATCCACCCAAACATTTTTAATTACAGACATTGACACTAGTTTTATTCTGTTCACTAGTATAATTTAATTAGCCAGTAAATTAGTAAGTTTATTACTAAATGGAAGAAAATGACGGTGAATATATTATAACACATTTTCTGACATATCACTGTTGTTACTTGGCAACATCTTTATCAAAAAATTCCCCTAAATAACGTCTTTCTGTTGCTTATCTTTTTAGTGGCAAGCTCATTATGGTTCGTGTAGCCATGCCTCAGTCCATTTTTAATCAGCAACCGATAATAATCACGTTGGTTATTAAATGTCTAAGTTCAAAGAAAATGTAAATTGTTTTTACATAAACTCGATGAAACGTTAAGAGTTTATGAAGTAGTTTGCCGATTATAGAAATCACATAGGTACCTAATTCAGTTTTGGTAACAACTGTGGGTTAACGGATCCTTAACATATACAATAGTGTGAAATGAGATAACTTAGACTCGGGCATTCTACACACATTAAATGTCCCACCATTAGATGGTGACAGATAGGTTAGGCTAGGAGCCTTGTGGGCTGATGTTAGAACTGGGCCTTCCCCTTCAGCTTTTCTCTATGGTATACCACATTATTGTTGCTGTGAATTACTGGTTATATAGGTACTTCACAACCTTTACAATACCATCTGTACTTTCATTTCCCCTAGTATATGTTGGCTACTCGTGTTTTCCGATGTCACAATTTATGTATAAAAAAAAATTATATGAAAAACGTTCCCTATCTAGATAGTTTTATTTATTTATTTATTTATTTTAAAAGAATTTCTTGTAAAATCTCAATTTTAATTATTACAGTTCTTCCTGATAAATAAAAAGATAAACGCTGCTCAAGCTCTTTTTTTGATGTAATTATTTAGGAATGCACATCCACAGCTTGCCATTGACACTCTTTCTAAAACTAAGCTGTGTTTTGTTTTCGGACTTTATATTTAAAACTAGCTACTAGATAAGTTGAATAGTACCAATTCTAAGAGATTGGCAATACTTTTTACATTTTCGATTTGAAAACATGAAGAACCAAAGGAGGTAGACTTTCACAAGAAAAGCCTAGAGCATAATATTTCGTAATGTTTATTCGAGAAATGACAGAACGTAGGCTAATTTCAATAATAAAGATCGTTTAACAGCGTCGATGATAAAATTTTTAACAACGAAATGTTGTAAAAATTCTATTCTACAGACGACATTGTGCGGAGAATATACAAGACATTAAAAATTACCGAATTTATTATGCAGAAAATAGTAAGTTAGCCTAACTATAATAGACACACTCATTTTCTACTATGTAGGCCATTAGGACACGATTTGTGTGATATTTCATTTCTACTACTTTTTGGTTTTTTATTTTGGCTATTGTCTACTGCAACTGAATTTCGTTGCCTAATTTTTTTGTATTTCTACATTTTATTACCGCACTTATGCATTTTGTTTTGGAAAATTTGTCTTTGAAATCAATTTTATCAGTATGTGTCGTCTTTTTGCACCATTTATGTAATATATATTTTATTTTATACGTTATTTATTATTATTTTGTAGGTATTTGTGATACAAAATAGAAGTGAAAAAAAATTTTCACAGTACTTTAACAACACAGTGCTCGGTAAATCTTTTAAAAACACTGGGTCGCCTCAAAATTATTCCAATAAAAACTGATCACAGTTTTTTAATATTTACAACGTCGATTAAAATTTTCACCTCGTCAATTTTAGTTCTTTCTATACTGGATACAACTCGCCTCCCATTTTATACAGTGGAGGTATATCAAACAAACAAAAAAAAGTAACTTTTTACCCATTGGGCGTGGGTTACATATTGAATGTAAAATTTTGACCACAGCTGGATGAACGCATATCGAAAGAGTCAACAAAATAGCAACAGCTGTTTCTTTAATAAATAAACAAAAACATAAAAAAAAACTCCAGCACAGCAATACTTCACTAGAAAACCCAGTTTACCAATTTACACCTGCAATTCAACGAACAATGATGACTTCCAACTAAGTGACAAAATTCCCTGGAACTGTCGATAGTTATCGATATCTAAGAAACATATCGATCTATCGAAATTTCATTGTTACAATTTTGAGTAAATTAAGAAAAATAACCCATTGCGCCGTAAATACAGAAAATATACTTCAAGCAATACAGCCGACTTACTTTTTTCCAACAAACTTTTTTGTGTTTTTCATTTTACTCAGAAACTACTGAAAATAAAAAAAGGTACTAAATTTCCAACAGATTTGTTCTTAAATAAGAATAAAATTTCGTGAAAAATTTTTCTCTATCCCTTCTGTAGTTTCTTAAAAATCCGGAAAAAACCAGTTTTCTAGCAATTTTTTCATTTCCAATTTTCTGGGAAATTACTGAATTAATAGGAACCACACCTCTATCAGATTTGCACATACGTAAGATTAATGTATTATCATGAAAGTTTCAGCCTAAGCATTTCTATAGTTTTCTAAAAATCGTGGAAAAACTATTTTTCCAGGAATTTTTTATTTCCCATTGTTCTCAAAAACCACCGAACCAATAGAAAACAAACCTGCTCCTATCTATGGACTACATTTCAAAAAAATTTCAGCCCTATTTCTTTTATAGTTTTTTCCAAACTATGAATTTCTCAAAAACTGCTAGATAAATAGCCACCAAACTTTTTTACATATTTTTCATAGGCGAAACTATTTTGGAGTTAAAAGCTATTAAACATTTTATCGTACAAAAAGTTCTATTTTTAGAGAGCTGTAAAAGGGGATAGAAGATTGAACTTGAAGGGAGAATTCGTTTGTACAAAGTGTGAATTTAGAACAAATTATGATTTTAGTACAAAGTGAGAACTTAGTACAAAGTGTGAATTTAGTACAAAATGTGAATTTAGTACAAAGTGTAAATTTAGTATAAAGTGTGAATTTAGTACAAAGTGAGAATTTAGTACAAAGTGTGAATTTAATACAAAGTGAGAATTCAGTACAAAGTGAGAATTCAGTACAAAGTAAGAATTTAATACAAAGTGTTAATTTAGTATAAAGTGTGAATTTAGGACAAAGTTAGAATTTAGTAGAAAAAATTATGTATAATACTGTCTTTCAATAAATTGTTCTCTTAATTTAACAGGTATACCTAATGTGGCATTCTAAAAATGAAAAATTGAATTACTGAAGGTCTAAATGAAGAATATCAATATATGTTAAGAAAAAGTGAAGCAAGATATACTTCCATTCTGAAGTAGATTAATGAATATACACAATAAAATAAAACCCGCCACTTTACCTTCTATTATCTACGGATAATTATATTACATAAATAATCGTAATATTATATAGGTATACATACATTGTTTCATATTAGGCTACGTTAAAAAATAATAATTGTTAAGGGCATGTGGGTAAGTTGGTAAATGATATCAATCATTTTCATTTCTCATGAAACGGATAATTTTCATCAGCCTTACTATAACATTTTTTCGAGGTCAACTTTAATACCCCGTTCCAAAGCATAGGGATAGTAAAAATTATACTATCTTTGAAAACATTTTCACGAATACGTATTGGCATGCGGTCATAGTACCAGCATATAATGTATAATAACTTAGTGTAGGTACCTACCAATTTTTTTTAGTCGAAAAAATAAAACTAAAATGTTGAAAAAACGAGAAGAAAAGTAAACGGTGCCATAAAACAAAAACGCTATGTAGGACTCTTTACCTTTTACAAAATACAGTGTATCATCGGATGAATCAAATAATCAGAACTGAACATAAAAAATACAGTCGTTTGAGAAATTCATTTTTTTTCTGCTCCAACTTTCCTTCGATAGTCGAAACAAACATTTTTATTTTTCTCTTTATTCTTCTTTCGAACATTTAATTGTATGAACAGATAAAATCGTAGGTAAATCTACCGATTCTGTGGTATACCATACAAGGTGTCCCAAATGGTTCGCACGGATGTCTTGACTAAAACATTCTGATAGTTTCGTAATTGCGTATTTGAAGATTCGAGAATTTAAAAACAAAATTGCTGTAACTGGGTGAAAACAGAATAAAGGCATACGCGATCAATTTTTTTGAATATTTAGTGAACAGGTTGGTCCATGGCGAACAAATTTACTAACAATTTCAGAGATTCTGAGAAGAGTTTTTAACAGGCAAAAAAATAATGATAAAAATATATTCGACAATTAACTTAATTTTAATTAGATAATTCGGTGGGTCATCCTTCCGTAGACATACCAACTTTGTATGAGGCTTAAAGAGGTATATTTGAACCTACGAATCCCCATAGGAACTACGTCACTGGATTGTATTAGCCAAAGCTTTTGAGAGACAAATTTTCGAAGAACCACTCATTTACCAGGTGTAGCTACGAAATTTGATGTAGAAATAGAATTTAACGAGATGGGAATAATATGGATGTGTAGAAATTTTGTTAAGATGAACGAAAGATAGAAAAGAGGATTTGAAAAGAGACATATTCTACTTTGCACCTTTTCTGAATTGAATAATATTCATTTTTATCAAAGGTTATTGAGGTCTGCGTGGCGTAGTGGTAAGATGCTTGGTTTTATAATTGAAAAGTTACCAGTTTCAGACTGTCCGCTCGCATTCTCGACTCAAAATGGCGGCATATTCGATTTGATTCAATTATTACTCTATAGTGTGTGATTTAGAAATTCATGCTAGTAAACCATTAGCCATCGGATCCCAAGCATTCGTTCCACCATTTTACATCAAATATATCCTCTAGTCGCTTGGTCAATGGCCTTCATTCTGATATCAAACACATACTCCAGATACTGGATTAAATGGCTACATAGTTAGAAATCAATAAACAAAATTTTAAAAGAAATTTTAGATACCTGTATATTATGTACCACTATCTTTTTTAAGGTAATTGTTCTATTTTTTTCAAACATCCTTCCAAAAATTTTCTTTTTCTCAAAAGGGAATATCGGCAAATAGGAAAATTTAGGTTTTTTGATAAAGTAAACCTACCAATTTCAGATCAGTTTTTCTCTTGGCCATATCTCAGAAAAAAATTAACGGAATGCAATTTTTAAAATTTTTCAATAAAATAGAATTGTTGGTCAACCTCTACAACTAATTAAAATGACTTTTTTTCCCACCTCCTGTGAGCTAGGAGCTCTCAAATTGTGGCGCATCGACTTTCATTAAGGATACAGTGCCAAATGCAGGTTGGTTGAACTATAAAAAATTTTAAACAGCATCATAATTCTATATCCAAATGTAAGCTATTAGCCTTGTTCGCACATTTCACAAATCATCTGGTTCTGACATACACATACCAGTTGCGGATCAATCCACAATGGTGTGACCCACAACTGATACTAATAATTAGATTGATTTTAAAAAAATAAAAAAAATTGTACAAATTAATAATATTGATATTTAATATGCATGGTGACCGGTATCTATTTTTCTGAAAAAAAATCAGATTAAAGAAACAAAATCAAGTAGGTATCATTATTTTGGGTCGTACCTGCAGTTATGGGTTAATAGTATATCAAACAACAAGGTTCAAAAGGGAGCATTTACATGCGAGGGAAGTTTTTGAAACAAGCGCAGCGAGTGAGCAATACCTGAGTCATATAAACTCGCTTTTGAAACTTTTTGAGGAAGATATTTTGTATAATTAATGATCAGAAAGCAACAAAATGTTAAAATTGTATCATAATGACGAGTCTTTCATGAAAATTATAAAAATGGTACAAAATATCAACCTCCTCATTGTGGCAGATTTATGTTTCATTCAGATTGTGTAACTTCTATCTCGATGAGAAGTGGAAGGTGTTTCCATGTAAAAAGATGCTTCATGTTTTTACATGGAGGTGTTTTTACATGAAGATGTTTTTACATATAGGTGTTTTTACATGGAGACGCATTCATTTACATAGAGATTACATTCATCAATGATAGGAGCTACTTTTCACTCACAAAATACCAGTGTAAACATTGCCTTTCTGATCATGGATTATACAAAAATTTTTTCACATCCAAAGTTGGAATGCGGTGAAGTACATTCACTTACCGCATTAAACTCTCCTTTTGATCACGAAACCAAGAAAATAACAAAGTTATATAGTTTATAACACATTTTTTCCTGACCTGAATTTTATTAACTCAATCACGTATATAGGTATTGGTGAGGGAGAAAATTCAAAGTCAAGTGGAATGACTTGTGTTCTATGGGCTACTATCGCGGAAATAGCATAATATTAATGTACTTAACTAAAAATAATAATGCGCATATTTTGAAAATTTGGAACAATTTGTATTTACTAAAAACAGCACCAATTTTTAGTACCACACTTCGCACACTTACAGTATCAAGCTGATAATGTAGCTACAAAAAAAGTGACTGATGAAAAATGTCAATACCCTCTATTTTGATGCCTATGTGCTACGCATATTATATCTATTCCTTACACGCAAAGGATGAAACCAGTAAATTTTTTGCTATTTTATCTGATTGTAAGATTGTATTGCTGTAATAACAGCTAGTTAGCAATTGCCACTGTGGCCCAGTGGTTAATTAACAGATGAACATTTTAGAGATGTTGGTTCAAATTCGGAGTTTTTCAATTGCATTTTGAAATTTTTGTTCATCTATGGTGAACAGAGGTATTTTTTGGGGGGAGTTTTTTTATTATACCACGTGTAAAATGATTAAAAAAAGTTTCAATAGTTGCAATGTAAAGGATAAATATATGCATATAGTACGCAATCTATCGTAATTTTTTACAACTACCGCATAGGTAGCAACCAAAACATTCCAACCATTCAGAACAACTTATTGTTCACCAGGGTAAATCCACAGAGTATTAAATATGATATCGGACGCAGGCGAAACAAAAAATGGCACCGCTTTTATGACGAAGTATATTTTCGTCTCATTTTAATCCACAAAATTCGATTTGATGTGGTTTCTGAATTGTCAGTTATATTTATTCGTTCTTTTAATTAAATATTCTCATCGTTTTTAATAGATCCCAATGAGGACGAACAAATTTGAATTTGGTAGGGAAATGATGGGGATAGCTCTTCAAAATTGGTGCCATTTTTCGTATCAGCGTTTAGATGGGCACGCGTCTTCTATTGTATGTAATATTTTGTGCGTAAATTAACCAAATTGTTCGGAATGAGTTGGTTGTTTTATGGGGACGAGCAAAACGTTTTACCCAGGTAAATAGTTGGGAAACATTTACCTACCCTAAGAATTTTCATTGGTTAATAACCTGATTTTAATAACTACCTGCAATAGTTGATAACTATATAAAACTGGAACAGTAAAGAACGATAATTTCTGATCAAACACGCCGACGTTAAATAGTCAACCAGAGCGTACCTTTTGACGTATTTTGCATCACGTTTATGTACGCTATTCTTGTGAATTTAAGGGACGTCTTGATCATTATGTATTCTACGTTGCTGAACTCGAGAAAAACTTCGTAAATACGCAGAAAGTATTCTACGGTTGCCTACTTTTAGGACGGCGTGTCTTAACATTAAAAAGTACATTGGTATTATGGAGCTTCACTGGTACAGTACTATATATAGTCACAGACCGATAACAATGTTTCATCTTCCTCCTAAAAACCATAATGGTTGTTTTGGTTGTTCATTCTGATCGCACTCTAACTCAAAGACTGATTTGACTTTTCAAAATAAAATATGCACGATGTCGCAATACATCGTTCAGGCAAAAGTGGAACATCATTTTGAATAAAAATGTCGTTTAGGATAATTTTCCAGTTAGAAGTCAATATAATTAGGGCTAATTACGGGCAAGGTTCTAAAGAACTATTCATTTTGAGATATAATTTGTTAAAATAGACTAATTCAATAAAAGTTTTTAACTTCAAAGCAGAAAAACAAGTCTAAAATGACGTACATATTCCATGGTTAATAATGCGAAGGTAACTCGAACATTTTGATTAATAGGTTCGAATTTATAGTATTAACTAAATTCTAAAACAAGAGTGAAAGGATTTTTTTTTTTTTTTTTTTTTTTTCATGAAAAAAACATCGAAATGCTACTTTTTTTCTCCATATAATCAGTCAATCACTAAACTGATAATACAGCTTACCACTTATAGAACACCCTGTATAGAATGTAGTTTTTTTTTTCTTTTTTTTCCACATGAATTACAAAAGCACCGATGATATGTACCACACAACATGAGATACGAGTTCGATCGTTCACGAAAATGCTCTAAAAAGAAAAAAAAAAACGTAAAATGTCAATCGATCTGCTCTGAACGGAATGGTAAACCAAAGATTCGAAACTTAGTGGCGAGTTTATCAGAGCCAATCATCTTTTCTGGCTACAGTATTTGGTCGTTTGAAGATCTTTCCCCTCGCCCCTTAGGGTTGATGTCTGCACCGAACCCATTGAAGGTAGTTATTTTTTAATTATGAGAGCGAGATATACGTTTGCAAATGTTTATAGAGTTAGATTCATCGATGATAAATGTGTAATAAACATTGCCGGTGGTCCGTGTATCACTCTTATTCTCTTATGATGATGAGGTTAGCTATCCTACATTTCGTGTGAATCATTCAGTTTCCAAGATGGTGAAATTGAAAGTGAAATTTTGGGAAAAAGTAGACCGTAGGATTTCCATTTCCAAAATAAATTTTTTTTTTTTTTTACTCGTTGAATTATTTGTTAATAATCTGAATGAGACCGTTTGGGATTCCAAAATAATTATTCTAATGACCTAATTTATATTGGACTCACTCGTTCACTGTCTGGCTCATAACACAGTCATGTATTAAATTTTCGCACACAAAACATTTCAAGTCTCATTACTTTTTAAAACCAATTCATTCATGAAGATTCTTTCTACTCGGGGATAATATCACAGATTTTCTGATAATTTTACCCGTGGAATAGATTTATCTCATCATTTCTTATAGAAATAAAAATTTTTTCGAACTGATTTCGATTTGCTACAAAATGTTGCACCAACAGGCATATTAATGCGTATTAGTAAGATTTTGGGCTATTGACTCTCATTTTCGGAAAATGAATACGAAGTTTTTTGAGTTAAATTTATACTTACATTGTTGAGGAAATGATGGATTTGAGATGAAAAAAAAATTTAATTAAAAATTTACTACTGAAAATGATTAAATAAACCTGAATTCTTCGTCATTTGGAAAAATCCTAATCCCAGCAGAAAACAAACATGGCTGAGTAATGACTATGCTCTAAAATCATCATTCCGTACTTACGTCAGCTGGAACAACAACAGTGAAAATTTTTCGCTTCTGATGCTCAATTTTATAAAATAATTATTTTTCAGCTAAATGCGCAGTCATTTTAAAAATAGCGCACAGAGTCCAGTATTTTAGACAAAAGAGCTATTTAGCATTTTAGCGTATAGTCATGTTGGCGCTAGAAGTCATTCACAAAGACATACCAAAAAGTTTTCCTAAAAATTTCCCAGTTCTTAAAAACAGTCCCATGAAGATAATTTTACAATCACAAACGCAATCGATTTTGAAGATTTTCCAAAAGATTGAGTATTTATTAGCTTTTCCACGATTTTTTTTATACGTTCAATAAATTTCATTTTCGTTATTTTAATTTTTTTCTTATTTTCACGAGCTCATGTTTGATAATGAAGGTACCAAATGCTGGTTGCCTACGAACTTAGACCATCATCTTTTCTTTTGCTTTTGGTTTCTGAGTTTCTAAATCATATTTTGGTACTTATGTTCACGAGGTGTTCACTTAGTACTTTTCTCCGTTTCCTATTTTTAGTTGTGCTAACCATCCGGCAAATTTGTGAGTGTTATATGCAATTGTAATTTGTAAACAAACTTCATAATAAATAAAACATTCATTCATTTGAATGTTGTCTGAATATATACCTTTGTTAACCTTATATCTTTAATCCATTTTGGAGGCCCAGCGGCTAAGTTAAAGTTTTGAAATCGAATAATGCAAGTTCATATCCCAGTAAGGACAGGAATTTTTTTTTAATTAGCACTATTAATTCTTCTAGCGATTGTTAATAACAATTTTTGCTGATAAAATGGATAAGTTAAAAAGTTACACTTTCTTATCTATATACAAAATATATTACTACTTATTTATCTATGCTTATGTTTCCGCCACCATTTCACGTGTCACGGCTGATTTCTCATTCTTCAAAATTACGTTGGTACCTTTTCTGATTTACCTCAATGAAGTTGCCAAATTCACTTTTCGTGTTTTCTTGAAAGTATTCATTATTTAACTGTGGTCAAAGTTCTTAGTTCACACCTTCAAAGTATATTGGCACGTCGGTCTTCGACGTGTTCTAATGCGCGATAATATTGATTTATTTTGTTGCATGCTTACTTATTATTATCATATTTTTAGTATTTTGTCGTCCAATATACATATATTGTCATATGCTCAACATTTACTTGTGTGTGCAGTAAAAATTGGATATAACGAATTCCAAGGAACTGTGAAATTTGTTTATAGTAGTCAGTAGCTGGTTACAAAGAACAGATTGCTGTAACCAGTTTGTAATGGATATTTGGGTCTATAAAATAATAATATATGTAAACTGATCTGTACCAATCATCAACAATACATGTGAGGACACCATTTTTTACATTCTCTGGCTATTAAAATGCAATTGTGTACTGATTAAATCATACGTAATAGTTTTTAGAAGCACAAAAGTGACCACTGGACGAATATTGGGAATATATGGAAAAAGTTGTTTGTTATATGAAAGAAATTAAGACAACACAGGTGAACTAATTTGTTGCAGTCAATTTTTTGGCTTCCCTTGTCACCCAGATCTGTTTTCTATAGCCAATAGTTTGTAGTAGCTGGATTTGTTATTTCCAATTTTCCTTAACATAGAAATAAATGGAGTTCTGCTGGGACCCGGCATTTTGTGTGTTGCAAAATGCAAGTCTGTTCCTAACCTGCTTTCTTTTGACTTTTACTTTCGACCATTCTTAATGTTGTGCATAGGAGTTTCATCTTAAATTAAGCACACTACAATATCTACTTCAGCCATTTTGTCTAAACTAGCCTCATTTGATTGGCAATTTCACAAAAATGATGATTCTCTTCTCAAAATTAAACAATTTTCTAGCAGCTATTTAAAAATATCTATGTGAACAAGTTCACTTTTAAACTAGCTAAAATTCTGCTAGTATTACCCAAAAAATTACTAGCAAACGAAACAGATGTAAACAAACCTTAATCCACTTTTGCCTTGGTCTTGTTCTTGGGTAATTTCATTTCCATAGGCTTTGTTCTTGAACCATTGGCATGAATACTTATTGCAAAAAGTGTAGGACCAAGCTTGCAAGACCGGAGATTAGTTTTGCTTGTCACCTTCTCCTAAATAGGCTATTTGACAAACTTGGTAAATGTCCAAACAAAATATGGTCAACAGTCGACTTCATAAAAAACTGTAGTAAGCTTGAGAATACTTTTCATATTGGTACCTACCTATGATTATTACCGATTAATAAGCCTAAATATATCAGTTCTTTCTACCTGTGCCACTACTTCCTCATAAAAATTCAATAAAACAGAATAATATTTGTGGTTCCGAGAATATTGTGTAGAAGCTTAATAGCTGATAAAATCTGTATGTCAGTGTAACGGTATTTTCGTATCGTTCATAATACTTTCTAAATTTGTATTCTTAATTATCATCATCATCATCATCATCATTACTTTCAATCTATTTTCTCTTATTAAATACTCACGTCATTTCTACAAGTCAAGACTTGCTTGATGACATCACATAAACAGTTACTTTATTTACTCCAAACCTATGAACTCATTTATTGTTTATACTATATCACAATCTTACATATATACTAATTTCCACTAAATTATTTGTGAACACCCACTTTATGTCATATTCTTACGAGACCATTGGTAATATTTCATGTACATATATTTCTATTAACCAATAAGATTAAAACCCTTCTCCAACACTCTGTAAATTTGCTTGAACCTCCTCTTTAGACTAATAATCAAAATACTATATAATCTCATGTTTTGTACTTCTACTTTCATTCTATAATTATTAGTTCACTCTTAACTTAATCTTTTACAATCTAACTAATTCTTTCAGTTCTTGATGTTATTACTGTTCATTTTTATAAATTTATTGTTTAATACACTCTTTTTCCAACATGTGTATTTTAAATATTCTGTTAAGCTATATAACCGTCGCAGTCAGTTCCCAAGACTCAAATAATTTTTTCTTCTTTCTACAAGTAAAAGAAATGTGCGTGGAGATGATGGAAAATAATGTGTAAGTACTAGAGACCTACACGAGTACGTAAAAAAGTAATCGTGTAGGAATCACCGATTACCTTACAAAACGATGAGAGTATGTAATTGGAAAAATATTACTCGTAGCAGCGTGGCATCATAGGCATCATAACGATTATACTCGTATGTAATTGCCGCGCATTCGGTTAAAATGCATTGGTTTTCCCCAAATTCTGCATCACATTTCATGTGGGGGATATGGGGATATAGGGGATATATCCCCAACTCAAACAAAAAAAAATCCTCACACTATTTGTACATACAATATTATAAACCCTATCTTGGAATGCATTGCATTTAATAGTATTCACATTCAAGTGATTACCAACGATGCCACGATGCAATGCCGATTACTTACTCGCATCGTTCGCTACATAAGTACGATTACACACGGGTAATCGTGTTACTCATCTGACAAGTATTTTGTAATCGTAATCACACGATGCCGTACGTACTCGTGCAGGGTTCTAATAGGTACCTCTATTGTACATTTCAAATTTCAATTTTCTTACTGAAGAATTTTCTCCCTCAGTCGCACTGTACTCGATCTCTACCATCTTCCTTATAAACATTACAAGTTACTCTCTCATTGCATAGCTCATACAGATAAATACATTGCACACTTTTAGATGCATTTGCCGCTGCTCATCTTCCGCACCAAAGCTCATTCTCAATAAATAGGTATGAAAGAATTCTAGGATTAAGTTTGATGGTCAGCTAGGTAAAATTTCATTCCGTCCACGTTCAGAGTATATACACATATTTATATTATTTTATGATTGTTATTTATTTATTCGCCTATTTGTTTTCGTTTCGTTTCTTTTTTTATTTTTTTTTTTACAGGAAATACCGACGATTTCTGCGCATAATACTAATGCAAACAAACGTCAACAAGTTATAGCCGATGCTACTCTTTGGAGAAAATTTTTTTAAAAATGAAGAGAGTACCACGCAGCCTGTACCTATCTTCAACAAACCGTTAACCTCATTCGATATCAGATTTGCACCATCTCAAAACCTCTCCGTTTTACTCTCTTCTTTTTTCGTTCGTTCCTTCTTTTTTTCTCTTTTTGTTTTTGTTCTGTATTTTGTTTCCATTTTCTTTTGAAACATCGTATATCTCTCAACGCATATACATACAATGGAAGGAAAAATAACAATTTGTCACCTTTTAATGTACACTAAGTATCGATGTACGTTTCCAACTATTTTTTTCAGCCCCCTTTCCACCCATCTTATTTAACTTTTAACTTTTTTTTTCCATTTTGTCGTCTCTCAACGACGTATATCTAGCATTTTGTATTCATCGCTCGTGAATCTATAAACTTTTTCTAATCATTATCACGATTCACACGAATTTTACATGATTTTTTTTTTTTTTCCCTTTCTTTTTGCATATATATTTTATCGTTGGCTCGCACTCAATGCCTGTCCTGCCTGCTAGTTGGCTTGTGCTATTGTTGCGTTGGTGTTTGTGTTCGAAAATTAAGTGACTGAAGATAGGCCAAGGTATCCATTGTGATTTATGGATTTTCTGAGCGAAAGAGTACTTGAAGTATTGCAGGTAGCGAAGTAATGGCGAGAAAAGGGGAAATTGTCTCATTTTGTTCATTTTATAAGTAATTGTAAGTGAATTTTTCGAGTGGTGCGTGTACAGTGGCAAAATCGAAGCAGATAACATACATAACTACGTTTTTTTAATTGCTATTTTTGCGTTTTGGCGAAACCATAATTTCTTTAGAACTGCGAGATCAACTTTGATAATTTTGATACAGCTTAATGTGCCATAAAAAAAGGGGGCATTCCAAATTTAACTGAAGTTTCAAAATACAAATTTGTCGTAGGTACCTATTTATGTTGATGAATTGGGCTTCACTTGGCACTAAAATCTGTTTGTAGTAACCTATAACTAGTAGTTGCTAGATTTGTTGTAACCATTTCTCTTAACATAGAAGTAAGATGAACTACCAATTTTGAATCAGTTTTTTCTCACATCCATATCTCAGAGAATAATAGATGGAATATAATTTTTAAAATTCAGCATCAAAATATAAGTACTGAGCAACCCCTAACATGTCTCACTGAAATGACTTTTGCTTCTAACCCTTATGAGCTGGGAGATCTCGAAGTGTGGCTCCTTGACCCGCATTAAGGAGACAATGCCAAATGTGGGTCAGTTAAGCTAGAAAAATATTTTCAAAAGCTCGATAATTCTATACCAACAATATACCCATTAACCTTGTTCACACACTTCTTAAATCATCCAGTCCAGATAATTATACAATACTTCAAATCAATTGTTTATGAAAAAATGCAAAACTATCTGTAGTTCAAACCAGTTGAGGGTCAAAATTTTGTTATGAATTTGGAGATCGGAGTGCTGTGGAACACAGTCAATTACACTTCTTAACCTGTCTTTTAAACAAAAATATGAGAAAATTACTATTTTAGGTACCTAGTAAAATAAGCCATTTTTTTATCCATGAATTCGCTTCACCACAGAAGTGTTGTATGAGGAAAAAATTTCATATTAATTGAAATGTAATCTAGGGGCTACAAACTCGATATATAAAACCAAAAGTATCGTCAATAGTGGTACTTATCTACCAAAATATTGGATTATTGAAAATTTTCAACCAAATTCCCCTTGTAAAGAGAGCATTAATTTCATAGACCCATAGTAAAGAGCTGATGATAGTACCTAACTTTAGGTATTCAGTCAGTATGGGGATTTGAAACCACCAACCCAACTGAATACCTGACTTAATCGTCACTGTCTCCCAAAATACAACACCGTATACACTCGACCACAGTGCCAAGTGATGGTATATGAGAAAATACGCCGATATACGTGTGCGGATAGTTGCCACAGCAGCAAAACAATGTCGCATATGAAAAATGTTGTGAATACCCCCACTTTGATGCCTATTATGTTGGCAATTTTAACAACTACTGCACAACACTTCAAAAATATTTGACTCGCAACTATACTCTATTCACGCTAAGAAGTGTGACGTCATAAACCATATACAGACTTACCTGTTTGAAATATGATGTTCATTTACTCCACAAAATGATGCTTTTTGTTTTATAGCAATGTGCGTCGATACCTTTTTCCTCTCTCCCCAACCAACCACAATGTCTATTGTGATTCTGACGTCACTCATTTCTTAGCGTGAACAGAGTGTAAGAGTGATCCAAAATTGGTAGTTTACCTTGAATACAGTTCTGCAGGGACCAGAAATTTTGTGTGTTATAGCCTGTGTTTGCTATAGTGATTTCTACGCAACCTACCTGAAATGTTAATATAAAAATTTCACATAAAAAGAAAAATAATTCCATATATTATGATTAAATTAGATGTTTTTTAAAATGTATAATTTTTTTTTTTCACGTATGTACCGTTTTTCCTCTCCTATATAAGTTGCTTATCCGTAAATCCTTAACTTATGAAAATCCGTTTTCATTTTTCCTCTTGGCCTTAAAAATATTTTCCTATCTACGTAACACAGTCAAGGTGAACACGAATATTTTGCACAATCTCGATGACTGTGCACAAATTACACCGCAAAATATTATGAGCAGAAAAAAGTTAATTAAAAATGATCTAAACATATGGCATGTAATGAGAATATCGAAACGTTTAACTTGTTAATCATATTTAAATGAAAATATTAACCAGATTTCTTATATCTCCGTATTCATTTCCTTGCCCTATGATACGTTTTTTTTTTGTTTTGATTTTTTGTTTTTTTTTTTTTTTGAACATATTCGACTCTAAGAACTTATCCACCCATTTGATGTTGTACCCTTGGACTTAGTCGGTTGATATTTTTATTAATAACTCACGTACTGAATATTATTTTCGAGGTCGTAAGTATTGAATGATGATGATGAAGATGATGCTCTTGACGGTGGTAATTATGATAAAGTGTGGCATTGCTAAATACACATTCATCGATTTTTCCGAAGTAGGTACGTATGCATACGTATTATAATTACACATTGAAGAGGAATATTTTCTCGTAAATGAAGTTCGAAAATAGTCTATAAGAAGAAAAAGAAGTGCAACAAGAAAAAAAAAAAACACGGATGACTGTAAAATGAAGCGGATTTCATCGTGAGTCACAAATTGACGTCCATACTTGGGGCATGCAAAATCGATGAAAATATGCGCGTTCGTGAGCATTTTTCTTCTTTTTTATTTTCATTCTTTGCTACTTTAAACGCACCAGTATACCAATGTGGATATAATATCTAGACGCAAATATTACCTAAAGTATGTAATTCCAGTTATGTGCCGCTGAACTGTGACGAATGTAAGAGTTTTGCGATGGCACCATGCTGGCTCTGAATGTGGATGATGTTATTCGAAGTGAGAAAAAATGTATACAGTATAAAAATGTAACATCAAATTCATGAAAATGGAGGTAAATTTGTAGTGTAACATGTAATTTGAAATTCAACTTTAATACGGCGAGCTTCTTCTTCGATTATACGACTGTGTTGGTAGGTATTTACCTGCATAATATACAACATTGTTTAGCAAGTTTAATAACCACCACTCGAGAATTTCAGCTCTAAATTAATTAAATAGGCTTATCTATTCGGATTCTGATGGCATTGCTTCGTCCTTCACCAATTACGATATCATCCAACAACTTATCTTTTGACGTAAGCTCGACTACACTATACAAACCTGTCCCACGTTTTTCAACATCTAATGAACATTTTGCGTTTCTCTCCTCGTCTTCGAGTCCATTAAGTAAGTCGAAATTTTATTCTGAAAACAACCGTTGCTCGTATGCTTCTGTTGAGATAAATGTTTTGGTGTTTATAAGTAGTTTTACATCTAAAATTCTAAACACAATGGAACCTGTATGAAAGAACAATTTAGAACTTCAGAACTTGAATGTTTTCGTAAGTAGGTACCCTTTTTTGATGTTCAGCTGTGTGTCAACAATTTTTCCATTCTAAACTGGAAAAATTGTTGCTGAAATACCATATAAATAAAACTTCCAAGTGCCTATCCGTGTTTCTATCCAAAATAAGATGGTATTTCAATATGTAAAACAATCACCAACTAACATTGTTGAGTTCAACTATTCGAAGTACTGCTGATGTATGTACCTAGACTCCTTCGAAACAGAATGTAAAAGCTAGAAAAAATGCAATTAATTCACCGATTTATCTAATTTTACTGAGATAATTTTTTTAATTACGTAAATAATTCATGAAAATGACTGATTTAGACTATAAGTATAGTAGGAGATTAGGTGAGGTGGATGGTTTTTTTTAGAAAGGAAATTAATATAAGACTAAAATTTAGCAAATAATTTCATTTTCCATCGTTTACGTTTTTGACTAAGAGCATTTATAAAATTTCCTAAGGTGCATTTCCCAGGTATTTTCGTTTTTTCCTAAATGTTTACGATATATACTTAAATTTTTCAGTTACTATCGACAATACCTCAAAGGTTTTGAGTCCAAAACAATAAAAAATTATAAAACAAGTGCATTTGTTGTGATTTTCCTTTTTTCCTATTAATTTTTGTAAATTCAGTGATTTTCAATATTGATTACTTTTTTCTAAAATTATTTATGTAAATACGTAATTAAGAAAGAAACAATCAAACACTTTAATTCCATAATGTTCTAACTCTCAAAAAATTTACAATTCTGACTAATTTTTTCCACGAATTTTCAAAAAATTCGTATCAATGCAGGACATCAAGTCTTTTTCCCGGATTTTCCCCTTTTGCCGAGGAATATTTGTAAAAACCTGATTTACATAATTGACTGCAACATATACATAATAACCAGTCTAACTGTGGGTAAGTCCGTCTTGTTGTAACTTGTAAGTTGATTTTATAACTTGACACAACAGTTCATCATGAGTCTACTTAATAGTTCTTTCTAAACCAACACTGTGTTAACATGGAATGATTCGTATAACTGGCTACCTTGTCGGCAGTGTGGGAATATTTACCACTGGTTCACCAGAAGTGTAAATTATTTGTGCAGTAGGTACATGAAAATGGGACTATATTATGTCTAAGAGAACCTACTTATATTATCTTACCGTTAAGTTTGAAACAAATATTCCAAATCTATCTTCTCTCCAAATTTAGAACTTTTTCTTTCAAATTAAGGTAAATTAAATATAGAAAAAAAAAAAAAAAAAAAACTAGCTTTACTCAAATAATTGTCTAGTTCTATTCGCAAATTCTCCCCTCCTCTGCAGGACCGTAGCCAATGGGGATCCAGAGTGGCCTCAGCACCTCTGACCATCGATTCCTGTCTAGTTTTTTTTAGTAAAGATCGTTGGTATCAGTTGCTATAATTAGCCCCTTCCAGAGTTTGAAATGCCTTCCTGACAAAATTTCCTGGCTACATCAAAATCCACACCTTCGCTCCAAGGGGAGATACGAAAATTGGCTTAAAACCTCCCTCGGAACAACACAAATAAGTTTTGAAAATTTCAGTTCGATCGTTTGAGCGATTTTGAAGTGATGGGTATACAGACAGACAAACATTCACATTTATATTATTATAGATATCAATTTATTTTGATACTAATTATAAAGTATCTACCTTCATCTTAATAATTTGGGGACAAAACTATGACCACAAAAGCAAAAAAAGAATTACCAACCAGTTCATCTGATAGGTATCATGATTTTCTGAACGAATCGCTTGAAAACACTCTGCAAATATCACGTGTTCTCTTTTAGCGAACAAACAAGCGGATGAAGTGTAAAACGATTCTCATACGCAGATTACCATCTGCCACAAAATCATAAAGTTTTATGTTTATCATTCCACTGTTCCTTTAACAAACAATTTCCGGCACCATGAAAACACATTCGCACACACGTTCGAACAGTCCCTGTAAATTACCAATGGGTGTCTACCAATATCGGTGTATTACCCAGCAAGTCGTCCAGGAGAATATAAAAAATTAGTGTTGGCCAAATACCGTTGGTAATGGTCACTTAAATTCAATTTGGAAGCGATTCGATGGAATTAACGTCAAATTGGCGGCTAATGATCTGAAGTATAACTAGTTTTGAAAATGATCTGGATCTTATTTCTCATTTGGATGGTCAACGTCGTCGTCGTCGTGGCTTCGGAACTCACCGTATTTCGTAAATATCATATACGACCACCCGTCGACGTCCAACATATCCAGCGACAACTTGTAATTTGTACAGTCATACGGCGAAGAGACAGAAAGATAAGCTGGACTATTTTATGGGGGAAAAAAAGTCTATGTATTCTATAAATAGTGTATGTGTAGGCTACGTAACATTTAGTGCAGGTATACTACTTAACTTGTAAATGTTCCAGCCTCAACCTGAACATATTTCTCCTGTACCAATGATTTACTTCTCCTCCCACCAGTGAAACATCCCCTCTCCTTTATATTTTGTTAGTTCAAAAGAACTAGAATATACCGAACTGACTGGAGTAAATAATTGGAAAAAAAAATTCATATTATTAGTTCCGTCCGATTTCCACTATTTAGAAATTACTTACGCTTAAATTTTCATTCATCATTTAAAAATTTGAAGTACAAATTCGATATAGTAAATCAACCGTAAGGTTAATCAGTGGTTTCATCAGAGAGTAGTACTGTAGCAGATCGTCTTTTAATGGTATTCACAAATATAAGTCAATTCAAACCAAAATTAACTGATTCAAAACTGATTATAAAATTTACAAATTTTCTTCCTTTGAGTTAATGAAAATTGTTCTTTTATTTTTTATATGTCTCCAAGCTATTTACTTTTTTATAAATATTATTTCTTGTAGATTTTTCTGAACACAGATGGATTGGATTATATTCATTATTTATCTGTTAAAATAAATGTGTTAGAATTTAAGAGTTTGTTTTGTGGTATGGGACGGGGTGGTTACATACTTTTCTAAACATTAAAAATAATGGTACATAAATTTTTGTATTTTCTTAATTCAAAATGAAGGAAGACAAAAGTCCAGATGAGCCAAAATTTCTGATATTTATAGGACCTTCAGAATCGTGTATTTAGAGTTTAAAAAAAGAGACATATTTTATGGACCATAAATTAGTTTGAGAAAGGAACAATATGGGGAATATGAGGTATTGTTTACTAGATTATTTCACCATTGTTTACAAAATTTTAACACATGATTTTATACAAAACAAACGATTTAAAAGAAGAAAATTTATTTTAAAAAACATACCAGATTAAACAACTACAAACTTTTTGAATATTGTTAACAGGATCCATAGACAGCCAACACCAATCATGTTTTGAAAGATTGACCCTTAAACCTCTGGATATGGAGTCAAATACTGATGTCTATTTCTTTAGTAGACTCGATATATAAGGTATTGGAAGAATTTAGCGAACCATGAGTATGATATGATGTCAGAATCCAGAATGGAGGACCATTTGGAACACAACGACAATGTGGTTCGTATATTCTGTACTTGACTTTTTCATCAAAATTGATGGGAGGCCAGGAACACCTACATGATCAGAATTTGGTTGTGAAGAAGCTTAAGCAATTCCCTTCTTTCATAATGATGAACCAGAATTTTGATGTTTTATTCATATTATCATAAAAAGTTGTAAAATTTTATATTTAAATTTTGATCAGTTTAAAATTTGTCATAAATGATGGCTGATCAAAAACAAATAAATTAATTCCATGAATCAGCGGAATTATATTACTTGAAATTTTAAAGTAACAAAAATCCAAAAATCATTGTTGAAATTTTCTATCAAAAGAAAAACTTTGAACAATGATAAAATCCAATAACATTTAATGTTGAAATATTGTATGAGAATCATACAATTAATGAAGAAAAAATAATTTAAATGTGGTTATATAGGAAAGTTTCCAAGAAGATTTCCAGAGTGGGATGGTAACACCTCCAAAAAGATTTCTGATTGGTTTTTGGAGTAGTGTGAGTCTAATGAAAAATGTTGGAAAATGATGGTCAGTCACTACTTTGATGAATTTTATGACTTTTTACCATTTGTGGAATGTGATACGAGTAGGCTTAAACACTTAAAGAGTTTCCAAACAAACTTAACAAATTTATGGATTTTCTAAAGTTATACAAAGAACAAAAGATTCGTTGATAAGGATTTTTTTTTGTAGTAGTTTTACAAAAACGGTAACCTTATCAATTTTGTATTTCTTCTACATTGTAATTTTTTGTTATCAAGTAGCATGGAATTGGAAATCTAAGATATCGATTGTTTAAAGGAATTTAATTTCTTGAAAAAATAATAATTTATGTCAGATTATAAATCCTGTCGTTTTGGAATGTACATACTTATTTGCTGTTTATTATTCTGATTTTTATGGCCCATCTTTAAGAAAGATTTGTTTGGCTAGTATGTATATAAGGTGGTTTTGTCGTATATAGGGTGTTTAAGGTTTTGAATTTGGAATTTAAGGATTCTACAGATTGTGTCGGTTCTTTCCAGTTGCCAAAACTATAGCAAATATAAATATTCATAAATGCACTTATAATCAGTTTAGAGCGAAAGTTCCACTAAAAAGTGAAGGGTTTTCCGGATTCTTTCATTAGAGAAAATCAATATTATGTTGATCCATTGATGCACAACAGCTTCTTTAAAAGTGTCTGTAATGAATAGAAACTTCTTGCATCAACTGAAATCCAATTGTTTCAATTTATTATTTTTTTAGGTGTCTCAGTCATAGAATAAAATAGTGGAGAACAGTGGTGTACCCTAGAGAGAGGATTAGTTTATAACCTATATCAACCAATTTTTTATTTATTTTAAGAATTATTAGATGTCTAAGCTTACAATGGAAGTTTGATTAGAGGTCAGATAATTATCTCAGCAGGATGACACCAAAAAATCAAGAACTTTTCATAGCTTTGAAATTTCGTTTTTCTAATTGTATTCGATATGCTATTTGAAATGTTAATAATTTTTGAAAACTTTTTTTTCTAATGGAACTTCTACTCGAATTTTAAAAAGTTTCAACGAGGGTGTCAATCAGAATGACAAAAAAAATGAACTTTCTGAAACCGATTTTGGCAAACGTAAGTGTTGTTCAAAAGGCGAATTCTGAGAAACAATTAACAAAATTTGTTAATTAATGGTATATTTCCCACGTTTACTCGGCAACAGCCAAGAAGATTTTGCTTTTTCAGGAACCTTTGAATGATTTGGCCACAATATCGATTCACTGGCATACAAGTATAATGGCGTGAGAAACTTTGGACTAGTTGGTGAAAAGTTCAATAGCAAAGCCTCTTAATTTTATATGGATAACTTGATTTTTTTTGGTTCTTTATCATCTTCCACCAAAAAATCCTGGATACGCTATTGATGGGTAACACATAATGAATACTATAATCATAAGATAATTTTTGTTTATAGAGATACATTCTTATTGTCTTGAACGTAGCAATAGGTTGAAATTAAACTTTATCAGTTGG
This sequence comes from Ericerus pela, assembly GCA_011428145.1. Taxonomy (NCBI): domain Eukaryota; kingdom Metazoa; phylum Arthropoda; class Insecta; order Hemiptera; family Coccidae; genus Ericerus; species Ericerus pela. The sequence goes on from WOFM01000116.1 coordinate 590,330, forward strand.
CATAGTACCTACTACTTAGGTCATTCATAATATAAAAATAGTCTGAATTTAAGACTATTTCTAATACAATGTTTAGGGCAATAAGCCACTAGATGATGTAATCTGGCCCAGATCCATGGAGTGGAAAAAGGGAAATTCCCTCCCAAGTGCTAAAAAAAAAAAAAAATAAGAAAATAACTTCAACTCCACAAAAGTACAGGAATTCCCCCTTACCAAAATGACGCTCTGGGTCCGCTACTTGATGTAATATACGTATTTATTTCAATTTGAATGATTTATAAGAATTTGGTTAATGAATCTATTCGGTGAATTTTGTTCTGATAATTGCACCAACTATAGTGGGATGTTAATGCCTCAGGCTTTCCCCTCCTATCATTTGAGCGATAAATACAAAAATTTCTCCAGCTACAGCATCTTTATTTTATGTTGCTTTAAATAATTATGTAGCCCAACTGTCATCATCCTATTAAGGTTCAAACCAAATAATAATCCTCGTTCAATTGGAGATTCCCCAAATTTTGCAAGTAAAAATTCAGGACCATTGCAACCAACTAATTTTAGAGCATTTCTGAGAATTTTTAAAGCTTCAATAAATTTTAAAATTAACAAATAAATAAAAAAATTTAACTTGATCACTAGCTATTTGAAATACTTGAAAAAAGTTTAGAAACGATTATCGAATTCAGGATAGAATAATAAGCGAATAAAACGATACCTACCAATCAATATTTGACGTAATTACCTACCGGTGTCTATTACTCAAAAGGCCATTGTCACACAGTCAAGGTCAACCAGAAAGACCAGAAAACATAAAATGTAAGTAAGTATGTGCGATTGATGTTAAATTCGTGTTTATGAATATTTTTATTAATTTTTTTACTAAAATTAACCGATTCATTCCCATAAATATCAAAAAAAAAAAAAAAAACTATTAGGGCACGGATCCAGCAGACTCTGTCCAACATTGTTTCTAATTTTCCACCCAAACCGTTGCCAAAAAGAGGAAAGATCAAATGTCCCCACTGGGCACGGTATGGTATACCACTACTATTAAACGCCACTGTGTTTAGATACTTAATGAAGAATCGATGGTAAGTTATTCGGTAGCGAGCGATTAATATTTTTCGAATGAAATAAATTTTATTTTTTGCTGAAGAAAAAATGTTTTTCTTCCTAATCATCTCTTACAAATCGATTTATCATTTGCGACGGATTTTGGAGAGGGTGTGGAGCAAAAGTACAAACTGTATACACATTGATGAGAAAGATTTATGAACTTTTTTTTTTTTTTTTTCTAAATATTCACGTAACGTTTAGTGAAACTAGTTTAGTCAAATCGTTCTCATTTGTCTATTTCAAAAAGAATATCAATTTCTTCGTTTTCGAATATATAATTAATTAATTTGTCTCGTTTTTTAACCTTCTCCTTTATAATCTATGCTCGATGCTCCTTTACAGTTCTGTATCGAAAATAAATGGTCCTTGTTTCAGAGGATGTATATAAGTAAGTAATACTATACTTTCATCTCTTTATCAGCTTCCTAAATATAATCTGCTGTACGTGTCGTCTAAATTGGTTCTCACCGATAATCAAAGCCTGTACGAATTGGACTCAATTAATTGTGCTTCGGTTTTCAAATTTAACAGCAGTTCTTGATGTTACATATTGACGTGTACTCTATCTTCAATACATATCGAGTAGGCCATAAATGTACAAATTAATTGCCTGTATTGGCATTCACGTCAGGGATTTCTTCAGTTGAATTTTTTTTTTTTTTTTTAACTCTTTGCTACTCTCATTAAAATTGTTATTCCCATAAATCACACCACTCAGGCAATGTCATTACGATAACTAGCCCAATATTTGAAAAATTTTTATTACCGCAGCTAAAACGTTAAAAAGTCATGCTGAGATGTTAAAAACATCAAAATTTAACAAACGTTACCATTTACAAAAGGTATCAATTTTCAGACGTGCCCTTAAAGTTTTGAATATTTTTAACAGAAGGATGTAGGTACCATCTAGGTACTTATTTTAATCGATTTTATTCGTCTTTTGTTTTGTTTCCACCATTCTACCTTTTCTTTTACACTTAAAAAATACTTTTGGTTCGTAAAAAAAAAAAAAATTAAATGCAATGAAATTTGATACAAATTTTCGTGTCATCTTTCTGCATATACGTCCTATTCACTAACTACCTACGTTGATATAAATTAAAAGTTTATCTAATGCGTTTTATCTGATCGTTTTTGGACTAAACTGCGGAAATTTTCAGTTATAAAATTTAAAACGAATTTTTGGGTGTCGTATCTATAATATATTTTATAGCTGGTTGGGTAATTCGTCTAGACTAGTTTTATGTTCATTTGTTCAAATAGATCATTTTTTTATTACATCGAATTACCATTTGAAGAGGTCAATTTGAAATTTAATTCATTTATTCAAAATATTAATTCACCGTTTACAAGTTAGTAGGTATATACTAAATAAAGCCATGTGTATACATGAAAACAGAAGAGCTTAAATTTAACAGAGTATCTGCTCGAAAATAGGATAGTCTAGAATGACAGTGGTCCATTATGGTACTTCAACTTTTGAATTAAATGATGCTAATCAAATTAATTACAGAAAGATATAATTCGTAGGTACCATATTATAAAAAATATGTAGGTAGTAATTAATTAATACATCGAAGTGATTCATTCGAAAAAAAGAGAAGAAGAACAAACCTATTCTGTATTATAGTCTTTCTATGGATACAGAATTTTCTTTTTTGGGCTTTGGTTGCGTGACCATTTGACCAAAGTGACTTGAGGATATATTTGATCAGCGTGAATTTTTCAAACACATACCAGCACACCAATTGAATTGGTCACACCTCCATTTTGGATTAAGGTATGTGACGCCAGCTGGTGTCGAGCTGGCAAAATTTTGATACCAAAGCCCAGAACCTAACCACTACAACACGCATACCACTTAAATTGAAGTAAACTTCAAGAATACAAATGAAACTGGTGCGTAGAACAGTAAAATATCACCTTATTTTTTGTCTCTGTTTTCTTGTTTTTATTTTTGGTTTTTTTGTCTTAACAAATTTTCGTTCATTTTAATAAGTTTTAATTCTTATCGTCTTTTTTGAGAACAAATTATCAAATAATATAGGTTGTTCCCTGAGAACTCTGAGGAACCTATAGAATTTTAACACCAGATATAATACTACCTACAACTCATGACAAATAAAAAAATGTCAGTGAACGAGTGTTTCATTCTCAAAAATTGCACAGCTTGCCATAGGTCCATAGTTCTGTATTAAAAGTATGATATGAAAAAACTTACTTGAAAGTCGTGATCTGATCAACAATCTCAAAAAGATCTAGATCATGCCCATATTTGGTGTTAACCACACCTACGTGAAACGGGAGATTTTACCCTAATGTGAAAATGTTAAATTTTGCGCATGCCCAGCTTGGGACTTCGTTGGATTATTAAATCACAGTCTTGGCTGCCAATGCACGCACTGATTGTATTATCCAACATTATGAAATTTCTGCACTTCTTGAATTCAGGTGAACTTGTCGTCAGTTTGCTAGTTTTTGGAACCCAGAAATCTCTCCTCGTTCAATCAAAAATTGTTCAGCCACTATTCAAGCTAAAACACGCTGTGGTTGTTATTGCCGGAAACGCGAGAAAATTTACTCACTTAAATCTGAATTCCATCAAATTTTTTATTTATTCTCAGCTTCTTGAAAATAAACGAACAAAAAATCGTAAATTAATGGAAATTTTGACAATTTTTTATTGGTTAGTTACATTTTTAAAAATTTATTCTCGATTTTAATTTTTTTTTTTTTTGAGAGAGGATATTGAGAAAAATTGTGCGTGGCTCTTGGGTGAAGTAGGTGATTGCTACTCGTGTAAAAATCCTCCACTTCACGCATTTGTATCAGAAATATGCACGAAATTTCATTTTTTTACTTTGGGTTGAAATCTCTTGTACTTCACCCACACAAAACCCTATGTCAGGGGGGGGGAGTTGATGCAAAAGTCGTTTTTATTTGTCATCTGCTTTTTAAGTTCTGCGTGCTTTTCAGGAAACACCTTGAGTACACTATTTACACACAAAATTTATTTACTCGTGTTCATCAGTACTATACGTTTTTATTTACTCAAAACAAATGTAGCCCAACGGGCAGAAAAGTAAGCCTAATTTGCACTCGCAAATAAAATTTCTAGAAGTTATCATCTGTACAGCTATTAGAGGCATATTATTGGAAATTAGAATAGTTCTAATTTACACGCTGCGGATGCCACCCCTCTACAATGATAATTTAATTTGTTCACTGATGTACACTACCAAGCCAAAAACTGCATTATCAATGTGAAACATATGTTGATCTCGTATTTTTGAAGAAAGTATCCAGCTAGAACATACTGAAATATTCAAAGGAAGATTGAAGTTTTCAGTTCCTCTCAGTTGACATTCCTAATTGAAGCCAAATCCGAGGTGACTTCTGTACTCACATTTGCACTAAAATAGTCATTTTCCGATATAGCGCAGTCATAAAGGATGTTATCAATTGGGCAGTTCAGTACCCATACAGTTAATTCGATTGAAACACAATAGAGTACTGGTGGAAATGGTTGCATCTCACAGTCAAAATATATTTTTCATTTTCTCGTTTATAAATATTTTTCCTAAATTGAAATTATTCGTGCCAGTGTTGAAAAGTTTTTTTTTTTTTATACTGCTTCCTTATTTTCTTAAAAAATTTTCATAATACCTACGTATCTACTTGCCATGCTACGCGAGTTTATTTCTGCACTAAAACATCTATCTTATATTTTTAACTCCTTTACTAGCTGGACATGAACCATAATAAAAAATAGACTACCACATTCTTCGAAATAATTCATTCCGAGCCATACGGTAATCGTACCGATATTGATAAAAAAACAAGTACAAAAAAAATGTATGTGCAACTACTATCAAGCACCTGTTAGCGACACCCTGTATTAGCCGTTAAATATGTACGCTACAAACATTTTTTCATTTCCTTTTTTTTTACATTTCTACTTCTTTTTTCTGCAGTAGTCTACTCTCCATCGTATCTTCTCCTTCTGGTTATCGTGCTTGCTGGCATATCTTTCCACCGACGAATAATAGGATTTAATAAATACGCGAATAATTCAAACTAAGTAAGATTCAGGTAATGTATAGCGTTTGATAAGGAACTACATTTTCACACTTCCAAGGTGGTTTTCATTATAAAAACCTATAGGCTTTTTTCAGAAGAATGATTATACACATGTCGCCAAAGCCGGTTTTACGTTATCAGCGATATGGCGAAGAACAATATGATAGAGAAGGTAGCCGATTGCGTGCAATGGAATATAAAAGGGCAGTCATTATGCACTTAAAAGTGCATATACACACACACACACACACACACACACACACACACACACATACACAGTCATGCATATAGACATACAGTACCTTAATACCTACTGTATACTGTAGGTACCTACCGTACAGCCTATATGGTCACCTCAAACGTTTTCCTCACTTGGGCACGTTTTAGCAGCCACCACTTTTCACACCTTTTTGTCGCACCGCTAGCCAGAGGTTTCAAGTGTCTACTTAGTGTTCTGATTGCAAGAAATTTATATAGTTTTTCTGTTTATTTCCTATTCATCTTCTTTTTTTTTTCCATTTCACCACTCTTTCAGTTCGATCTCTTCGATATTTTTTACGTTCGCGTATTATTTCTTTTTGGAAACTTTGCTCGTTGTTTTTCCAATATGAGAGCACCAGAATTCGGTGAAGAGTATCTGGGAGTGCTAACAAGTTCTTGCAGTTTACTCGAAGAAATTTGTTCCTTTTATTCTGAGAAAACTGTTTGACTAATCAATTTTGAAAGATAGTTGTTAATGGAATGAAAATAACGACTTAATTCTAATTACCGCTGGAAAAATGCGAGTAACTTATCCCCTTGATACTCAACCCTCAGATCGAATAAATTACCTTTCCATCGTATCTGTTGGAATTGACGAGAGAATTGTTATCAAGACGATGACCAATGGTAATTTTGAAGAGTATTTTAAACTAATAAGCTACGTCATATCGCCTAATATTAACGGTCTTATAGAAGGACTCGTTACAAGTGGAAGCTATGAGGTGATAATAAAAGCTGATTTCATTATTTTTCTATAATAAGGAAGAAAAAAAGGTGCACTCACCAAAACGATGCTAAAAATAAAATTTATGGTTAAAAATCCAAGTACAACGTATGCAGACTTCCGAAACAGATTTTTTAAGAGCCAACCAAAATCACCTAGAAAGGAAATAGATACTTATTCACTTAACCACTTTAAAGTTGAAAGGTCACATCTGATGGTAATTTACACTTACGCATATTATTTCCGAATAATTTCCGCCTTACAAACCAGTTCCTTAGTTACTCTAATTCATTACTTAAATCTTTATTATACCTTGTAAAAACTTTATGAAAGACTACACAAAGTAAAGTGCTGCAACCCTGTTGTGGGTATTCAATTAACTAATCCTTTTTGTTTTCTGTATGAGTGCCTTCATAAATAAATTGATGATGTTGACAATATTTAAGTTGCAAACCATCGTTGAATGTTCGTTTACTTTCGCTCTTAACAATTTAGGCGATGTTGACAAAAATGATGATTATGTAACATAGCAACGGAACTCGATTTTGCAACGTTGCCTGATGTAGATAGCATAAACTAAATTTTCAATGTCAAATATTATGTTACCTAGGCTAAAAATGTCATTAAAATCACAATGGTATACGTGAAGGATCAATGTAAATTTAAATTATAAACTTGATGGAATTCAACTGAATGTTTGTATTTGATGAAGAAAGTTCCGCCTAAATGCTGCTATTTAATGCAAGATAGGGTAAAGTTACCAAAATCTTATCACTCTTCGTTATAGTTGCCCATAATCACAATAATAATATTTTTATAATTCTCAACAATAGGTATATTTTCTGATTTTTATATCCTTATTCCTATGATATTTTTTTCATTCTCACCAGCCTGACTCAAAATTTGTAAAATTTACAGCTGATTTTATCAACATACTCCAAATGATACGATTTAGGAAATTTGTTTCTTAAATTGAAGGTACTGGTTTCCTCAATTCTACCTCATATATTTTTTGTATTTTTATAGGTTGTTTTATTGATTTTTGATGGATGCGGCCTATTCAAAATTCAAAATTAATTAATAATAAATAATACTTTCAAAAAAAAACCCCTTTCAAAATTATTTTTCCACGGATTTAGACTTGACACTTTGTAAAATTCTCTCGTAGCCTAGAACTTTAAGCTAAGTGTATATTTCTGTTTGTTTTTTCCCATATTTCTACAAAATTATTATTCTTTATTTTCATACACATCTCCACAGACTGGCATCTTCATTCTCTTCACACATTTCACATTCAATCATTTCATTTTTTTCACTCTTTTTCTTATCACTCATTTCTTTCTGTACTTTTTCATCTTTCTTATCTTTCACTCATTCATCGTACTCTCATCACTTCAGTTTCATTCTCTTCACCCCTCAAAGATGATGCCTCGGTTCTACCTGCAAAAAATACGTTCGTCTATCTTTTGACTCCCCTCTTCCCATCCTAATGGTTGCTGCTTAGCCGCTGCAGCGGAATCAGAAATCTAACCAACGGCCATTTTTTCTACATTCCCCCACCAGCTCTTTTTCCCTCTCTTTTTCGACAGACCATTTTACTTTTATATAATTATTAAAAATTTACTCTTATTCATTTCTCGCTCTTGTTTTGATGCTCTGTGCAGATACACATCATATATTACTGTACAAGTTAGTCTTATATGGACTTAAATTTTATATGAAGATCTTTTTTATGTTGTTGAAAATGTCTGCTGGTTCTTATTTGAATATTATAAGTGTTTCAATATTAATGATGTGTTGATTTCCGTTTAATTGGCAATGGGGTAATTTTTGGTTTGTGTGATCCGTGGCTTCTAATTAATGGCATTTTTGGTGAGTTTTTCTGCAGTTTTGGAAATAGCTGAAGTATAGGGAAATTAGAATTTATTCCTAGACATGGTCAAAATTTGAGTCAAAAGATACCTGGAAGGCTATTTAGGGTTGGGAGGTGGAAATTCTGTAATCACCATCCAGTATAGGTGATTTATCTCGAGGTTCCTGGCTGTGTCAGTGATGGTAAGGAATACTATAGGAATTGTGGGGGGATCATCAAATTGACCACAATGGCATAACACATTTTTACGTTAGTTTTATTTATTAATATTTTATTTTGTTACTATAAATATTTACATTCCTTTTTTAGTAAGTAAATTTCAATAATATAGTCACAATGATTTGAAACATATAACAAGAAAAAGTGGTATGATTTAGGAACAGTGTTCACTTCAAATATAAAACTAGGTACCATTTAGGAAACTCATCAATGGCACGAATTAAGAAACAGTGTTAAACTCCAAAAAAATTAATTTTCCATTTTTAGACTGTAATTTTAATTAAAATTTTCTGGAAAAACAATTAAGAAGGTTTTAAAATTCATCTAAATTAATAATTTTAAGAACTGAGTCATTTTTTTCAAGCTAAAGTTTATTAAAACAACATATTTGAATAATTTATCTTTCAGCATACATACTTTTTTTCTTAAAGTTATAAAGAGGGAAAAAAGTAGTAAGTATATTAAGAAACTGTTTAGTTCAATAGTTTTTTGTTGTAATTAGTTTCATTATTCACCACATGGACCAGTAATTAACCATCTCATTTTATAAATATAAGCGGTTGAATGATTTAGGAAATAGTAGGGGAAACTGAGATACCATGGAACACTTTTTTCCTTTTTATCTCTGGTGCAAGCTAGAATAGTCAGAAATTTGGGACCAATAAATTTGAAAAGAAGGAAATTTAATTTACTAAACAAAATCATAAGAAATAATTAACTTGCGATAGTTTTTTTCTAATTCGATCTTAAAAGGGGTAACCTTTTTTTGTTCCATGGTACACTGCCCCAGTATACCATGGAAATGAGGTTGGAGTACCATGGTACATGTTAAATTAAATAAGAAAAAAACATTTTTAACCAAAAAAATTAAATTTATTATATTAAATATAATATAAAGCGCACTACATCTAAATGTAATTATATTTAGATAACAGATGATATCTGCTATTTTAATTGTAATAATATAATTATTATTATTATTACTATGAAAACCGACTGTTTTTCAATTGTGACATTTTACTCATGAATTTGTCCGTTTAAGACAACTTTTACAGTATCCTAAACTTTCTCAAGATCCAATGTTTCATATTTTTGGGCAGTTTTATTAGGAAAATTATTTGAAAAAAATTAAAAGGTATTTTTAGCACGTTCTATGATACACCAGAAAATTTACATCATGATACAATAGGTTCACCTTCTTACTAGAAATTAACATTATATTTAATCTAAGAGTTTTTGAATATTGGTAACTCTGAATAATTAATTAATTTGAAACATATCCAAAAATTTGAATGCTCAACTTATCAAATTGGTCACACTTTTTGTGAGATCAAAATTTTACTTTTGCCATAATTTTGATAAATATTGTAATAACTTCGGTAGAAAAAACTGGATAAA